>CM042148.1:81558961-81571461 GCA_023376005.1 Doryteuthis pealeii
TAACGCATGTAAGAAGAGAAGACGTCAACGTTAAAACCATTCCTACCCGATGGAAATCAAATGAACACTATCGATTTATGCCAACCAATATTTGCTTTGCGACTGTCTGTTGATCAAAGACAAATATTGGAAAAATAAGCAAATTCTTTATTTGAAAATATCGATCATGAAACAGTGACACAATTAACTCACCGGTGCCAAATACATACATTACCATTTAGTATGCTTTTCGTTGGTTGGTTGGATTTTACGGCATGTCAACCCTTGTTGGGTTATTTTAATTTATGCTGATGACGTTTTGTTTTATTCATTTTTGTTGTTTACTCAATTTTTTAAAAAGTCAATTTTTTAAAACACTTTTTAAAAACTCATTTTTAAAAATCTTTTTAACCCTCAGATGAGTTGGTTGGCTGGTTGGTTCGTTGGATTTTACGGCATGTCAACCCTTTTGTTATTTCATACTGAAGACCACCCTGTCGCCCGGGGCGTTAGAATGCATTAACTGCACCTCTGCAGAATGCTAAGATTCCCCCAATTGGGCCACCTGTTGGCCGTGGGTGGCGACCCGTGATGCTTAAGGATAGAACCCATGTGGTTGAACAGTCCATAATTTGCAAAACTCCACTTTGGCCCTTTCTTGGGCTAGACGGGCGGTCGGAGAGGCCCTCTCTGATCAAGCGGCTGGTCACATCAAGTCCTAGAACCTATATAATTACCCCAACCCTATTGCCCTTATGGCAAGCCCCAATCCTTTTATCATATGGGTGTTAGAAGGCGGTGGCTGAGGGGCTACATGTCTGGGATTGACCATAAACTCTATCTATGGTGAGGTTCCAGTTTTGGAGGGTTGGGGAATGTGGAGTACCCCTTCATCCCCATTGCTCCCAGGTTCACTCTTACTAGGAGTGGTAGTACCTGTTAGGTTCCCATCTCTCGTTTAAATTGAAAAAATGTGTTTATTTCAAAACTTTATCGGCATTAAATGACCCACAGGGGTTGATATGCCGTAAAACAAACCAAACGAAACCAAAACCATGCTGAAGACATTTTGTTTATTGCTTCTTCTTGGGTATTTAATCTTTTAAAAAGTGATTTTTTTTAAATACACTTTTTTAAAACTCATTTTTAAAAATCTATTTATCCCTCAAATGTGTGATTGGTTGGTTGGTTGGATTTTACGGTATGTCAACACTTGTTGGGTTATTTTATGCACGACGTTTTGTTTTATTCATTTTTGTTGGGTACTCTAGTTTTTAACTAAATTTTTAAACACGTTTTTCTATTTAACCCATAGATGGGACCCTAACAGGTATTATAACTCCAAGCTAGAGTGGACCCGAGGATAATGGTGGTGAAGGGGTATTCCCCAGAGCTCTAAAATTGAAACTTCCCCATCAAATAGTTTAATTCCATAGATGAGACCCTCCTAGGTACTACCACTAAAGAGTGGACCTGGGATTAATGGCAATGAAGAGGTTCTCCACACTCCCCAGAGCTTCAGAACAAAATACAGTTTAACGTCATACTCAGGATACCGCTTGCTTTTGGTCGGTCATAACTATCAATAGGTAGAGAAGCCATTTTTGTGTTGGTTATTAAGAGAGACCCATGAACCGGTTAGGTCAGTCGGTAGAGCATTCGCCTAGATATCACAAGGTTTCGGGTTCGATACCAGTCCCCGCCACCTCAGCACTTACATAATCTTATCTGTGTCGTAAAACAGCTGGGAGCTGACGATAGGTGTGGTGCTCGAAAAGGAGTTTGACTTCCTCAATGTGCGGCTGATAGCAATGATAAGCCACTCTGTAGAAAAGTTCATCCAGGAAGAAATTTCATCATCATCATCATCATCATCCATCATCATCAGGTGTCCCGTTAGCATGGATTCCCTTGACGCTCTCTTCCTCCATCCTATGGGTCATAGCACATAGCTTAAGTCTTATAGACGGCATCCATTGTCCGCACGGAGCTGATGAATGTATATTTTTGTTGGTTTGGCTTACACTGTTGTGTCTGTATATTGGAGTTCATAATATAACGTCGCTTATGAGTTCGTTCAGCAAGTTCCCCTAAGGTAAAACTGCCCTGAGCAAGAGCCCACGTTTCACTCCGTCAACGCATCTTTCCAAACTCCTCTAACATTCTCACCTTTACTTCCTCCTCTCTCCCACTTCGCCACGTGACACTTTTCCACCGGAGAATATTATTTTCCATAAAAAAACTGCCCTGAGCAAGAGCCCACGTTTCACTCCATCAATGCACCTTTACAAACTCCTCTAACATTCTCACCTGTCACTCCTCCTCTCTCCCATTTCGCCATGTGACAATTTTCGAACAGTAGAAAAAACGCCATGTGGTATTATGCTGATTAATCCTTTAAAATTTTCCATGTTAACCTACTGGCCCTTTCATTCTCTCTCCCACTCTCTCTCACTCACTCTCTCTCTCTCCCTTTCTCTCTCTCCCTCTCTCTCTCTCTCTCTCTCTCTCTCTCTCTCTCTCTCTCTCTTATGTTACACCATGTAGCTTTTTTCGAAGCGTTTTGTTAAAGTCTAACTGATACAACCAGAAGTACTGAGTGCTTGGAAGTAATTCCTTTTATGTTTTATCAGAGGGATCAGATCTCAATAATATTGTTTAATTGAACATAAAGAAAATCGAACTTTCTTGGTTGTCTGGTTGGTTCGTCAGTCAGCCCTGTTGGGTTATTTTATGCCGAAGACATTTTGTTTTATTCATTCTTGATGATAATCAATTTTTTTGTCAAACTCAATTTTTAAAAACATTTTATAAGATCATTTTTTTCCATTTAGCCTATAAATGGGACTCTAACAAGTGCTACGTCTCCCGGTCAGAGTCGATCTGGGAGTAATTGCAATGGAGGTGTACTCCACATTCCCCAGAGATCCATAATTGAAACTTCACCATTAGATGCAGTTTAACGTTATACCCAGGACAATAAGAAACTCAGCCACCGCCTTCTATCATATATACGATAAAAAGGGTTAGGGGTTTGCCATAAGGGCAATAGAGTGAGGACAATCATATAGGTGCTGTGGCTTGACGTGACCAGCCGATTGAGCGGAATCGGCGTCTCCGACCTGCCATCTAATCTTAGTACTGGTCAAAATGGAGTGATGCAAATCATGGACTGCTCAGCCACCAAGATTCCGTCCTTAAGCATCACGCTTCGCCACCCACGCCACGACATTCTGTCATTTGTTGACGAAAATAGAACTATACCAAAAATATAATCATAAACCCTATTATTACCATACAAAACTAATCCATCAACATGATCCCCAATGATGCTAACATATCGTTAAAACCGTTAACTATAAAAGCGTAAATATAGATATAAAACATATTATTTCCTAACCTCTTGGCATAAAATAACCCAGACGCGTTGATATGCCGTTAAAATCCACCAACCAACCAATACAACGTTAAGGCTGCTCCCCTTGGACTCTAACAGAAGCTAGATGGTAACGACACAAAAATATTGTGTGCTGTATTGAACAAATCCTAGATCAACAAGCTACAAAACAGGAGCTGTACAACCATTTACCTAACAGGAATAATTTACGATCATCAACCCGCCCTGTCGGCGGGGCTGTAGTATACGCTGACTGTATGTGGTGATCCGAGATGCTTAAGAACGGAATCTTAGTATATGAGCAATCCATGACTTCATTAACATTACTCCCAGGTCCATTTTGTCCCAGAGTACGTTAGGGTACCGTCTATGGGTTAAATAGAAAAAAATTAGTGTTCGAAAAAATTGAGTACCCATCAAGAATGAATAAAAAAATGTCTTCGGTATAATATAACCCAAAAAGGGTTGACATGCTTTAAAATCCAACCAACTTACCAATTGTAAAAAACAAGCAGGTTTTTGAAAATTTAGGTTCCAGTAATTTTGTTTCACAGACATCAAGATTATTGCCGCTTTTCTGTGGTGTTTTGTCATTTACCCACCAAGCATGGATAAAACAAGACATTTTCGGCATAATATAACCCAACAAGGGTTGGCATGCCATAAAACCAACCAACCAACGTTTGTTAGCTTTGAGTGGACCAGATGTAAAAGATTTTACCAGAAAATAATTTTTCTCTTTTTTATTTTTTTTTTATCTTTAAGAAAATTGTTAAAGAAATTTTAATTCATGTCGCAAAGCGTTGCTACCGTGTTTGTTTGTTTTTTTTTCTTCTTGGAATTGTGTGGGTGGAAAGCAAGAAATGTTCTTTTCTGTCTCATTGGTCTGATAATGAAATTAGCGGTTGCTTAAATTTCAGAAATTTTAACGGCTGTAAAGTAAAAAAAAATAAATAAAGTCGTCGGGGTGGCCTAAAGTCGGTATCAGCCAATCAGCGAGGGAATGTGTCCCCTTTTCATTAGTGTTAAACCAAGGAGATAGTTTTTTGGCGTCTGAGGTGAGGGCCACACCTTGCTTTACCACTGCACAGATCCCTGTGCTACTCATACGAGGGCCGGTATCGAACTAGGAACCTTGTGGTTTCTAGCCGTACGCTCTACAGACTGAGCTAACCCGGCCCTGTAAAGTAGCCGATAAATACAGTGTTTCATGCCTTCGCTTCAGCGTTTACGAAGTTTGCACCACGAATTAAGTGGCACTCACGCTATTAAAAAAAACTCTAAATAGAGTACAGTCCTCAGATTTCTTGAAAATGTCTGTTTAGTTCAGTCGGTAGAGCGTCCGCATAGAAAATCACAAAATGGTTTACATCAATATAAGGAAAATATAACAGGAACGAAAAAAAGGAAAATAGCAGGAGAAAGATGGAGAGCGCGCGGAAGCGATAACGATAATCTGTTTCAATCGAAGATAATAAAATATGAAAACAAGCAAAGAAAGAAAGAAGAAAAAAAAAGAGTGTGAGAGATTTAAATCAAGATTATTATACTTTTTACATATTGAACTATTTTGCCACAGCTCTTCAGAAAACATATCGAACGTTGTAATAATTAAATCATACAGTGGTATATCCACAGGTCCTGCTGATATGAAATATCAAGCATAGAATTATGTGTTGTCTCTATGTTACATAATCATTAGATATCTAATGATTATGGCAATAGTGTAGAAATCATATTAGTGCAGCTGATGGCCTTGAGAGTGAGTGACAGCGTTTGACCTCACTCTGACCTTGCGTTCTGGGGATGATCGTGAGAATCGGAAGCCGATAGAAAGCCCCCTTCCGGTTTAAGGTGTAAGCAACTCAGTTAGAGAGTTAGGAGTTAGAAGCGAAGCTAGCAAGACGTGAGCCTCACTGCGTGATTGTCTGGTCTGGGGGTGTACGAATAAAGTAACATCATCGTAAATCGAAGTCTTGTTGTTATTACTAAAAGCTAACAATAGCACAAGGCTTCTGATAAGGAATGATCCCGAGCAACAGAAACCAGACCTGGAATCCCAAGAAGACCAGACCAAGATAGAAGATATACCAGATTCGGCCAGAAGAATAGACGACATAGTAAGACGTAAGAAAGTATATAATATATAGATATTTAGTGCCGTCAAAGAAAAGGCACTACGTAACATGTTGTTAAATTTTGAGATCATTTGAACGAGAATTAGGGACTTTATCATATTACAAAATTATATACATTTTTCTGAAACATCTCAAATCATATCAAGCTTTTTAAAAATATAATAATCTAATCATTTATCTCCTCCAAGAAACTCTCTGCCTTGAATTAGTAGAGTATAGAATAAACAGCTCCATAAGCTCAAAACACTTTGGTAGTAATAATGTCTTCATCTTAGCAAAGAAAACAAACACTCTTAAGTGGAGCACCACACATATCCAAACTGTGCCTCTGTTTAGCAAATTTTCTGAAAATAATTCCTAAATTCCCTACTCTAAAAGTTGTTGGCGGAGTGGCCTATTGTCGGTATCAGCCGGAGAGCAAGAGTCTATCCCCTTTTCATTAGCGCTAGACCAGGAAGATTGTTTTTACTGAAGTGGAACAGCCACTTAACTGTACAGATCAGATTACACAATCTGTGCTACTCACGGACTGAGTTGGCGGAGACTGGTATTGAATCAGGAACCTTGCAATTCCTACACAGGTGCTTAACTGACTGAGATAAACCAGTTCCCTACCTTACTCTACAGGAATTTGAAAAAAAGATTATCTATTTTGAAAAGTGTTAAACAAGAATTTTGTGCTGAGGGGAAATAAAAGAAATTGGAACATTTTTTTAAAATTGAGAATCTTGCACAGAGTCAAAGACAAAAAGAATTTAGACATTATTAATCGAGAATCTTTCAGAAGAGAGAGAGAGAGAGAGAGAGAGAGAGGGAGAAAAAAAGAAAAGAAACACGATTAATATGTTAAAAAATCTCTATATCATTGTTCATCGTGAATATCAATGTCTTAGCATTTAATTAATAACACTGGACTGCGTTAAATTCTTTTCAAAAATTCAAAGGTTTACCAAGTGATATATGATTGTCATTCTATGCTGAATTAAAAAATACCATTCATTGTGTTTAGTCAGGTCTGGTTTTTAAGATGTGATTAAATAAGTTGTAAATCATAATAATAATAATTCAAAAGCCCTTGGACTTGTTACGTCAATCGGCTGGTCATGTCAAACCCTAGCACCTATTTGATAGCCCCAATCCTATTGCCCTTATGGCAAGTCCCAACCATTTTTATCATATGGGTGCTAGAAGGCTGTAGTTGAGGGTCTTCATGTCCAGGGTATGATATTAAACTCTGTCTGATGGTGAGGTTCCAGTTTTGGAGGTTTGGGGAATGTGGAGCACCCTTCATCACTATTGCCAACTGGTCCACTCAGACCCAGAGTGGTAGTACCTGTTAGGGTCCCATCTATGGGTTAAATAGAAACATGTGTTTAAAAAAAATTGAGTATCATTAAGAAGGAATTTCAAAACTTTATCGGCATTAAATGACCCACTGAGGTTTATATGTCATAAAACAAAACAAACCAAACCAAATCTACTTTATACAGCTATAATATGTTCTATACATTTCAAGAGATTCTATCTTAAAAATTTGATCTGATTTGAAAAAATGACAATGTTTTTTAGATTCAGCGTAATTAAAATCAGCTATCATTGCCTTAAGCTATTATATATTTGTCCTTGAAAAATCACATGCCAGTGAAATTGACGCGTTGTATTGATCAAATATAAGCGACCAAGGTGGACAATAATTATTAAAATGGAAGTTTACATAGTGCGGCCTCTTGCTTTATGTATTCTGCAGGAAACTCCTTAAATATCAGGAGCAGGCTAAACGATGAAAAAGACAATGCCACACGTGTCAATAGAAATGGAGCTTTGTAAGGGAGATCACTCTGGAGGGTGTTGGTTATAATTGGTAAAAAGGAGCAGCTAAGAGGGAATTATGAAAAATCACGGAGTCTGCGGAAGAAAATCCCCGAGGTGGCTTTAGATGAATATGTCAAGCTCATGGAATGTCGCTGTTTGAATGCAATATTGAAAGTTCAGAATCTCAGCAGTGTCATTTGAGTGATAGCGTCTGAATCTGAAAGGCTCGAACCTTTATTGAACCCAGTGGCAACACTGTCGATACCTCACAGCACAATGACGAGATGTGTCTTTAATAATTATAATTGCGGTCAAGGAACTAATAAAAGACAACAAAAAAAAGACAAAAACCTACGCCACTCACGCGTTCTATCGACGTTTATTGCTGTTAAAAAATCATGGCCAATGGTGGGGATTGTGAAAAATCGTTTCTTTATAACTGTGTTTTTTTATTGAATAAAGGGCTGGGTTCAAAGTTCAATAAAGTACAACAAGAAAGTCCCCGAGTTCGAGATGGCTCCTGAGTCCGACAAGAAATACCTGTAGAAGGCCGGAGGGCACATCGGCCGAAACGTTGTACTGATAACAATAAAATGAGGACAATAGTCCGAATAATCCAAATAATACTGTTTTATTGGGTTCTTTATATATATTTATCAACCCTCAACATGAATAGGATGTGATACGAGGATAATTTCTTAAGCGGAATTTAACAGGTTTGAATAGAGAGTTTTTTTTCTCCGAGACTGGTTGCTAAACCAGCCGATTGATCGGAGGGCATCAGCGACCAACCTTCTAGTCCAAGTAAGTGTAGCGTTGCATGTCATGGACTGCTCAGCCACCAGGATTGCGTTGTTAATTAAGGTCACCACCCACAGCCAACAGATTGCCCCATTGGGGGGGATTTTATCTTTCTGCAGAGGTGCAGTCTGTGTATTCTTCTGCCTCAGCCGATAGAGCGGTCATTTTTGGTACAGTAGGTCTATATCTAAATTACCATAAATAGATTATATGTATTTAGAATTGATTACAAAAAATATCTAATGACCAATCTAGAGTGGTTGCCTAACCAAGTTGAAAGAGATTAGGATCACTGTATATGTTATAGTTTTCATGGAAATAAATTAGAGGCTTCAATAAATTTTTGCATCGACGAATGTACCTGTTGTGAACTAACCTGGCTTCCCTTGCGTAGAGAGAGAATGAGCTGGCCCAGAACTATTTATACACGGTTGTGTGAGAAGGATTACTGAAACTGCAAAGGTTACGCAAACTGTCTACCTCGAGGTTTTAGCACTTTGTTGCGAGTTACTATATGTCTGGCGCACATATAGATTGAATGAACTAGTATAATGAATACTGTATGATCCAGTATACAACAGTACCAGCGCTATTCCTGTCAAAATTAAGACGGTTCATACATATGAAGGAAGACTTTTAAAATGCTTTTACAACACGGAAAACTAAGAGCGTCCCATTGTGATGTTATGGTTAGCAAGATAATCTTGCAGATCCATAAGTAACTGAAAAGCTACTTTGATCATCGCTGGAAACCTCATATTTGCGACCTTATATTAATCACATCGTACCTGTAGCAAACGGGTTGGGAAAATACCTACAATACGAAAAACTAGTTTAAACAATTTGACTGGTTTCACTTACCAAGGTTTGGTTTGGTTTGGTTTGTTGGATTTTACGGCATGTCAACCCTTGCTGGGTTATTTTATGCTGAAAAAGTTTTGTTCTATTTATGCTTGATGGGTATTCAAAATTTTTTAATCTCAAGTTTTTAACACATTTTTTTAAAAACTCGTTTTTTTTCTATTCAACCCATAGATAGGAACTATTCCAGGCCTGGGTGGACCTGGGAGTAATGGTGATGAGAGGCATTCCACACTCCCCAAAATTGGAACTTCACCATTAGATGCAGTTTAACGTCCTACCCAGGACACAGGGTTTGGTTTATTTTTGTTAGATTATACGAATTGTGAGTAGTTGTGATGAAGGGTTTCTTCACACTCCACAGAGCTCTAAAATTGGAATTTCACCATTAGATCCCTCGCCAAATGCCTTGTGCCATACTAAGAAAAGTTTAGTAAATATCAGAATAAAGTGACTAAAGGAATTTATTTATTCAAGTACGGGAATGGAGAAAACGAGCTGATTGGCCAGTTTAAATGACCAATCAGCAAAGATTGTGGTTTAAACTCAGCTTTTGTCATCATCAAGTCCAAAAACTGGTGATGGGTGGGGGAAGGTTTTGAGAAACTAAGTTCTATCAACTTGTGATTAATTTCTGCATTTGAATAAGAAGACACAATTGCTGAGAAGATAGAAAAACTGTGATTGATGACATTATCTCATTATAAGAAAGACGTTGACAGTTAATTATTAGATACGAATCAGTCTTTTCTTTTTCCTTATTAGGCTTTTGTTTTCACGACTATTCCTAGGTTCTTTCTTTCTTTCTTTTTTCTTTCTTATTCTACTTCTTCCCCATCTTCTTCTTCTTGTCTTTGTTTACTTTTATTTAGTCATATTATTTTTCTTTTCTTTCTTTCTTTCTTTCTTTCTTTCTTTCATTCGTTCTTTCTTTTTTTTCTTTTTTTCTTCCCTTTATTCCATGTCCTTCAAATCTTCTTAATTTCTTCGTTTCTCCTTTGATTCTTACACTCATTTCCTTTTTACAATTATTTTTCATTCCTTCTTCTTCTTCTTCTTCTTCTTCTTCTTCTTCTTCTTCTTCTTCTTCTTCTTCTTCTTCTTCTTCTTCTTCTCTAAATTTTTGTCATCTTTTATTTCCTTTTCCTTTTCTCTAACTTATCTTTACTTCTTCTTTATATTCTTCATTTTCCTTCATTCCATTTCCTTCTATTTTTTCTTTCTTCATTTCTCCTTTTTTTCTTTGTTTCTCCCCCTCATCCCATTTCATTCCTTTTTCCTGTACATCTTTCTTTCTTTCTCTTTTTCCGCCTTCTTCTTCGATTCTTATCCCCATTTCCTTTTTTTATTCTCATTCACCGAATTTTCTTCTTCTTCTTCTTCTTCTTCTTCTTCTTCTTCTTCTTCTTCTTCTTCTTCTTCTTCTTCTTGTCTTTCAGTCTTTTGCAATAGATCTCTTTGAGTTCTAGAAAGAATGATTTAACTTAAGAAAGCCAGAATTCTTCGACTTGGAGAAGATTCCAAAATCGCGTAAACAATGGTTTTGGGAAATATCACAATTTATATACGCATCTATTGAAGCGAAAAGTCCATTAAATGAAACCGAACCATGGTGCAATTGAAATGTCGAGACAATTAGTAATGAGACAGGCCATAGCTTAATTAGCTTATGTTCATCATGGTAAAGAGAGAGGGAGAGAGAGAAAGAGAGAGAGAGAGAGAGAGAGGGGGGGAAGAGAGACAAACAGACTGACAGACAGAGACAGATTCGATTATATGAAATTAGAAAGAGGAAATCTAATCTCTCTTTCCCTCTCTCTCAATCTCTCTCCTCTCTCTCTCTCTCTCTCTCTCTCTCTCTCTCTCTCTCTATATATATATATATATATATATAATATCAGGATTTGTTCCTAGCCAAGTACATTCAAACTGAGTTTGCCCAATTCCTAGAATCTAATTCCCTATCTATCTCTCTCCCTCTCTCTCTCTCTCTCTCTCTCTCTCTCTCTCTCTATATATTATATATATATATATATATAATATATATATATATATATATATATAAAAGTAATCCACACGTGTTTCGAGGTATCACCTCTCATCAGTGGGTTAATATATATATATATATATATATATATATATATATATATATATATATATATGAATCTGTTCCTAACCAAGTACATTTAAAACTGATTTTTCCCTCGAGTCTAGTTGCATGTGTTAAGTCTACATTGCCATTACTACCAGCGATTCTAATAAAATTATCTCTTTTGCGCTAATCGGCACTCTACCAAGATACAAATTTATTTCGGCATCTCTTTGCCTCTCAGTCTGATTTGACTAATTCGAAGACTTCACAACCGGTCTTATTGGTATGATTTTCCCATATCTCTGTCTTTTTTTTTTTTTTTACTTTTAAAGAATCCCTCTTTTCATGGACACGGACACATTTTATGGTTTGCGCGTGTTGGTCATGTTTGTGACGTCATAGTTTTTAAATTTGATTTCTTTACTTGTTCTAAATTCATGTATATTATGTATTTTATGTTCTGTGGTTTTGTATGTGTTTTTCAGACACGAGAGAAGAAGTGAGAGGAGATCTGAAAGAGTAAGAATACGAGAAAGTCAAAGGAAAACAAGAGAGAGAGAGAGAGAGAGACAGACAGACAGACAGACAGACAGACAGACAGAGATGAAGAGAAAGAGACAGAGAGAGACAGAGACAGAGACAGGGACAGAGACAGAGATGAAGAGAAAGAGAAAGAGAGAGAAAGAGAGAGAGAGAGAGAGAGAGGAGAGAGAGGAAGAGAGGGGGGAGAGAGGGAAGGGAGAGAGAGATTGGAGAAATGACCTAAAGGAAAGCGCAAAGATCGTATTTGTGAATGGATCGATTAGAGAGAGAAAGAGATAGATAAATAGAGAGAGAGAGAAAGAGAGAGATAGAGACAGACAGGGAAAAAGAGTGAGAAACGCAGTAGTGAAAAAGGAAGACATATAGAGAAACTGTGTGTTAGAGAGAGAGAGAAAGAGAGAGAGGAGAAGCAGTAGTAAAAAGTAAACATCGAAAGAGAGAGAGAGAGAGAGAGAGAGAGAGAGAGAGAGAGAGAGAGAAAGAAAAGAAAGGGAGAGAGAAATTCATAATAAAAGAAACTCTGTATTAGAGAGAGAGAGAGAGAGAGACAGACAGACAGACAGACAGAGACAGATAGACCTACAGACAGGCAGGATACAAAAATATTTTTCGAACAAGTGCAGAAAACTTAAAAGGTTGTTTTCAGTGTAATGATGGAGTTAATGCGTCCATTTTGGTCACGTGGTTAATCATGCACCGAAGTCTTGTGTAATTCGAAGTTTATTTTTGTAACGAGGCTGAAGATACGGCGCTTCAGATAAAAAAGTGACATTCCTGGAACTCGATTAGAACCACTTTGCTTATCAACTGTACCATTTTTACTTCCAGTCTATGAATTATTTCTTTTCCCTGTTGGGTTAAAAAAGGTTTACAAAGT
>CM042148.1:81578961-81596461 GCA_023376005.1 Doryteuthis pealeii
ATACGAAATACTCCACTTTGGCCCTTACTCAGGCTAGATGGGCAGTCAAAGTCTCCCTCCTATAAATCGGCTGTCACGCCAATCCCTAGCACCTATATGATCGTCCATGGCAAACCCAAACCCTTTTTAGCATATTGGCTGAGAGTCTTATTGTTCTGAGTATGACATTAATCTTTGATGGTAAAGTTTTAATTCTGGAGCTCTGGGGAGTGTGGAGTACTCCTTTATCACCCCATACCAACAAGAATGAATAAACCAAACGCCTTTGGTATAGAATAACCCAACAAGGTTTGACATGCCATAAGTTCCAACCAACCAACCAACTAACAGTGAGCGGTAGAGCACAGTCCTTTTTTAGAAGCCCAAGGAATGGGTTATGATCACTAATAATTGTAAACTCCAGACCATAAATATATTTGTGGAATTTGTTCATTCAAAAAATTACAAGTCCTTAATTGCGTTCTACTTCGCTAGCATTCACCAAGTGAACCACAATATTCCGTGTTCAATACCAGCCATCGGCCACTCAGCGTATTAGTAGGACAATTTGGATCTGTGCGGTAAAGTAGTGAACTGATCGTAGGTGTGCCGCTCCACCTCGGATGCAGAAGCAATCTTCCTGATCAAGCGCTAGTGAAGAGGGAATGGACTCCCTCGCTCTCCGGCTGATACCGACATTTGCTTTACTTTGCTTACTTTGATTTGATTGTGGGTACTGATGCAGAATAGCGCGCAAGAGATAATGTCATTAGATTACGTATAAAATGCATTACATTTCATTACATTTCACGGAAATATACGAAACCTTCGAGATGCCCTGGTTAGGGTTAGGGCAAGTTTTAGTGTTAGTGTTAGTGTTAGGGTTAGGGTTAAGTTAGTTCGGGAGTTTCCCTAACCTAATGCTATTTATACGTAAAATGCGATTCTAACGATTTTATGTCTTGCGCGCTATTTTGCATATGTACCTGATTTTGTTTTTGAGGCTAGATAAATTGGTCTCTCGCTTCCATCTGACATAATGTGTTACAAGACTGAACCCACACCAAATGGAGAGGCATCAGCTTCAATTTAGAATTGTAATTTACATTAATAGAATTTTTGATTGTTCACATGTAAATTTCTCAACACTAAACCATTTCTAGGGGACTCCTTTTTGTAATAACGCATACAACAGAAACTAGAACAATTGCTGTTATTATCCAAATACCGGCGGTAATAATTATTAAAAGCCAAATAACTGCGCAGTTCCGATATGTTTTTTGGTGTCGATGCTCTCCGAATCACTTTAATCTTATTCTGGGGGTTGGGATGGATTCCTTCTGGATCAATCATATAACCCAAGTAGGAAATGGGAAATTTCTGAAAGTCACATCTACCCTCTTTTTACCCGGAGGCCCCCATCTTGTAATTTCCTTTATACTCAGCACGGCTTACGATTATTGTCATCTATCGTTGCACCCGAAATTAAAATCTCCTCGATATACACAGCTGTCTTTAGTATCTAAAAAAAAAATCAATTGGTCTGTTATATGATGAAACATTCCCGGCAAAAATCCCATTCAAAAGTATAATCTGGTTTATCTGAAAAGATATCATAGAGCGTCCAGTCGTGGTGTAATGATTAGCAAGTTAGTCTCGCAGATCCATTACAACCAAATAGTGAGTTCGATCCCTGCTGGATGTCAATACTTGCGAACTTGTGTCACATCCTAACCTTGCCGAACGGGGTGGATGAATATGTCTTCCCATTACTCCCAGGTCCACTCTGACCCGGAATGGTAGTACCTTTTAGGGCCCCATCTATGGGTTGAATAGAAGAAAAATGAATTTAAAATGTGTTCAAAATTGAGTTTTAAAAACTTTGAATAACCATCAAGTATAAATAGAACAAAACGTTTTCGGCATAAAATAACCCAACAAGGGTTGGCATGCCGTAAAATCCAACCAACCAAACCTAACCAAACCAAACTGCATATCAAAACTTAACCATGTAAAAAAATGGTACGACAAAGGAGGCCAATTCTGAAAAAGGGACTTATTTAATCACATTAGTGGTAATCATGCGATCTGTTTCAGCTTCGATCTTCTCTCAAAGTGTTAAGGGAACTGGTCTAGCTTTCGTAAAAAAAGGGAATCATATTTGTATTAGTGTGTAGTCTTGTTGTTACGTCTCCCAGTGCACCCAAATTTGGTTTGAACAATTTCACAAATTTGTGCTCCAAGTCCATGTAATCTGGTTGCAAGTTAGCCGATAAATCAATTCGTAACCTTTCAAGCCAATCTCATCCAAGAAGATTTGGTCCCTCGGTTATAATTCTATTAATTTTACGATTTTAGGCGTTTGGTTCCCCTGTTGGTAAATCCAATGGTAGAAATAGAGTATAGTTTTAGGTGATACTCCTTGTAGCAGAAAGTCCGTTGTATTCCTTGAAATCTTTGGTAGAAAAGAGTGTAGTTCCAGTAGATACTCCCTATAGGAAAAGTGTGTTGTGTCCCTTGAAATCCTAGGTAGAAAAGAGTTTCAGTTGACAATCCTTGTAGCAAAATGTCTATTGTATTCCTTGAAATCTTAGGTAGAAAACAACATAGTTTCAGTAGATACTCCTTGTAGTAGAAAGTGTGTTGTATTACTTAAAATCCTAGACAGAAAAAGTGTGTAGTTTAAGTAGATACTCCTTATAGCAGAAAATCTGTTCTATTCCTTGTAATCCTTCTCTGTAGGTCTTGATTTCAGAAAGTTAAATTTGCAATTGATTTCAGGACAAATGCCAATGACCTTAAATGCGTTTTATATAGTTTCTGATCAGCTTATCTTTACCGGAAATTCCTGCTGCTTATGTTGGTAAAGATCATAAACATAAGTGGGAATTTGGTGTACATCTTATACCCATAGATAATCCAAAACCCTCACAAGGTACAACAAGCAACCTTTAATTATATTTTCCTTGTTATATTTCGTTCACATTTGTCATACCTTTAGGTGTAATAACTTCACCGGAACATGAACGTAATTTCCGCATTGAATTATTTTGAAAATACCGCGTTAGGCAAACCTTCCCCTATGAGAAAGGATGAACAATGGGTGTCAATTTCCAATCTGAAAATTTTCTGTATTCAATTTGAGCTTCCAGATATAGGGTTTAGGTGTACCATAACACGTTTGATACTAGGAATCTAAAGCGTTTCGTTTCTCGTGAAAAATGGTTCTTGCTTTGAGAGTTAAAACTTTCCATACACTGGCTCTAGCAGGAATAACACTGCTGTACGGGTACAGCAGTGTAAAAGAACCCGACTGTGTCTGGCCTGCCTGGATCGAACTCACGTCCGTCGGAACACGAAATACACGACGCAGCAGTGACGCGGATCCAAGTAACGTAGGCTCTGAAGCTAATAAAAGAACGAATTTTCTGCCTCGCGGGAAGAATCTGATATTTTTTGTCTCGGACCGGAAAAAACGATATCACCAAAAAGTTTAGCAGTCACCTGTGTTACCAGCTTCGACATTTTCGCCTGTGATTCTCTAGCACACAATCTGCAGCCGAAAGTTATTTAGCAAAAAAAAAAAAAAAAAAAAATAGACATACATAATGATGTTACATAATGGACATGACGTAGACCATGAGGGTGGTCTGAATGGCCTGATTAGAACGGAAAAGTTTAAATGATGCAGTCAACTGTGTTACCAGCTTCGACATTTTCTTTTTTAAGAAACAGACCCTTGGATGAATATTGCACCCGCTTCACATACTATTCTCGTCCGCACCCATTACTAAAAGACATTACTCATAACCTGGAGGTTGTGAGTTCAATCTCCGTAAACTCGCAAGGAAAATCATTTTGACTATCGCAACAATATATATATTAGAATTCAATCTCTCTCTCTTTCTCTCTATTTCTATCTATTTCTATTTCTCTCTCTCCCTTACTTCTTTCTCTCTTTCTCTCTTCTTCTCTTTCTCTCTTCTCTCTTTCTCTCTCTCTCTCTCTCTCTCAGCTTAAAAAGGCAACTGTCTCCTATAAAACTGATAGAGTACTCTCTGATAGCCTGCATAGATCTAGCCACACTGAAGAGACGTGATACGTCATGACACGGTGTCCGTAGATGACTATATATATATATATATATATAATATATATATATATATATATATATTCATTCAATAAATGAAGTAAAAAACTTTAAATTTGCTTCATTACAATAATTTATTTCAACCGCATCACTGCGGCATCTTCATGAGCAAAATCATGGATATTCCTAAAAAATTACCAAGAAACAATATTTTATAAGGGCAGGAGGGGCGGGCTAGGAAATTTGAATGAAGCAAATTTTAAATTTTGTTTCCCTCATTTATTAAATATTTTGCTCTGTCCGTCCACTCACAGCACTAGGCACATTGAGGTCTCACCACAGTTTACCTACATCACAACGGTTAAACTACACATGGAAAATAACTACCAGGAATATATATATATATAATATATATATATATTATATATATATATATATATATATATATATAAATTAAACGTCTTTGATATGCATTTCTGTCTTATAATTTCAATTATAAATGTAAATTTATAAAATCCCTTAAATTCACACACACATATTGATTTATGTCCATCTAGAAACTAGCAGTGATTCAATTGCAGTTCATTGATAGATGTTTTTGGATTGTGCATTGATTAAATTCTTCTAAATGCAAACGATTTATCGTTCAGTAAAAATACCCAAAGTGCCAAAAATTCATTGTTGTGATCATAGAATGTAATTATTACCCGAAAAAAAGAAAGAAAAACACAAAACGGCGGGAAAATTGTCCCAACAATGAACTCCTTATATACTGAGGATTATTATTATTAGTTTCTTCAAACCATATAATTTGTGCCATCAAATGGCTGTTAAATAGAAATAATAAACCATATGATTATTTGTATTATATAGAATACTTGAGGCCATACAACTGTGGGAAAATTATTTGTATTATATAGGAATATTGAAGCCATACAACTGTTGGAAAATTATTTGTATTATATAGGAATACTTGAGGCCATACAACTGTGTGAAATTATTTGTATTATATAGGAATACTTGAAACCATAAAAATGTGGGAAAATATTTGTATTATATAGGAATACTCGAGGCCATACAACTGTGGGAAAATTATTTGTATTATACAGGAATAATTGAAGCCATACAACTGTGTGAAATTATTTGTATTATATAGGAATACTTGAAGCCATAAAAATGCGGGAAAATTATTTGTATTATATAGGAATACTTGAGGTCATACAATTGTTTGGAATTATTTGTATTATAGAATACTTGAAGCCATATAATTGTTGGAAAATTATTTATTAGATAGGAATACTTGAAACTATACAAACTGTGTGAAATTATTGTAATATAGGAATACTTGAAGCCATACGACTGTTGGAAAATTAGTTGTATTATATAGAATACTTGAAACTATACAACTGTGTGAAATTATTTGTATTATATAGGAATACTTGAAGCCATACGACTGTTGGAAAATTAGTTGTATTATATAGGAATACTTGAAACTATACAACTGTGTGAAATTATTTGTATATATAGGAATACTTGAAGCCATACGACTGTTGGAAAATTAGTTGTATTATATAGGAATACTTGAAACTATACAACTGTGTGAAATTATTTGTATTATATAGGAATACTTGAAGCCATACGACTGTTGGAAAATTAGTTGTATTATATAGGAATACTTGAAACTATACAACTGTGGGAAAATTATTTGTATTATATAGGAATACTTGAAGCCATACAACTGTGGGAAAATTATTTGTATTATATAGGAATACTTGATACCATACAACTGTGGGAAAATTATTTGTATTGTATAGGAATACTTGATATCATATAACTGTGTGCTAAAAAAAAATAAATAAGAAACAAAGAGGTGCAGTCAGTGTATTCTTCTGTCCTAGCCAACAGGGTGAAGAGAGAGTGTGTGAATAGATGAAGAGAGAGAGAGAGAGAGAGAGAGAGAGAGAGAGAGAGAGAGAGAGAGAAGAGAGAGAGAGAGAGACTGTAGGAGGTGCGGACACAGCAGTTAGCTGTGGTCATTCCTTCAGTCCTAAGAAAACTGCTGAACGCCATCTATAAAACCATTATGGCAAAAGTTGGGGCAATTGTTTCAAATGTTCCATTCGAAACAGTTCGATCGAAAATGACATTGATTAATTGATCGATTGTTCGATCAAGTAAGAGATCAATCAGACGTTAATTATTCTTCAATCCAGGAACTTTTGCACCTTCATTAATATCAAGTGGGTGTCTGTGGCGGGGGGGGGCGTTTGGCACAGTTTCTCTGAATTTCGACCATTTCTCTCCCATGTAACAAATATCATTTTGATATATCACTTGATATGTGAATCCTGTTTATCTCAGAGAAAAACGTCCATTACATCCACGGCTGCTACACTTGATCGAATCACTGCCAAAATCTACACTGATCACTTAATTGATCTATCTTAGTCTTCGATCAGATTACAGCCATCCGACCAAGCGGAAGAATGTTCACAAGTGAATTGCATACAACTAACACCGGTTATTGAACCCACATGACTAATTAAATGATAGTCATTTACTACTCTTTCTTTAGTTTAGCACAAGGCCAGAAACAGGACAGCCCTGTCGACTGTGGCCGACTGCATCTCTGCAGAGAGGTAAAAAAAAACAATGGGGCCACGTGCTGGCCGTGGGTGTCGACTGAATCCTCCTAGTTAGGCTAGACAGGCAGGTGAGGCCCCCTCCGATCAATCGGCTGGTCAAAGTCGATCCCTAGCGTCCAGACCATATTGCCCTTATGGCAGACCCCCAAACCCTTTTTATCATATATTTGGAGGCGCGTGGTCTAATAGTTAGAGTCTTAGGAAATGGACTCGTCGACCCGAGTTCAATTCCTGGACGAAGCTGTTTGCATTTCACATTGCGCTAAAACTCTTGGGAAAGGTATGAATCCAATTATCCCTCCAGCTATGGCAAAGTAACAGGGCATACTGGGCTCTTTAACTATGGCTAGGTAACAAATCTAGGAGAAAGAAAACTCTGAATTCAAACCTGTTAAACTCCGCTTAAGAATTTGACCTTGTGTCGCATCTTGTTCATGCAGAGGGGTTGGTAAATATATACATGTGCCAGAAGGCTCTTAGTATCCTGTGTATTACGTTTAACTCTCTATGATGGTTAACTTCCCATTCTGGATCGCTGGTGAATGTGGAGTACCTCTTCATTACCATTACTTCCAGGTCCACCCTGACCCGGAGTGGTAGTACCCGTTAGAGTTCCATCTATGGGTTAAATAGAAGAAAATGAGTTAATAAAAGATTTGTTTTAAAAAATTGAGTTTTACAAAGTGTTCAGTAACCATTAAGAATGAATAAAACAAAACGTCTTCGGCATAAAATAACCCAAAAAAGATTGACAGGTCGTAAAATCTAACCAACCAATCAACTACCCTTCTCGGTTAGAGAGGTCGTGAGTAATGGCAATGAAGGGGTACTCCACAATACCCAGAGCTTCAAAACCGGAGGCTCACCACTACACAAAGTTTAAAAAAAATAATGAAATTTGGGTTAAATATCGCAGTGTGTGTCTTTTGACAAAATGATTTTAGAATATGCGCGTTTCTAAGCTATAACACTTTACATACTTTAACCCGTTAACAGCGGCTCTCCTGCCACTACGAAAGTAAAGTACAAAAACTGATGATTAGTTTATTAAAATTAAGCAGAATGATTCAGGTTACAATAATGATAATACTTTATTTGAACGAATTAATTATTAGGTGAATAGATAGTGAACTTTGTAATATGCCATCATACAGTTAAAAATATCAAGAACATTTGGTACAACCGTAGGGGAAATTTGGTAGACAAAGATTTTATCAAAACTAGTATCTGTGTTTCTTTGTTTTGTTAAGCTGTTTAAAGGGATAAAGTCGGACACTACTCCTTCTCCAGTTATCATTTACTATGGGTTTTTTTATAAGGAGTCCCATCGTCGTAAATGGTTAGAAAACTAGTTTTGTGGATTCATTACTATTGAACGACGAGTTCTATCCTCGCTGGATGCTCCATATTTGTGACCTTGTGTCACATCCTGTGGTGAATTGGTTGGTTAAAAAGAGTGTCCCATCGTGGTGTAATGGTTAGAAAATTGGTCTTGTGGATTCATTACTAAAAGGTGTGTTCTATCCTCACTGGATGCTCCATCTTAGTGAACTTTTCTCTCATCCAAAAAGTGGTGAATGGTTTGGGTAAAAAGGGTATCCCATCGTGGTGTAAAAAGTAAAATGTAAAGTCGTCGGGGTAGCCTAAAGTCTGTATCCGCCAGACAACGAGGGAGTCTATCCCCTTTTCCCTATCTATCTATATATCTATCTATGCCATTCTTTTCATATCTATCTATCTATCTCAGTCTGTTTATTTATTTCTCTATCTAGCTATCTATCTATTTATCTCCCTCTCTCTCCCTATCTATCTATCTATCTATCTATCTCAGCCCGTTCATATCTATCTTTCTATCTATCTATCTATCTCTCTCGCCGTCTTTATCTATTTATCTTTCTGTCTATCTATCTCTCAGTCTATCTATCTATCTATCTATCTATCTATGCCATTCTTTTCATATCTATCTATCTATCTATCTATCAATCTATCTATCTATCTCAGTCTGTTTATTTCTCTCTCCATCTAGCTATCTGTCTGTTTATATCCCTCCCTCCTCCTATCTTTTTCAAATTATTCATTAAAAAATCGAGCAATATTTTGCTGATTTACGCCGCGAATTAACAGGAGTTAGAAACATGAAATACATGAACACAACATGGAATTTCAAATAACACTGTATTGATATATTAATACATACGAGAAAATACACTTGTAATAATTGTTGTTGCAAACGATCGTATTGTCTGCGGGAAATGCCAATGATATAAATATAATGTATATAATTCCACTTAACCGAGTCCTTAGAAATTTTATGGTAAATATCGTACTTATGACGGCCCTTTATCTCTGCTACTATCTGTTAAATTCTAGGGAGCGACGAAATTTACCTCCGACCCCAAAAGTAGCTGGTTTAAAAGAGGAAGATTTTTCTATCTTCAATTGATCCCGCCACAATTTGCGGGTCTGTGATTGGTTGGTTTGAAAAGAGACACGTCGACCAAGGGAGAGACACACCTATCTTAGATATATTTTTTAATATTTCCTCCAGCTTAATCTAAAGATTCATTCCCCTCCCGCCCAAAATTCACTTAAATAATTCATAAAATAAATGGAATATAATTACATAGACATTCGATTTTCTCTAAGTAAAACCTTAATTGATCTTCGCCTAACTGGAAATTTAAAAAAAAGGAATGCCATACACAAAATAACAGAAACAGCAGAAACAGACACAAAGTGGTTGTGGGAGAATTGAAACAAAGTATGGTAAAACCAAAATTAAAAACATACCAAAATGACGTTAAAACTATCCGTACCAACACACCGCCGGTGTTCGAGTTAAGTATTCGTCTATGCGAAATAGTTATTTACTAAGCTTAGCTTAAATGTGAAACAAGCCCAGAAGTATGGGGCGCCCACTGAGAATCGAACTCACTATCAATGGTCTGAAAAATCTAACCTGCTAACCATTACACCACGTGAGGTGTCCACCTATACGAAATAGGTCGAAAATAATTCTCTTACGGACATTCATTAAGAAAGTTACCAACTTTTGTGAAAGACCAGGATTAATTACTGATTAGTCAAATCACAACCCGATTTCATATATAAAGGACAAAATCCGAAGCCAATTTGTTAGCTGAGGGCATCGCAGGAAGTGTTGACAAACAGCTATGTTGGATCCAGGCTGAGACGTGATCAATCTCAACCTGGTCACTTTAGCGAGGGGCTATAATGTTGAAAAACCCGAAAATGAAGAAAAGAACATCACTGGTGATGCATCCAACTTCATCTCAAAGATGTATTTTCTCAAAAAAAGATGTTTTAATCTACAGATTAATTAAAGCTAGCAGGACCTATGGATATACCACAGTCTGATAATTTAAGTATTTAATTGTAAATAGTTCAATATGTAAAAAGTATAATAATCTTGATTTAACACACTCAATCTTTTTTCTTTTCTTCTTTTCATCTTTTCATAATGATCGATTGAAGCAGATTAGCTCTATCGCTTCCACGCTTCCCCTTTTTATATTTCCCCTTCTCTCTCTCTCTCTCTCTCTCTCTCTCTCTCTTTCTTTCTTTCTTTCTTTCTTATATCTTTCTGTGTAGTATGTTCTTTTTCTTCCCTTTCGTTATTTATAATAAAAATGTGATAGTCCATTATTTAGTTGATTTGATGACACTTATAAGATATAAGAATTAGGCCGATAAACAACACCAGACAATCAGGACTTACATTTTTTTTTCATCTAGGACGATTTGGATGGTCTCATTTTTAACCAGAGCGTGTTGCAAGATGGTAACGTATTTTAAAGGAACGTCTACAAATTAATTTAAATGTTAATTAGAATTAAGCATTTTTATTTCAACCGAATTTATCTATTTACCCTCAATTTTGAGCTACTGTTCTTTGGAAACCAGTTGCAAACAATTTTTTAAACACTGATTTACCAGTGTTGCCTGGATAGAGGAGGAAAACCTGGTGTATTGATTTGTTTACTTTTGAGAATTACAAATGCTGGACATTTTAAGTAGAATTACAATGCTATTTTTATATATATTTATATTCTAATTTTCAAATATTTAATATAAATCAAATCTTCATATTTCTTGCACAAAAGCAGGAACCGGTGATATTTAATGTGTATATATGTTTACTTTGTTGTTAATTGTTTTAATTTGTACTTTCATCCAGACATACTTACATACATGCACACACACGATCTACCCTTTATGTATGTACTAGAAGCGTCTGCCCGGCATCGTCTGGGTAGAGGTGGCGGGACAAAAAGTCAGTCTCGCAGATCCATTATTACTGGATCACGAGTTGGATCCTTTCAGCAGCCAATTAAAATCCCTGCGTAAAAAAAGGTTCGCGTTGATCCGGCCAGGTAAGGCATCAGAACAGAAAAGTACACAGACACGCTGAAAACAAAATATGTCTACTATTCAAAATATCTAATGCAAAAAAAAAAAAAAATCATATTCCATGCTGTTACAATTTAAATTTTATTTTTTAATTATCTTCACGAATAAAAATTGAATCTTCATTATTTTTGTATAAAATGTTAGATCTGGAATAAGCGTATTGATATATAGATAATCATTTCTTTATCACACAGTTATCTGCTGTCAAGTATTATTATCCAATCCTTGTGGGGTTATGTACCTAACATTCTGGACTGCAACACCATAGTAAGCGAGTTCGAATTAAACTTGCACTAATATGTTAATTTTCATAATAACAACTCTGGGAAAGTTATGAACTCCCTCATCCCCCAAATAAGGGTTGAATTGTACCATCACTATTCTTCTGTAGGGATGACTTAGGCATTAAATACCCCACAAAAGTTGTTATACCATTAAACAAAGAATCCAAAGCAAAACAATTCTGATAATTTTCAAACAGGGAATATTGGATTAGTATACAAATGAAGTGAATATTTAGAGATGTGTTACATAATTCGGGGGTAGCCTACAAACTATGTATGTAAATGTAGTTAAAATTTAAATAATTTGATGGTAAATGAGAAGTTACATTTAGCCGTTATAGTTTAATGACAAGGCAGTTAACCTTCTCTAACTTGAATGCTGATTGGCTAAAGGCGAGCATGAGAATGTAGCTGATTTAGGTAGATTCTAGTCGTTAGCTGAGGGAAACAGACGTTAGGATCGTTTCCTCCCAAAAGATGCCAGCTTGTCACTGCGGAGGAGAAACCTTTTGGCTTCGGGTTTTAATAAAGAATAGATGTCATATAAACACCACAAAGTCTTGCTTATTCATTACAAATAAGAAATGAGCACAGACGATCCAGCTCAGAAGAAGGAAGAAGTCAGCTCAGAAAAGGAAGATGGCCAGCGACGAAGTAAGAACTAGCAGTACAAGTAAGAAACCATCTTATCACTTTTCCTCACCCTCCGCCATTATATACCCAGTATATGAATGGGTATATAACATATGTATCAGGAAGCGCGTTGTGTAATGGTTAAAGTCATGGGAAATGGACTCGTCGCCCAGAGTTCAAATCCTGGACGTGGTAATTACATTTCACTTAGTGCTAATACCCTTGGGAAAGGTATGAATCCTACTCTCCCACCAGCTATGGGTAAATAGTAGGACTGACTGGGCTCTTTAACCTTGGTTAGGCAACTGGTCTAGGAGAAGGAAAACTCTGAATTCAAACCTGTTGAACTCCGCTTAAGAAATTGACCTTGTGTCACATCCTGATCGTGCGGAGGGGTTAGTAAATATATATAAAAGATGTATCAATTTGGTGGTGGTGGCAGAAGGTGGGTAATTTTAATTCTTATCACAGTCAGGAGTGGAACTGGTGATTCATATTCAACTGTGAATTTGTAACAATAAAATACTTTTGGGGTTGTCGCTTATTTTCGATTCAACATAGTGGAAAATCTCAGTCCTCTTTCCAATCGTTGGTTTGTATAAATGATGGGGAAACTTTTCAAATGATTTAGACACAGAAACTGATCTGTGTACGGCACTTGGGTTAATTTATTGTAATTTATTTTATCTTTGATTGTAAACGGATTATTGGAGGTGCTTAGACTTGTTAGTGGCTGATTCTAAAGATTTGAATGCAGAATTCTTTCAATATTGTCTTGTAAGGTTTATGGAAATGTAGATAAGAAAACGCCCTAATCCTTTACACACACATTCTCTATCTCTTTCTTTCTCTCTCTCTAATACACGCACATGCTCTCTCTCTCTCTCTCTCTCTCTCTCTCTCTCTCTCTCTCTCTGTGTGTCTATCTCACACACACGAACCCACTATCACTTACGCACACAATAACTCTCATAGACATTCACGCACTCTTTCTCACACACATTCTCACACATGCACACACTCAGCCTCTCTCTCTCTCTCTCTCTCTCTCTCTCTCTCTCTCACACACACACACACACACACACACTCACACACACACTATCTCTTACGCACACAAACACACAATATCTCTCATAGACATTTACACACTCTCACACATGCAAAAACTCAACCTCTCTCTCTCTCTCTCTCTCTCTCTCTCATACACAAATACACACTCTCTCTTTGATATACACACACACATAATCAATCATGATTGATTATTTGATTGATTTTAACGGCATGTCAACAAGTCTCGGATTATTTTATGTCTTTATGTTAGGAAATCGCGTTCATTTTATCTATTATATTTACATTTTTGCGTAGATATTTCTTAAGAACTTCTTGTTTTTCTCCATACGGATCATTTTAAAATCATTTCCCATGCTTCCTGATATCACAAAAAATGTTTGCAAGAACAAAGTTGATACGCAAATAAATTCAGTTATAATTATGTATACGTGGATTCAACATTAACCAACAACATCAAACACACACACACACACACACACACACACACATATATATATATATATATATATAATTCTTGCCCTGATGAGCTACTAAGCGAAACTGTTAGTAGGTATATATGACTCATTAGGTTTAACTTTATTATTTGCTCTACTTAGGTATTGAGCACTTTTTACTTTTTAGCTTTAGATAATCCTACCGGTTTATATATATATATATATATATTGGTTAATATATATGCTAGCGGGACCCGTGGATATACCACAGTATGATTTAATAATCACAACGTTTGATATGTTTACTTAAGAGCTATTGCTAAATAGTTGAATACGTTAAAAGTATAATAATCTTTATTCATCTCCTCTCGCTCTTTTTTTGTTTCCTTCTTTTTATCTTTTTATTATGTTTGATTGAAACGGATTAGTGTTATAGCTTCCACGTTCTCATCCCTCTCTTTATATAAATTTCGCCCACTCTCTTTGTTTCTTTGTTTCTTTACTTTCTTTCTTTCTTCCTTATTATATTTTTTCTGTATTATATATTCTTTTCCTTCCCTTTCTTTCTTTCTAATGAAAACGGAATGGTCTATTATTTAGCTGAGGTGACGACACTCATAAGAAATAATAATTCGGCGGTAACCGAACCAGATAATTAGGATTGATATTTTTTAAACTTTTATCTTGGACGATTTGGAAGATAATAATCAGAAGGTGTTGCAAGAATATTACAGTCGGAAGATTAAGGAACAAGCACACACACACACACACACACACACACATATATATATATATATATATATATATATATATATATATCCTTTAAAAAAGATGGAGCATTCTATGGCGGCCTTTACATACATACAGATGTGTGTATTAAAACAGTTAAAACCCCTTCGCATTCTGTGGGTGACGATGGCCAAGCGGTTGAGCTGTTCGACTGTTGCTGAATCGATCAAAGTTCTATCCCGGCTGTAGGTAGCTCAAAAAATGTCTAGGCACACTGAAGAGACTTGATAGGTCGAAACACGTGTCTGCGGATGACTATATATATATATATATATATATATATTCTTCTATTTGACCGTTTTTATTTTGAATTCAAGATAGTTACAATGTAGCAATATTCACCGGAAGTTAACCAGACAAAGTTATATATATATATATATATATATATATATATATATATATATATATATATAAAAATTCGAACCCATTCTCAACAGATATTACAAAGGTAAGAGACGGATTTTATCTTCTCTAATAACTTATAGAATAATTATATTAACTTGACGCTTCAAATGAGTCTAATAATAGATGTGAAAAACTTTCTATCAGGGACCCCACTCTCAAAACGTGTTTTAATACTTTTGAGAAGGGTCCCTTGGAAAAGATTTTTCATTTATCCCCCTCATTTCATTCATTTTTAATTCACCCATTCATTCATTTTACCATTAATTTCTCTCTCTCTCTCTCTCTCTCTCTCTATATATATATATATATATAATATATATATGGAAATGGTCCATAACCACGATACCCATGGTATTTAAGGCCTTTATTTCCATATATATATATATATTATATATATATATATATATATTCAGTTCTATAAGATGTATTCCTTGTATGTCGGGGGCGCCTTTTCATTTGACTGAAGTTATCGATTCGAAAATAGTCGCAACAGATCAAGAGATAAAGTGGTTTTTCCTTTTATGATACACATTGCCAGTGGTTCCCAAAGACCATTAAGGACATTTGGATTCAGAACGTAACATTTGGCGGGAAGAGAAAATGACTTTTGCGGAGACAAAACGAGAGGATCTAATGGGAGCTACGGCTAAATGGAATATATGTCAGTGACGTATGGAAGACGTTGAATTCTCCGAAGAAATAATATAAAAAAAACAAAACAAATCCCGAAATACTGCAGAGAACAAGCAGCTTTTAGGCTCACCAATTACACACTTGGACATCTTGTAAAAAAACGGAAATCCCCACAGATCCACCCGGGGGTTAGGCAGGACAAAATAAAGCCATAAGAAAAAGAGTAATGTCTTCCCTGGGACACTTGAAAACCATAAACGAGCCAAAAAGTATTTCTCGTTTTTGTTGATTTCTTACTGGGGAAAACGAATACGAGAAACGTCCATTATTCTGCGATCGAGTACTTTTTGATGGGATATCAGCCATTTTCTTTTTTCTTTTTTCTATGTGATCACAAAGCTGATATTGCTTATTGTATGTTAAAACAATATAATACACGAAAAAAAAGAAGAAGAAATAAACCCAGGAATAAACGAACTGTTTGAATGAAGAACTTTTATATTTTCTTACCCAATGGCGTCATATTTTACACTGAGATTCTTCTCAGTGACACAAGTGGTATGCATTAAAAAAAAGAGTAATCTTATTATAATGGAGATTATATAACTGTCTGTAACCGAAACTACATTACCACCGACGTTACGATTTCCTTAATTATTTAAGTTATATTCACGATTATGAAATAGTTAGATTTTCATCAAAACTGCCCACATTATGTATAAAAAAGAGTACTCTTATTATAATGGAGATTATATAATTATTTAAGTTATATTCTCAACGATTATGAAATAGTCACGCTTTAATCTTAATTAGCATCTAGCTAAGTTAGATTTTCATCAAAACTGCCTACATTATTAATGCATTTAGAATCCTGATATTTAAGTCATACTCTCAACGCTTATAAAATAGTCATTAAATCTCAATTAGCACCATACTTATTAACAATGTCTATTAAAGTCTAGCTGATTTAGTTTTACCGCAAAATTGCCCATATTACTAATGCATTTAAAATCCTGATATATGTGTTATATATCTCTAAGGAATAAAGATTTATATAGTATATGATTGGAATAATTTGTATAATAATTTTAACAATACTGAGTTTAATAAATAATTATTTGCCATTACTGATTTCAAATACTATCATGTTATTCTCAAACATATTAAAAGTTAATCTTAATTAGCATCTAGCTAAGTTAGATTTTCATCAAAACTGCTCACATTATGTATAAAAATAGAGTAATCTTATTATAATGGAGATTATATAACTGTCTGTAACCGAAACTACATCACCACCGACGTTACGATTTCCGTAATTATTTATGTTATATTCACGCTTATGAAATAGTCACCATTTAATCTTAATTAGCATATTAGCTAAGTTAGATTTTCATCAAAACTGCTCACATTAGGCATTAAAAAAAGAGTAATCTTATTATAATGGAGATTATATAACTGTCTGTAACCGAAACTACATCACACCGACATTACGATTTCCGTAATTATTTATGTTATATTCACGCTTATGAAATAGTCACCATTTAATCTTAATTAGCATATTAGCTAAGTTAGATTTTCATCAAAACTGCTCACATTAGGCATTAAAAAAAGAGTAATCTTATTATAATGGAGATTATATAACTGTCTGTAACCGAAACTACATTACCACCGACGTTACGATTTCCTTAATTATTTAAGTTATATTCTCAACGATTGTAAAATAGTCACTATTTAGTCTTAACTAGCATCTAGCTAAGTTAGATTTTCATCAAAACTGCCTACATTATTAATGCATGTAGAATACTGAAATATGTGATATATATCTCTAAGGAATAAATATTTATATAGTATATGATTGGAATAATTTGTATAATGATTTTAACAATACTGAGTTTAATAAATAATTATTAGCTGATACTGATTTCTAATACTATCATGTTATTCTCAAACGTATTAAAAACAATTCTATGCATGATTTTATATAGAAATCAATTAGAATAACATTAAAATAAGAGTAATATGTTTATATTCGTTCATATTTATTTTCATTGGTCTTTCTAATTCAATATCTCTATATTAATACTCTTGTTCCTTAATGTTCCGAGC
>CM042148.1:81601461-81613809 GCA_023376005.1 Doryteuthis pealeii
CCTCGTTCGATAACGACGATCACCAACTCAGCGCATGTGTAGCATAGATTGGAAATGTACGTTAAAGTGGGGAGAGACGGTTAGGTGTGGCGCTCCCACCACAGACTCAAAATAATCTTCCCAATAGGGATACCGACAATAGGCCACTTCACCTATATATATATAATATATATATATATTTACATTCATACATATCCTCTCTCTCTCTCTCTCTCTCTCTATATATATATATATATATAATAATATATATATGTGTGTGTGTGTGTGTGTGTGTGTGTGTGTGTGTGTTGTCTTCTATCTGGAATATCAATGACCTATCTATCTATCTATTTTATCATCTATCTTTGTTCATATTAAATTATTTTTTATCTTTATTCAGATATAGTTTTTTCTGTCTATCTCATTTAAAGAATAAGAATATTATTTATCTACTAATTAAATGTCAAAAATTAATAATATTTTTATCTATACTATCTATCTAATATCTATCTATATGATATTCTATCTCTCATTTTTCTTTCAATCATTTCCTTCAATCGTTGTGAGCAATAGAAGATAATATGGAATTGATTGCTCGTTTTAAAGTATTCAGAATTTGAACATTGTTCGACTATATATATATATATATAATATATATATATATATATATATATATATATAATATGTATTCCACTAACGCAACAGGTTAATCTCCTTATATTTATATCTATCTTAGGGCCGGGTTAGCTCAGTCGGTAGAGTGTTCGGCTAGAACGCAAGATTCTTAGAGTGAATACCGGCCCTCTCAACTCAGCGTATGAGTAGCACAGGGATCTGTGCGGTAAAGTAAGAAGTTGATGGTAGTGTGGCGCTCCACCTCAGACGCAAAAACAATCTCCTTGGTCTAGTGCTAGTGAAAAGAGGATAGACTCCCTCGCTGATTGGCTGATACCGACATTAGGCCGCCCCGACGACTATATATCTATCTATCTATCTATATATCTATCTATCTATCAATTTTATTCAGTTTTTACACTGTCGATTGGTCAATAAATCTCAGTTCATTTATTGTCATGAAATTTTCGTCATAATTTAGTGTGACAAGTGAAAACTTTCAGCACTCGTCTCATCAGTGTTAGCTTCCTGATAGCAATAATTTGAAGATGTAAAAGTTGATTTATAACTGAATTAATAATAAAAATGCACGTAGTCAGTTATCAACTTAGGACAAATATTTATGTTAAACAATATGCTGAAATATTTTCGCTTGATTCGTAACTTTTAAATCTGCGCCTGAAATTTCCACAAAAATTGTGAGTACATATATATATATATATATATATATATATATATATATATATATATATATATATTAGTGTGTGTGTGGTGTGTTGTGTGTGTGTGTATACGAATCGATACGATAACGTATATTATTTGTAACTGTTTTTCTTGTGCTATATTCGATGAAATACTTTGATAAATAAAGATATGATATGTAACTATACAAGCTGGCTTTCGTTTGATTTTTTTCTACGTATTTTCAATTCTGACACATTCACTAAATGGCCTCGCCAATGGTAAGTTAATGCACACATCCACTTAAAAAAACATTGCGAGCCTCATAAAGCTTCTTTTTGCTTCTCGTATTTTTCTTCTATTTCGTATATTTCTCTGCTTCGAAAAATGTTCTCAAGACATTTTTTTCTTTTTTTAAATTCTTTTATTTTTATTTTTATTATTTTATTTTCTTCTTTTCTTTTTTTTATCCATTTTCAATATTCAATGTTGCATGTTTGGAATTTACAAGTCATTTTTATGACTTTCTGCTTATGACCACATTGTTCTCTTTCAAGATGGCGTCGATTATGGAGGGAATGTTTTATGTCATCAATGCGCAGGCGCAGATCTCTTCGCAGATGTGTTTTCTGTCCGTACAGTGTGGCTATAGTTCGGCGCTCACTGAGGTTCGATTACAAGTTGTAGCCAATGTTGCTATTTAGTAAGTTTTGTTTAGATATTGCATATAGTACTTGCTGTTGCTTAAGTGGTCACCCAATTAAATTTTGAGCAGGGTCATCGCTGCTTGATTCGGTGATATAGTGAGAACCAGTTCACAGTTACTTGACCTATGGGGATTGAAATAGAATTAAGAAAAATAACAATTTCCCATAAGTCTTCAGACAAAGGAGCCCTCCGAGCATGTGCAGGAAAAAAGACCCATTTCCAACCGCCAAGGTATTCTCTCGTCATTGGGACTTAGGCCTCAACTGGTACCAGACACTATTACTGGACAGGAAAAAAATTCTTCTCCACGTGGTACTAACCCATGAATAAAGCCTGAATCCTAAAACTACGTCATTTTATTTTCTTTAATTCCTTTTCACCGAAATATGATGGAGTTAAAAGGAAAACCCGTGATTACGCACCAGAAAAAACACCGACTTTTAAACAAATATTAAAATACTTGTCACCCCACAAGTCTATACAGTTAGGAGTACTTCATATAGTTAGCAAGATAGGATAGTATACTATTCTTAAGTCTGTTATGACGATAAAGTACATCTAGTGTGTGGTTTTCCACTTGGATCTCTGGAGAGTGTGGAGTACTCCTTCATTGGAAGATGGGATTAGATATTATGGTGCTTTTCTTCGTCATTACCGAATGTTATATACCTGTATTCCTTTCTTGTGCAAATATATTTATTCCATACGTAAATATGATAACCTTAAGTAACGAGGAAATGTTGCACGGGGAAATATGTCTCTCTTAATCCAAAGGAATTTAATGTGATAACTTTCTTATTTGATTTTAGCCAGATGACAATCAAGCATCAGGATATGTGTAATTTGTTCACTACTTGTCATCCGTTTCGTCATTGATTCTACTTAAACACAGAACTACATTCTTCTTAACTCATTTTTATATACTTGCCAAAAGTTATACTTCTTCAAACTAGTAAGAACGCGCTGTGTAATGGTTAAGTCATGGAAATGACTCGTCGCCCGAGTTCAAATCCTGGAGTTAATTGGCATTTCACTTAGCGCTATAACCCTTGGCAGGTATGAATCCTACTCTCCCTCCACTATGGATAAATAGTAGGCAGACTGGGCTCTTTAACCTTGTTAGGCAAACCCGTCCAAGAAAGAAGAAACTCCCCGAATTCAAACCTGTTGAACTCCGCTTAAGAATTGACCTTGTCACATCCTGCTCGTGTGGAGGGTTGGTAAATATATATACTTCTTCAACTTACTCGAAGTATGTTCTCCACTCTTGTATCATTATGTAAGTATCAGATTAATTTATTCAGAGTGTTGTTAAGGTCCCGTCTAATGTGTCAAATAGTTATGTTTGCATTTATAATTCCCAGCATTACTTAACCGGAAGTTACGTGGTATCTATTTATAAAAGGTAAGGAATTCTCATGAGAGCAATACGCTTGAGGCTACATCATATAGGTGCGAGCTTGACGCGACTAACGAATTGATCGAGGGGTCCTCTCCAACCGCCCGTCTAGCCTAAGTAAGAGTCAAAGAAGATGTTGCATGTCATGAACTCTCAGACCCAAGTATTCCATCCTTAAGCCCACGTGCATACCATCATACGGTGTCCCATCAGGGTACTTACCCCCTGCAGATGCAGTTAGCCTATTCTACAGAACGCTTATCGTCAAACTATGTACAACTCAGCTCACTATCTGAGTTATAAAGAAAGTTGTGATGCTTTGGGTCTAAGTCATTATTGGCAAATCAACAGGAAAATGACCAAGCCAATTCAGCTGCAAAATATGTTAAATGAATAACAGAACCTGTCGAACAATCTCCACACATGTCCCCTATACAGCATCTAAGACATTTTTCTTAAAACGGTTTGTAACAAAAAAAAAAAATGGCACACAAGTCTGAATCAGTCATGCAATGAAAAATTCATTATCAATTAGTATTACGTAAGCTTATTAGATGGGCACATGGCCATAGTATGGGCGCCAATGAGAATCGAACTTCACTATCCAATGGTCTGCTAATCTGCCTTGCAAACCATTAACACCATTGTGGGAGTGCTCTCCGTGAGCTAACCTTCAATCTACCCCAATGAATTTAAATAAGTTCCGATCGAAGTTCCGTGAAGCCTCCCAAAATTCTTCTGATACGAAGTCCTGGTTCAAAAGAAGATTCCCGATTTGAGACAAGAACACCTGAAGCAGGACCGGGAGAAGCACACCAGCCAAACTCGCTCTCAAGACGTCAACACATAACCAATAACAGGTGAGGTCACCAGCCAGAAATCTAACTAATATAGTTATTTAGTAGCGAGGTAGGATCGGCACAACGTCAGAAGTATGTGGGCACCAGTGAGAATCGAACTTCATTCAATTTGGTTAGCTAATTTCGCTTGCCCTAACCATTACACAAAACATAGGTGCCCAAGCTCATTTACTAAGCTTTAAAGCTACCTGGATCATGTACACAAAGACCGAATATGGCGCCTAGTGAGAACACTCGAACTCACTATCAAATGTTTGCAATCTAGTTATCTAACCGTTACACCAAATGATGGTGCCAAATTATATTAATTATCCAACAGTAGGAGAGGGAGACCGTGATACTACATCCCGAGCGAAGAATCATACTTACCTGGTTTTCTGGGGGATCCATGAGCTTCGGCCCGCTGATCGCTTATAGACAATATAGCGGATCGATCTCAGGGGCTATCACCCCAGCAATACCTGCCCCTTGATTAAATTTAAAGGGCACGCTGGTTTATTCCCAGGCCTGAGACGCCCCCCTTCGAGGGGAATGCCCAACGGTCCAGCGCTATTTTTTGTTCACACGTAAAAAGATCGTTAATGCCCATCCATACAAGTAGGTCTGAGTTAAATACCTACTTGCCTGGCCATACCAGACTTAATCACTCTTTTATACTCAACAACAGATCAAACACTGTGTAAAATAATTAACATCGCTTAGACTATTGACACACAAGGCCAACAGTTTTACTTATTTACAACCAGTGCTAGTTGGTCACCCATGTTAAGTATTTTACGCCTCATTGTGCATTCCAAAATCTCGGGAACCAGAGGTTTATTGTGATTTAACCGAGGGTAAATTGAACTGGTTATTTTATTTAATTACGTTGCTTAGCTATGCAACAGGATCTCAGGTTGCTTACAGTAGCATAACATTATTAATAATGGAGATTCGCTCTTTATTTCTGTAACAAAACTACGTCATGCTTACGTCACCATGATCCAAATCGTTCTTAAAATCAGAATAATATACATCTCAAAATTTGAACATGCAACATTAGCGATCCTCATTGTTTTTTGTTTTAACACAATTTTAATAAATTACACGTCTGGATAATTTTATATTTATATTATAGTTTGTTTTTTAATAATATTTAAGTTATCAGACAAAGTTTCCATTTTCAAATTGTTTTATTTTTTACTCCTCTAATGAATTTGATGATTTTACTTACTAGGGGAACAAACTCGTCTTTTTTTGAGCCAATTGAATTTTAACTCCCACCCCCAGGCAATATGTTCAAAATCTACTTTTCCACAATCCCGGGCGGTTCTTTATCTTTCTATTATCGTATAAATTAGCAAACTATTGGCTTTTATAGACGAGGTTCGTCATAGTGGGTAAATTGCTATAGAAAGTATATTAAAACTATATCAACCTGGCAACATATCGTAAATATCTGCGCGATTACATTCAATTTTAAACCCTTTCACTACCACGCAGGAACACTACAACGTCATTTCACAAATTATTATTACTCTATCATTAATCCCTTAAAGTTGTGCAACAAAGCATAATTTTAGTGCATATCCAAAGATTGAACAAAAAATATTCTACATAGAAACACACAAAATACACATAGATAAAACGTGTCTCAAACACTGACTCCAAATGCTTTAACACTCAAATAAAACCACTTTGAATGAAAGACAGAATGGATCTGTGCGACATCACAGAATTAAATATAATAGTGTATATATCACTATCAGTTATTGGATAAAATCAGACTTCTCTATTTAAGAAAATCATTAAGGAAAAACAAAATTAAAATTAATATGAAAAACTGCCATATAATAAAACAATTCAATAAGGAAAAATAAATTAATAGTAATAGATTTCTGAAAAATCAGCAAAAGATTAAAAAACTTAATAACTGAGAACTGTATTAAGCGTTCAACTCACCTAAGGTAATTAAACAGGTCAAAGTTCCCCGCTCAAGTTCCCAGCCGCATGAACAAAAAGGTCTATCATCAAATATATAGCTATTCTCATATCTACCTACTACGTTAGATATTATATATACATATTAGTATACAATACTTACATGAGCCCCTCCCAACTTCCATCCCCAAAACAGTTCACCCCATCCGGGCACGCAGCTTATCTCTACCACCGCTACTCTCCCCACCAAAAGACATTTTGCAATAAGAGAAACTAATTCCTTTCCAATACAAGAATGCAGTGTTTCCTGTCTCCTGACAGAAGTTTTATCTTGAAAAGACCGAAACTTACAGCTATATACGTACTATCACCCCATAATTAGTCCTATTCCATTAACTTCCCGCTTATTTCATCTACATTACTCCATATAACAAAAGTGTGTCAAAATACGAGATCCTTTTTTACCTTTTTGGACACACCTTGATTTGCAAGAAAAATAAAGTTTAATTCACTTATCTTTTTTCAGAAATTAGGAGCAATGCTACATATGGTCAAAAAAAGAAGATACCAAGTTTAAGCCTCGTATTTACCAAGATAGAAATGGAGAAATGAATGGAATTTTTTCAGAATAACAAGGAACAGTGCCAAAAAATACTGGACAAAAATATCGATACTTTTTGAACACACACCTCTTATATATTTATATTGTTTAGCAAATATAACTCACACAAACAACTTAGCTATCTGAAAGAAACTAATTTATTCACCCTTCACACTATATAAAGAATACCAAAAGAACTGGTATCATAAAAAATTACCCCAAGCTTTAAAGCTGACATTCTAAATAAAACAAAACATAACAACTATAAGACGAATGAATGAACATATCGTTTTCACGAAATAGCAAGGGTTCAAAATGGATACCCCACAAAATCCGCGATACTTTTTTACACAACCACGTGTAACAATTTATATCTGATTTACACACAAATAACGATACCAAACATATATACCAAATAATAACTAAATATTACACTATGATATATATACGTATAATATATTAAAATATCATATAAAAAGAATGTCCGCAATAACCTATCCCCATTATTATTTTTACACGGGAAAATTTGTAATTTTTTTAATCACTTACATATGATCAACGACGTGTTTACAGATACTCTCATCTGGTACTCTTCTTCAGCTGTTGACTTATGTATAAATATGAAATAGAAATTAAAAACCGCAAAATACCTTCTAAGTCGTTCCACTCCAACAAACAGGAACGGAAGTGAAGATAACTACATGTATATATATATATGCACACAGGCATGTAAGAATCATTTTCAGTAATTATCAACAAAGCAACTGAGACAGATACCAAAAAATCTGAATACAACGCTGTTGCTCATATTGTAAAACAAAACAGCAAATTATAACAAACCATAACAACATTTTATATAATATATATATATATATACTTATATATATCTATATATGTGATGTGTGTGTGTGTGGTGTGCTGTGGGTGTGCTATGTGATGCATGTGTGTTGTGTGTGCTTAGAAAGAAACTGTAGATCTTAACTTTCGCCGCAATAAAGATAAATTATTGAATGTAGCACACTGATTTCTGTGTGAAATGTCCCAAAAATTTACTATATAAATTTTAGAGCCTGATTAGGCATCATCCATATTTTTAAGTCACATTCTCTCTCTTCATTGGTTACTAGAATTTGCCTTAGTGCATTGATTCACCTTGATATTTATTCTATATGGACCTGCTGCCAAAAATTAGATCAAAATCCGACAATTAATTCTTTGCCCATATAAATTTACTAAATTACCTGCAATTGAAAATCCGTTTGTAACAAGTTCATAAATGAGATTCCTTTATCAGCATTGTAAGGAAAAATTGGATCCTTAGCTGAATTTTTTTTTTTTATTTTTCAGAGAATAATCTCTTTGCTATTCTATTACCAATAAGGAACAACTCGAAAAATGCTATTCAGCTAATATGTTATTAAGCAAAAACATCTAAATCTTATCACTGATATTTTGTTGTTTACAGAAAAATTTTCCACTTTACACCTCATCTTTTGTTTTTAAAAAAATTTCATCAAATCCATATCTTCTTTCATTATATACTTCAATACTCGTGTTACATGTACCACTTATATATGATACCCCACGACCATATTAAATCATCCCTGCCTACACCCGTATGGTTAAACAAATGATCAACTCGTCAACAATCACTACCAATAATGAAAGTGACAAACACAATAAACACATTTCCCTGTACCTAACGTTTACGCGCTACTCCCGCGCAACCGTATTTTCCCTTATCTCTTTCCACACCAACAACTCAGACTCAACTACATACATAAAGGAAAAACTGTTTTTAATAAAGATAAAAAAGAAGCGAAAATAAAAAAATACTACGAAGAAAGAAACCAAACAAACATAATTACTATCATCAAACAGCAAAACACACCAACAACACCAATAAACAACAAATAAACGACAAGAAAATATAAAGAAACAGAAATATATGAAAAATACAAGTATAGGAGTAAATAAAAAAGTGAGTTAAGACAGCCACACACGAACAAACAACAATAACATTTAAATAATCTATTATCAGGAATCAACAGACTATAAGAAAACGATAAAAAACACCGAGGAAAAAAACATGAGTAAGACCACGAGCAAAAAAAACGAAACATAAAGATAATATGACCAAAGAAGCACAAAGAGGACATAAAAAGAAGTAAGAAAAAAAGAGTTAGGAACAAAGAAAAGAGAGACGAGAAGAAACGAAAGAGGAGAAAGAGACAAAGAGAACGCAGAGAAATAAGGAAGAGAGGAAGATGAGCAGTTAAATTAATTGTTAACACAATTGAACATATATAAACGATACACTCTGTAAGAAAACTAAAATCAAAACAAAGCTCATAAAAACGCAGTCAAAACAATTGCATGAAATAACACCATTAAATCTATGTAATAACCATATTATGGAGACCAATATATGACACAATCACTCGCTACATGGTCATAAAGATCTTAAATCAAGATCAAAATTCTTACGCTCAACCAGTAGAGTTCCATTTTCGTTCTTTATAACATACATTTTGTAGTAACGCACAAATGACATAAAAATACAAAAGAACGCAACTCAAAACAACAAAATGACAAAAGTATAGACTTTACATATATAACAAGCCCGTCACTGATGAAGTAGTCATAGTCCATGTCGAACGCTCAGAAACATACGAAAAAAAAAGAACACAACTTAACAATCACAAAACCAACCAAAACCCACATAAAAACCAACAATACGACCATACACAACTTACCGTTATCACACAGATTCATCCCCATTATTAATTGAGCAGCAAACATAAATGGACGATTAATTGCAATTCATCTCTCCGTTAAATAATTTTAAAAATTCAATAATAATTAGCATAGATTCTTTTATGCGAATAAATATTTAACAGTAAATGAAAACACCTCATAATTTTTTACAAACAAGTGACAACTCATGCACCCATCCTCTTCCCGAACGCATACCATCTCCACCACGTCATATCACAACACAAGAACGAATCATTTTTTACGCAGAGAACATTGTAATGGGCATCCTTGCAAGGATCCAATTTTCGCTATTACCCAGTTAATAAGCGAGCAAACAAATGACGCAAACACCCAATCCTCTCCAAAAATTCCCTACTGCTCACCAGTGACACCGGTAGTCGCCTAGTTTATGATCAAGGAAGAATTAATTATATTATACTCTCCCAAACTTACTCTCTATCACTAACTGCGCCAACCCAATGCCAATGATCTTTCATTGCCTTCACAACAATGAAATACACAAAACCAAACAACAATCCTGAAAAAAAAAAATATAGTAACAATACAAAAATATAACTATGCAACCGAAACGTCCTAGACGTAAACACAGCCAGACCACAGACATCCACCAAAGCCCTAACGTTTCAACTGAGCCATATACTCTGACACTCATCCACAACCAGAACCAAGTAACTAACAAATACCCAGCACCCATTAAGCAATCGAACTAAGTCAAAAAGAACACATACCCAAGTTCCACAAACTCCATCAAAAAAGAAAGACTAAAGAAATTAAAAAAATATAAACATATAAAAAAGCTCAGTGCAGAATACTATATTAACACCTTGTCGACAGATGCTCCTACAATACTATCGCATCCGCGACCAGGATTCCAACTTCATATGCTGCAAATGGCAAAAACAGCTATTAGATAGAAAATAGGCAATTATCGTCGGACTTACACTCTGACAAAAACACGTCAGATTCGGTGTAGGTAGTTCTATAATGCAACGACGAAAAGATTTCAAACCGCTTCTCGAGAAATAACATGGCGACGCGCATGTATCGAAACATATGGAATTACATGAAAAAATAGATCACACGTTTTAACCAACAAATATAGAGCCAAATCGACTGAAAAACAGATGAATGATTAGAAAACAAAAAATACATGAATCAACCTATTAAAATGAATTGCAAAACATACTTTCAGTTGACAATAACAATAAAAACGTTTGTCTGGAATTTTACTAACACATTTTGAGGATACACTTATCTTTGAGAGATAAGTTAACCGCTCATAAATTAGAATATAACATACATTAATAGAATGAAAATTAATATAATCTACCTATATACTCAATAAACTAAAGTATGAGATTATTTTGTTAAGTAGATATAAAAGTATTTTATGAGAACAATCTGACACTAAGATAACAATTATAAAAAACGCGATAAAACCTATAATGTATAGTAACAACAAGTAAGCAGTAAAATAGAAAATTGATTGATGAAGTAAATTCAGAAAAAAAAAATAGATTAGAAATGAATAATTTTGTATATATGACAACATTTTAAAAACTAATCAGATCTAATAGAATTTACGTTAACAAAATGAACAATGAAGTACACATATATAAAAGTAATAAATAATAATATATAATAAAATAATAAAGTAAGACTATATATATAGCATATACTCACATAATACATATATATGAAAACTAAAGTAAGATAAATAATAAATATGCAAGAAAAAGAAAAAAACAAATGCTCACCCGAAAACAAATCAACAATCAAGAACCATCCCAGCACTGAACAAAAAGCCGATGATCAGACATCAACATACCCCGTTAGACCAATAATACAACTAATACACGAAAAGGCCTATAACACGCACCCCCCCCACTTACTCTCCCTCCCCCCCACCCCCCTCCCCATCAACAATTATACGTAAACCAGCTATAGCAACTTATAAAACATATATATATACTCATAATACCTATTGTCAAACCTCAACCGATATAACTCATCCTTTCGCAAAGTAACAGAAATTAGAAATGAGATGGATTAAAAATGTTTTCATAGATATCACATTTTAATCGATAATAATTCATTTTCGTATCCGTTTCACATTATCATCATTTACTTCATACATACATTTTTTCCTACATATATCTGTCGGATTCATTTCCAATTCTTACACACAACACACACACACACCAAAACCAAAACACACAATCAAACAAACTAGTAGGTTTAATAAATAAAATAAGAAGATATCCAACTGAATATAGTCTATTAAAACAAAATAAAACAACATATAAATATTATAATTAATAATAACATAATATATTAAAATCATATATGCAAAAATATTAAAAGCATTTTGAAAAGAAAACAAGATACATGCATAGCTGCTGTTATCGATGTTGCTAACAGATCTGTTTCACATAAATCGATAAGTTGTCATCATCAAAAGAGACCACATAGATTAGGAAGAAAAGAATATCCGTTAAAAAGACTGTTCTACAAATAAAAACGAAACGCTGAATTCAACTAAAACGCTAGAACAAATTTTAATTAACAAAGATAGTAGCAATGCTGTTCAGTTTTTAAACAAAATTAAAGAATAAATTTTTAGTAAATATTAATTTTTTAAATATACAATAAATTTTAAGTTTACCTTAATGTTTTACGAATAAATCCCAGAAGCATCATGATAATAGTTTACCCATCATCTATAAAAAAAATCAATCATTCATTACATACGACACTTTGCTTGTATATAAAATACTATATTTACCATGAAGGTGAACAACTAACAA
>CM042148.1:81613909-81618909 GCA_023376005.1 Doryteuthis pealeii
AGAGAGAGATCAGCCTGAACGTGATTCAATCTCACCGGATCATTGGTGGCGAATGGGTATGATGTTGAAACACCCGAAAACCCCAAATGAAGAAAAGAACATCACTGGTGATACATCCAACCTCATCTTAAAGATGTTTTAATCTACAGATTAATTAAAGCTAGCAGGACCTGTTGTTGGAAATCTGATAGTTAAATTACCTTGTAGCGTTGGTTTGTATTCGCCTGGTGGAGTTGTCTGCCCCTTTTAATTTGATGATGCCCGCTAGGGCACCAGTATTTAAGCGCCGGTTTCAAAGCCTTTCGTCTCTCTTTATAGTTTCAGCACCTACGAGCCACATGGGGTAGATTCTATCTTAACCCTCTCGTGGGGCTCCGCCCCCCTTACATTACTGTAAGTCCTCACAGCATGGACTATTCCTAGTCTCATGTCTGTGCCTTTTATTGTATATCTGTATCATTCATGAATGTGTTTATCTTTATTTGTGTACCCCCTTTTTGTATGTACTCTTTATTATGAACGTTGTACCAACTGTTATCCATGTGCTGTGTTATTAAATGTTTGTCTATTAACCTTTGTCGGAGTTATTTGTATCCAAAGTATGTATAACTTTGCACCTACGTTACAACCTTTCCCTGTCGCTAGGGGGCGAATCGCCAACACGAGGTAGGCGGGAGAATCAAGCCCCGGCATTTATCTCAAGATTGTCGACCTGAGGAGTCACCTTAAAAAGGGCTCCATCCGCCGCCCACTTCATGGGGCAGTTACCCAGGCGAGTAGCTTCAAAAAGCACTCCCTACATTTTTTACTTATCGCACAAGAACTGCACGGCGCGTCGCAAAGCAATTCTCAACACTTGACTTGCTAAGAACTTCTAAGAGAGACGCTTAAACAGCACTCTACAAACTACGGCGACCAGAATTCCCTTGCTAGTGCCACTTCACCTACGAACTGTAATTTCACCTCTCAGAGAAGTCTGGTAGCAAATGCCAACAAAATAAGCAACAATATTTTTTGTACCCTTTGTCAATATATGTGTTTAATTTCCATTGTGTTGTTTGTCTTCTTTCGTCCGAATAATTACTTAACACTGGGAGAATAAGAGATCCCTAAAAACCGTAATTCCTCTTAATGTGGATATACCTCAGTCTGATAATTTAATATACTAATATATTAATACGTTATAATAACGTTTGATATGTTTACTTAAGAGCTATTGTAAAATACTTCAATATGTAAAAAGTATAATAATCTTGATTTAATACACTCACTCTTTTTTCTTTCTTTCCTTCTTTTAATTTTTTCTTTATGATCGATTGAAGCAGATTAGCTCTATCGCTTCCGCGCTTCCCCTCTTTATCTTTCTTTCTTTATTTATTTATTTTTATATTTTCTGTGTAGCATGTTCTTTTTCTTCCCTTTCTTTATTCATAATAAAAACGGAATGGTCCATTATTTAGCTGAGGTGACGGCACTCATAAGAAATAAGAATTAGGTGGATAAGCAACACCAGACAATCGAGACTCACATTTTTTAATTTCATCTAGGACGATTTGGATGGTCTCATTTTTAACCAGAGCGTGTTGTAAGATGATAGCGTACTTTTAAGGAACATCTACAAATTAAATTAAACTAGCAAAATACAAAACACCCTCCGGGCGATGTAAAAATAGATTTTTGAAACATATTGCCTGAGGGGTGAGAGTTAAAAATTCAATGTCAGCGAGTTTGTACCCTAAGTAAGTAAAATCATCAAATTCATTAAAGAATTAAAAAAATAAAACAATTTGAAATGTAAACTTTAAATATGTATTAAAATAAAACAAACTATATATAGATATATAATACCAGTCATGTATTTATTAAAACTTGTTTAAAAAAAAATGAGGACTGTCTAATGTTGCATGTTCAAATTTTGAGTGTATTTATTCTGTGTTATGACGATTTTAGGTAATGTGACGTAAGCAGTGACGTAGTTTTTGTTACAGACAAAAACCGGAAGCGAATCTCCATTATTTCAACCGAAATATCTATCTTCCATCAATTTTGAGTTACTGTCCATTGGAAACCAGTTGTAAACATTTTTAAACACTGATTTACCAGTGATACCTTGATAGAGGAGGTAACTCTGGTGTATTGATTTGTTTACTTTTGAGATTTACAAATGGTGGACATTTTTAAGTAGAATTTCAATGCTATTTCTATATATATATTTTAATTTTCACATATCTTCCGATATAAACCAAATCTTCATATTTTTTGCACAAAAAGCACGAACAGGTGATATATATATATATATATATATAATATATATATATATATATATATATAGTTGAAGGAATTGACAAATAAAGTTTTAGCTTTTATTCATTTATTTGGGAACGATATTACTACAATAGTTTCCTGCTAAAAGCATTCATCAGGTAAACGAAATAGTTTTTTTTTAAATGACAGAAATGGTGTAAATGGTTAAATGTGTGCGTTTTTTAACTGTATTCTCGTGTTGCATGTTTACGTGTTTACGTGATGTCGAATGCGCTTTTTGCTTGTACGTGTGCGAATTTTTGTTTGTGTGTGATGTCATGCGCGTGTGTGTGGGAATGCGTAATGGCTGTGATGATATGATTGTCTCCACGCGCGTTGTGTGCGTATGAATATGCGTATTTGTGTTTGGTATTCTTGGTTACGTATGTTTTGTGTAATTAATTTATTGTATTTTTATTATGCTGTTAATAATAATGACTGTGTTATGTATTGCGTTGGTGATGCAATGTGAACGTTATATTTGTATGATATTATTGTACAATGTAGACAGGTAGAGGGAAAGATACTTTCAGTTTGGCGGATCTGTTGTAGTATTTACTATTGTTTTTTTTTAACAGAATAATTGGGTAGAAGAGGTGTGTGTGGGTTATGTACATGGATCGAAGTGTGATAGTAGGTGTTTATTTTCATGTCGGCATTTCGATAAAATTTCCGATATTTTGTTTAGTAGGGTGTGTTGTGATGGATGAGTGATAATAGAAAGTTTTTCTTGGAGGCAAAGAAGGCATCTTTTAGATGTTTTACTGTAAGCGGGTGCAACTTTCAGAATCTCCCAGCTCACATCTGGCGTAATGTCCATATCTTTCATATATATATATATATATATATATATATATATATATGTGTGTGTGTGTGTGTGTGTGTGTGTGTGTGTGTGTGGAGAAAAGTAGACAAACGGGATGTTATGGAAACTGGATGTTTATTGTCGACGATGCAACGTTTCGGCAATTTAGACCATCATCAGGACCAAAAGCCAAGTTCTAGCTTGAATGAAGGACATTTTCAGAATGGTGAAAAATAGTAGGTTGTCAGTAGGGGCAGGGGTGGCTGGGGGGATGGGTAGTGGATTTTCTTCCTCTAAATGGGGAGTGTTATAGGAAGATGCAGGTGTTTGGTCAGAATGTTAGATGATAAGGGACGGGTCAAAAAATGAATGTGTATGTGTGTTTAGGAGCTGGATTTGACATTATTTGTACTAGCAAATATATGCACCCTCTGGGTGCAAGTATTAATGTCAGAAAATATCATATTAAATTAGAAAGTCTAAATAAACTAAATAAGAATGCAGATAAAATGATTTGAAACAGAAAGGGGTATAATCGAAAAATAAAACAGTTGTAGCTTCCTCTTCCATCCCCCCCGTCTCTCCTTGCTAAACTTTTCTAATTTAACTATTTAGTTAAATAAGAAAGTAAAGAATAAAATTACAGTTATTTCTTTTTGTTAATTGGTTTCTTTTAAGATTTATCTCCGAGATTTTTGCTCATATTCATTAAGATAAAATCAAATAATTAGAAATCAATAATACCAAGCACATATTTATTAAAATCAAATTTTAAATATCAATATGCAAATTAGCCTTCCCGTTCACACAGTAAACCACTTTTTGTTGTAAATATAAATACAATTGCATGTTATTAGTACGTAGATATGACCGGCAGTATTAATAATGAAAAACAATTTTATTAATAATTGAGGCTTAAATAAAAATGATTCATGGAGAATGTGATGTATAATAACTAAATGGATAGTGACTTGAGTAGTGATATAGTTTCGGTTACAGACAAACAAACACATAATCTCCATTATAATAAGATATGTGTTAGTTTTATTTTTAAAAAATCTTTCTGTCCATCTGTTCATCTATTTGTCTATTTTATATCTATCTTTCTGTCTGTATGTCTATATATTTAACTTGAATTTAAGTTTTATTGTCTTTCCGTGTATCTGTTAATATATTTTAATTTGAATATGTGGCTGGTATGTTTGTGTGATTTTTTTTGGATTTTTTTGTGAAGGGTGGAGATGGTGAGATTTGTTTAAATTTGTGAGTGAGTATGTGTATGCTGTTATATATTATTATTATTATTATTATTAGCGGTGATATTGTTAGTCTTATCATTTTTGTCTAATATATATGTTGTGAGTGTTCATCTATATTTGTCTATTTTGATTTGTCTAGTTGTCTTTAATCTGTTGATATCATCTGTGTCTGTCTGTTATCGATACTCGGTTAATATCTATTTTTTTCTTATATATCTTATTATAATGGAGATTGTGGGTTTGTCTGTCTGTAACCGAAACTATATTACTATACAAGTCACAATTCCCTTTGTTATTTACACACATTCTCCATGATTTTATTTTTTATTTAAACCTCAATTATTAGTAAAATTGTTTTACATCATTAAGACTGTTAACAATATCTACATACTAATAACATGCAATTATATTTATATATTCAACGAAATAGCGGTTTACAGTGTGAACGGGAAGGCTAATTTGCATATTAATATTAAAAAATCGAATTTAATAAATATGTGCTTAGTATTATTGATTTCTAACTGTTTGGTTTTATTTTAATGAATATAAGCAAAATATCTCTTCAATGAATCTTAAATGAAATCCAATTAACAAGATAAAATAACTGTCATTTTATTCTTTACTTCCTCTTA
>CM042148.1:81623909-81628909 GCA_023376005.1 Doryteuthis pealeii
GTGCTTTTCTGTCTGTAACCGAAACTATATTTTACTCAAGTCACAATTCCCTTAGTTATTTACGTCACATTCTCCATGATTTTATTTTTTTTATTTAAACCTCAATTTCTAATAAAATTGTTTTTCATTATTAATACTGTTAATCATATCTACAAATGAATAATCTGCAATTGTATTTATATATACACTAAAATAGCAGTTTACAGTGTGAACAGGAAGGCTAAATTTGCATATTGAAATTAAAAAATTGATTTTAATAAAATAGTGCTTAGTATTATTGATTTTAAATCGCATGGTTTTATCTTAATGAGTATAATAAAAAATCTCTTCAATAATTCTTAAAAAGAAATCCCTTAATAAAAGAAATAATTCTGATTTTATTCTTACTTCCTATTTTAACTAAGTTATTGAATTAAGAAGATTTAGCAATGAAAGACGAGAGTGATAGAAGAGTAAGTTTCAGTTGTTCTATTTTTCGATTATACACCCCTCTGATTCAAATCATTTTATCTGCATTCTTATTTAGTTTCATTAGCCTTTCTAATTTAATATATTCTATTACATTAAAACTTAAATACTTGCACCCGGAGGGTGCATATATTTGCTAGTATATATACATTCTTCTATTTGACCGTTTTTATTTTGAATTCAAGATAGTTATAATGTAGCAATATTCACCGGAAGTTAACCAGACAAAATTATATATATATATATATATATATATATAAATTCGAACCCATTCTCAACAGATATTACAAAGGTAAGAGACGGATTTTATCTTCTCTAATAACTTATAGAATAATTATATTAACTTGACGCTTTAAATGAGTCTAATAATAGATGAGAAAAACTTCCTATCAGGGACCCCACTCTCAAAAAGTGTTTTAATACTTTTGAGAAGGGTCCCTTGGAAAGGATTTTTCATTTATCCTCCTCATTTCATTCATTTTTAATTCACCCATTCATTCATTTTACCATTAATTTCTTCTCTCTCTCTCTCTCTCTCTCTCTCTCTCTCTCTATATATATATATATATATTATATATATAATATATATATATATGGAAATGGTCCATAACCACGATACCCATGGTATTTAAGGCCTTTTATTTCCATATATATATTATATATATATATATATATATATATTCAGTTCTATAAGATGTATTCCTTATTGTATGTCGGGGGCGCCTTTTCATTTGACTGAAGTTATCGATTCGAAAATAGTCGCAACAGATCAAGAGATAAAGTGGTTTTTCCTTTTATGACACGCATTGCCAGTGGTTCCCAAGACCATTAAGGACATTTGGATTCAGAACGTAACATTTGGCGGAAGAGAAAATGACTTTTGCGGAGACAAAACGAGAGGATCTAATGGGAGCTACGGCTAAATGGAATATATGTCAGTGACGTATGGAAGACGTTGAATTCTCCGAAGAAATAATATAAAAAAATAAAAACAAATCCCGAAATACTGCAGAGAACAAGCAGCTTTTAGGCTCACCAATTACACACTTGGACATCTTGTAAAAAAACGGAAATCCCCACAGATCCACCCGGGGGTTAGGCAGGACAAAATAAAGCCATAAGAAAAAGAGTAATGTCTTCCCTGGGACACTTGAAAACCATAAACGAGCCAAAAAGTATTTCTCGTTTTTGTTGATTTCTTGCTGGGGAAAACGAATACGAGAAACGTCCATTATTCTGCGATCGAGTACTTTTTGATGGGATATCAGCCATTTTCTTTTTTTCTTTTTTCTATGTGATCACAAAGCTGATATTGCTTATTGTATGTTTAAAACAATATAATACACGAAAAAAAGAAGAAGAAATAAAACCAGGAATAAGAACCAACTGTTTGAATGAAGAACTTTTATATTTTCTTACCCAATGGCGTCATATTTTACACTGAGATTCTTCTCAGTGACACAAGTGGTATGCATTAAAAAAAAGAGTAATCTTATTATAATGGAGATTATATAACTGTCTGTAACCGAAACTACATTACCACCGACGTTACGATTTCCTTAATTATTTAAGTTATATTCACGATTATGAAATAGTTAGATTTTCATCAAAACTGCCCACATTATACATAAAAAAGAGTAATCTTATTATAATGGAGATTATATAACTGTCTGTAACCGAAACTACATCACCACCGACGTTACGATTTCCTTAATTATTTATGTTATATTCATGATTATGAAATAGTCACCATTTAATCTTAATTAGCATCTAGCTAAGTTAGATTTTCATCAAAACTGCCTACATTATTAATGCATTTAGAATCCTGATATTTAAGTCATGTTCTCAACGATTATAAAATAGTCATTAAATTTCAATTAGCACCTTACTTATTAGCGATGTCTATTAAAGTCTAGCTGATTTAGTTTTACCGCAAGATTGCCCATATTACTAATGCATTTAAAAATCCTGACATATGTGTTATATATCTCTAAGGAATAAAGATTTATATTGTATATGATTGGAATAATTTGTATAATGATTTTAACAATACTGAGTTTAATAAATAATTATTTGCCATTACTGATTTCTAATACTATCATGTTATTATTCTCAAACATATTAAAAGTTAATCTGAATTAGCATCTATCTAAGTTAGATTTTCATCAAAACTGCCCACATTATACATAAAAAAGAGTAATCTTATTATAATGGAGATTATATAACTGTCTGTAACCGAAACTACATCACCACCGACGTTTCAATTTCCTTAATTATTTAAGTTATATTCTCAACGATTGTAAAATACTCATCATTTAATCTTAATTAGCATCTAGCTAAGTTAGATTTTCATCAAAACTGCCCACATTATGTATAAAAAAGAGTAATCTTATTATAGTGGAGATTATATAACTGTCTGTAACTGAAACTACATCACCACCGACGTTACGATTTCCGTAATTATTTATGTTATATTCACGATTATGAAATAGTCACCATTTAATCTTAATTAACATCTAGCTAAGTTAGATTTTCATCAAAACTGCCTACATTATTAATGCATTTAGAATCCTGAAATATGTGATATACGTCTCTAAGGAATAAAGATTTATATAGTATATGATTGGAATAATTTGTATAATGATTTTAACAATACTGAGTTTAATAAATAATTATTAGCTGATACTGATTTCTAATACTATCAAGTTATTCTCAAACGTATTAAAAGCAATTCTATGCATGATTTTGTATAGAAATCAATTAGAATAACATTAAAATAAGAGTAATATGTTTATATTCGTTCATATCTATTTTCATTAGTCTTTCTAATTCAATATCTCTATATTAATACTCTTGTTCCTTAATGTTCCGACCGTTATCATTTTCCAACACCCACTAGGTGAAAATAAGACTGTCCAAATCATCCAAGATGAAATCAAAAATGTAAATTCTGATTCTCTGGTGTTGATTATACGTCTAGTCCTTATTTATCACGAAAGTCGTCAAATAAGCTAAATAATAGACCATTCCATTTTTATTATAAAGAAAGAAAGGGAATAAAAAGGATATCATACACAGAAAAATATAAGAAAGAAAGAAAGGGAAAGATAGAGAGAGGGGGTAAGAGCACGGAATCGATAACGCTAATCTGTTTCAATCGAACATAATGAAAAGAGTGAGATAAAGTTAAATCAAGATTATTATACTTTTTACATATTGAACTATTAAGCAATAGCTGTGAAGAAAATATATCAAACATTGTAATAATTAAATTATAGTATGGTATAACTATATATTTTATAGGGCCGGTTTATCTCAGTCGGTAGAGCATTCGGCTAGAAACCACAAGGTTCCTAGTTCATTAATGGCCCTCGCCAACTCAGCTTTATGAGTAGCACAGGGATCTGTGCGGTAAAGTAAGGAGCTGATCGTAGGTGTGGCGCTCCACCTTAGACGCTAAAATAATCTCCTTGGTCTAGCGCTAGTGAAAAGGGGATAGACTCCCTCGCTGTCTGGCTGATACCGACATTAGGCCACCCCGACGACTTTACTTACTTTTTTTTAATGGTATAACCACAGGTCCTGCAAGTAATATTTTATTACATTAAACATTAAATACTAGCGCCCAGGAGGCGCATATCATTAGTAGTTTTGATAACGAAAAATAACTTTTACTTCTTTTAAGGAGGGAAAGGAGCCATATTGATAAATAGAAAAAAAAACTCAGTGTAACAAATGCTGTCAATACTAATGTTACATAATCTATGCAGTTGCATAAGATTATTGTCAATCCCTTGCAATTCTGAGGGGATGACCTTTTTCATACCATGGCCGGGTCCTTCCATGGAAAATTACAGAAGCCCGCCAAAATACGCGAAGTCACGTGGGACCTGTTCGATCTCCAGTTTGCAGTTGGACGTCAGGCAGTGAAGATGTACTGCCGAACTGTGACTCACTCTGCATACGCGCGCTATGTTAGTTAGCAGATGTCTGGTGTGGATTTAACAATAAAATAAGATCAAAAGTAAATCGAAGTCTTGTGTTTATTACCTAAAAACTAACAATGACACAGGGCTTCTGGTAAGGAGAAATCCCTAACAGAAAACCAGACCGAAATCCCCAAGTCAACTCCAGACGCTGGACCTTAGAAGATTCCAGACCAAGGCAAGATGAAGAAATACCAAAGACGATCAGAATACTAAAGACGGCCAGCAGAAGAATTGATGTCCAAGTAAGTGAGGAAGGGTATGCAACACTAATGGAATAAATAAACCAAAAGGTATTGGCGGAAGATAATGGGACAGAACTAAGCAATACAAGCAAAACAGAAACTTCCAAAATAACGTCTGTGAAAAAATCAGTGGAGAAATCATGAAGACAAATGAACAATCGAATGCAAAGGAGACAAACCTTTTTTGGAGCAAGATATGAGAAAAAGAAATGGCATAAAAGAAATGCCTGTTGGATTGATAACATGAAAAAGAATTTCAAGGACTTGAAGAAGGGCCCGAGGCTGACATTCAACTGGGGTC
>CM042148.1:81633909-81636409 GCA_023376005.1 Doryteuthis pealeii
CAGCACTCGTCGTCATCAGTGTGTAGCTTCCTGATAGCAATAATTTGAAGATGTAAAAGTTGATTTATAACTGAATTAATAATAAAAATGCACGTAGTCAGTATCATTACTTAGGACAAATATTTATGTTAACAATATGCTGAAATATTTTTCGCTTGATTCGTAACTTTTAAATCTGCGCCGTGAAATTTCCACAAAATTGTGAGTACATATATATATATATATATATATATATATATATATATATATATATATATATATATATGTACGAATCGATAAGATAACGTATATTATTAACTGTTTTTCTTGTGCTATATTCGATGAAATACTTTGATAAATAAAGATATGATATGTAACTATACAAGCTGGCTTTCGTTTGATTTTTTTCTACGTATTTTCAATTCTGACACATTCACTAAAATGGCCTCGCCAATGGTAAGTTAATGCACACAGCCACTTAAAAAAACATTGCGAGCCTCATAAAGCTTCTTTTTGCTTCTCGTATTTTTCTTCTTATTTCGTATATTTCTCTGGCTTCGAATAAAATGTTCTCAAGACATTTTTTTCTTTTTTTAAATTCTTTTATTTTTATTTTTATTTTCTTTTTTTTTTTCTTTTCTTTTTTTTTTCCATTTTCAATATTCAATGTTGCATGTTTGGAATTTACAGTCATTTTTATGACTTTTCTGCTTATGACACATTTGTTCTCTTTCAAGATGGCGTCGATTATGGAGGGAATGTTTTATGTCATCAATGCGCAGGCGCAGATCTCTTCGCAGATGTGTTTTCTGTCCGGTACAGTGTGGCTATAGTTTGGCGCTCACTGAGGTTCGATTACAAGTTGTAGCCAATGTTGCTATTTAGTAAGTTTTGTTTAGATATTGCATATAGTACTTGCTGTTGCTTAAGTGGTCACCCAATTAAATTTTGAGCAGGGTCATCGCTGCTTGATTTCGGTGATATAGTGAGAACCAGTTCACAGTTACTTGACCTATGGGGATTGAAATAGAATTAAGAAAAAATAACAATTTCCCATAAGTCTTCAGACAAGAGGAGCCCTCCGAGCATATGCAGAAAAAAAAGACCCATTTCCTACCGCCAAGGTAATCTCTCGGTCATTGGGACTTAGGCCTCAACTGGTACCAGACACTATTACTGGACAGGATAAAATTTCTTCTCCACGTGGTAGCTATAACCCATGAATAAAGCCTGAATCCTAAAACTACGTCATTTTATTTTCTTTAATTCCTTTTCACCGAATATGATGGAGTTAAAAGGAAAACCCGTGATTACGCACCAGAAAAAACCAGCGACTTTTAAACAAACATTAAAATACTTGTCACCCCACAAGTCTATACAGTTAGGAGTACCTCATATAGTTAGCAAGCTAGGATAGTATACTATTCTTAGAGTCCTGGGTATGAAGATAAAGTACATCTAGTGGTGTGGTTTTCCACTTTGGATCTCTGGAGAGTGTGGAGTACACCTTCATTGCAACATGGGGTTAGATAATATGGTGCTTTTCTTCGTTATTACCGAATGTTATATTACCTGTATTCCTTTCTTGTGCAAATATATTTATTCCCGAAACGTAATGATATGAACCTTAAGTAACAAGGAAATGTGCAGGGAAATATATCTCTCTTAATCCAAAGGAATTTAATGTGAAAACTTTCTTATTTGATTTAGGCCAGATGATACAATCAAGCATCAGGATATGTGTAATTTGTTCACTACTTGTCATCCGGTTGCGTTCATTGATTCTACTTAAACACAGAACTACATTCTTCTTAACTCATTTTTATATACTTACCAGAAGTTTATACTTCTTCAAACTAGTAAGAAGCGCGTGGTGTAATGGTTAAAGTCATGGGAAATGGACTCGTCGCCCCGAGTTCAAATCCTGGATGTGGTAATTGCATTTCACTTAGCACTAATACCCTTGGGCAAGGTATGAATCCTACTCTCCCTCCAGCTATGGATAAATAGTAGGGCAGACTGGGCTCTTTAACCTTGGTTAGGCAACCCGTCCAAGAGAAGGAAAACTCTGAATTCAAACCTGTTGAATTCCGTTTAAGAAATTGACCTTGTGTCACATCCTGCTCGTACGGAGGGGTTGGTAAATATATATACTTCTTCAAACTTACTCGAAGTATGTTCTCCACTCTTGTATCTTTATGTTAAGTATCAGATTAATTCTGATTCAGAGTGTTGTTAAGGTCCCGTCTTTGGGTCAAATAGATATATTTGCATTTGTGTTCTCAGCGTTACTTAACCGGAAGTCACGTGGTTATCTATTTATAAAAGGGTAAGGAATTCTCATGAGAGCAATACGGTTGAGGCTATCATATATGTGCCAGGACTTGACGCGACCAGCCGATTGATCGGAGGGGTCCTCTCCAACCGCCCGTCTAGCCTAAGTAAGAGTCAAAGAAGAGAGTTGCATGTCATGAACTGCCCAGACCCAAGTATTCCGCCCCACGTATCACTGCCATCATAG
>CM042148.1:81641409-81643909 GCA_023376005.1 Doryteuthis pealeii
ATGGATTATTTTGCATTGAATATTTTAAATAGGAGACACTGATCTTTTTTCAAATCACCAAGTCAAATAAACACAAGGTCTTTTTTACGTAGGGATTTTAATGGGGCATCCAATTCGCAATTCAGTAATAACGGATCAACGAGACTAATTTAAAAAAATTCCCCTCGCTACCCAGGTGACACCGGGTAGTCGCTTCAAGTTTATGATAAGGGAATTATTTTTTCTTTCCCATTTACTATTTTCTCTGCTGCGTCATGCAGTCTTTCATTGCATTGTGAAAGGAATAATAATTATTTAATACCTTGTCCGCGATTGCTCATGCAATACTTATTCCCATCAAGCGCCAGGTTCCAACTCGTATGGCTTCAATGTCAAGCTAGCTATTGTAGTGAAATATTTCGGACTTATCTCTCAAAAACGTCCACAAGTGGTGTAGGGAGTTTGCAACGACGACAAGGTTCAACGCTTCCTTAACGACATGGCGGCGAGCTTGTATGACATGTGCATAAAAAAAAACTTGACACAGCGTTTACAAAACTGTGTCGACTGAAAAGACGATGATGTAGAAAAATAGATACATGTTCAATCATTAAAATGATGTAAACATCATTGACAATAAACAATAAACGTTTCTGTGATTTCTAAATATTTTGTATACTTTATCTTTGGGATTACCCTGATATTACTACATATGAATAAAAATTATTTCTACCTATATATCAATAAACTAAGTCTCATTTTTTGCTAATAGTGTAATATATTTTTGGAACAAATTGCCGAATCATATAAAAAACGGCAGTAGCATAAAAATAAGATTGATTTTGAAGATTCAGAAAAAAAAATGATGAGATGAATAATTTGATACGACATTTTTGGAACTATCAGATTAATTACTTAACAAAATATGATATATATATATATATATATATATATATATATATATATATATATATATATATATATATATATATATATATATATATATTTGAGTAAAGAAAAGAAATGTAGATGTATAAAAATGAATTTTATCGATATCACTTTTAATCGATAAAATTCATTTTTATCCATCTACATTTCTGTTCTTTACTCATTTTTTCCTCATATTGTCGGATTCATTTCCAATTCTCACACACACACACACACACACACACACACACACACACACACACACACACATATATATATATATATATATATATATATATATATATATATATATATTATATATATATATATGAAATTTAACATTTTGAAAAAACATATGATGTTTGTTATGTGATTGCTGACAGATCTGTTTCGACCAAATCGATAAGATGGTCTTCATCAAAGAGCGACGTAGATGGGAAGAAAGATATCCGTTAAAAAGACTGTTTACAAAAAACGAACGCTGAATTCAAACGCTGAAATTTTTGAAAAATGCATGTTCCGTTTTAAAAAAATTAAAATAAATTTTATTTTTAATTTTTAAAAATAAAATAAATTTTACTTTTAATTTTCAAAAATCAGAAGCATTATAGTTTATAAAAAAAGAACTCAAAAGAGTTTGTTGTAAAAATATATAAAAAATGTAAAGTGGGTATCAATATAGTATAGTATATATTTCAGCTATTAAAAACATGTACAAGTCCACAGTGTAATTTGAAGAAAGATGTTAAGAGTTCCAGAATTTACGTGTGGTGTTGAGTCCGTAGAGTTAAAGATGAAAGTCTTCAAGGTGTAAAATTCCAGATATAATGTTTTTTCATTTGACAAATATGAAAAATAGATGGAAATTAATCCGACAGTATGAAATTTAACATTTTGAAAAAACATATGATGTTTGTTATGTGATTGCTGACACATCTGTTTCGACCAAATCGATAAGTTGGTCTTCATCAAAGAGCGACATAGATGGGAAGAAAGATATCCGTTAAAAAGATGTTTTTTCAAAATGTTAAATTTCATACTGTCGGATTAATTTCCCTCTATTTTTCATATATATATATATATATATATATATATATATATATGAGGAAAAATAAGTAAAGAAAAGAAATGTAGATGGATAAAAATGAATTTAATCGATATCACTTTAATCGATATCACTTACACGTGTTTCGGTCAGTTTATCAAAATGTATGCGGATTACGCTATTATTATTATTAAAATAATCAGATGAAATTGAAATAATGATAATAATAATAATAGGAAAAATATAAAAATATTCCGTACACAGAGAGATTTTTTACGACCTTCATCAGAGTGAATTTTTATTTTTTATCGCTGCACAAAATACTTAGATGATGTTTGTGAATAATTTGTAGGCATCTAATTTTATTGAAATGCAAGGATGAGAGTATTTTTAAAAGTTATTTTATCATTAGCAGTTACAAATAAAGATTTTCTGTTATATCATTGTTTATTTTAAATACTCCTTAAAAGTATTAATGTTTTGTATATTGAAATTTTATAATTGAAACTGATTTATGGCCATTTTAAGAATGTATATACTTTTATAGGT
>CM042148.1:81652847-81690347 GCA_023376005.1 Doryteuthis pealeii
CAGTATGTTTGGTGATTGGCGAAGTAATAAACCACGTGACTTAAGCTAGTCTATAAATTCAGGTGGGCAATTGGAGCACACCTTATATACGTAAAATATGGAAGCACGTGGTGTAATGGTTAAAGTCATGAGAAATGGACTCGTCGCCCCGAGTTCAAATCCTGGACGTGGTAATTGCATTTCACTTAGCGCTAATACCCTTGGGAAAGGTATGAATCCTACTCTCTCTCCAGCTATGGGTAAATAGTAGGACAGACTGGGCACTTTAACCTTGGTTAGGCAACCGGTCTAGAAGAAGGAAAACTCTGAATTCAAACCTGTTGAACTCCGCTTAAGAAATTGACCTTGTGTCGCATCCAGCTCGGGCGATATAAAAATAGATTTTTGAAACATATTTCCTGAAAGGTGGGAGTTAAAAATTCAATGTCAGCGAGTTTGTACCCTAAGTAAGTAAAATCATCAAATATATTAAAGGATTAAAAAATAAAACAATTTGAAATGTAAACTTTAAATATGTATTAAAATAAAACAAACTATATATATAGATATATAATACCAGTCATGTATTTATCAAAACTTGTTTTAAAAAACAATGAGGACGATCTAATGCTGGATGTTCAAATTTTGAGTGTATTTATTGTTATGACGATTTTGGGTAATGTGACGTAAGCAGTGACGTGATTTTTGTTACAGACAAAAACCGGAACCGAATCTCCATTATATATACTAGCAAATATATGCACCCTCCGGGTGCAAGTATTTTAGTTAATTTTATAATAAAATATCATATTAAATTTTAATGAAACTGAATAAGAATGTAGATAAAAAGATTTTGAACAGAGGGGGTATGATTAAAAAATAGAACAACTTTGAAACTAACTCTTCCATCTTTTTCCGTTACTCCCGTCTTTCATTGGTAAATTTTCCTAATTAAACTGTTTAGTTAAAATAGGAAGTAAAGAATAATATTACAGTTATTTCTTCTTGTTAAGGGATTTATTTTAAGATTTATTGAAGAGATTTTTGTTCATATTCAATAAGATAAAACCAAACAATTAGAAATCAATAATACTAAGCATATATTTATTAAAATCATTTTTTTAAGATCAATATGCAAATTAGCCTTTCCATTCACACTGTAAACCTCTATTTTGTTGTATATATAAATACAATTGCATGTTATTTGTATGTAGATATGGTCAACAGTGTAAATAATGTAAAACAATTTTATTAATAATTGAGGTTTAAATAAAAGTAAAATCATGAAGAATATGATGTAAATAACGAAAGGAATTGTGACTTGTATAGTAATATAGTTTCGGTTACAGACAGACAAACCCACACTCTCCATTATAATAAGATATATATATATATATATGTATATGTGGTGATTGCCGCTTCTTGACAGAATAAGGCCATTTCTACAAGTAGTTCAGTTGTGAGCAGTTGTGAGCACGCAGATGGCCCACGGATCCAGCTTGTTTTGTGTACCCTGTCACACATATGAAACCCTCGACATACAGGCCCTGCCACACAGGTCAGACTTCAACTGTAGGAAATGTTTCCATGGCGTCCGTCATGTGTCACTTCAGAATAGAGGGCTCGGGTCACCTTACCTCAGACTTCTTACAGCTACCATCGACCTGTCTTTCCATGAGAATGTGTATCCAGCCCACCCACTTCTGTCAATTGGTCCTTATAACTGAAGCTGATTTCCGCAAGAGCATCGATGTCTGCCCCTTATTGAGATGCTTCCCTGTCACGATACCAGTACGTAGTTTGGGGTTTACCAATCTCTCAAGATCGGGAGGTGTTGAGACATTCCAGGTGGCTATTCTTAGCATTGTTTTGTGTTGTATTTTCTAGTTTTCGCCCAGCTAAAGTGGACGAGGCGTTGGTTTCTGGCCAGCTTGATAGATAAAGCGGCATTTGTTTAGGTCACCTTTCCTAGACACTTCCCAGATGGCTGGGTGAACAGTGTTAACCAAGGGGCTGCCCAATCACCCACATCCTCACCGAGGCACGTTGCTGTTCAATCAGCAAGGCGGTGACGTTAAGTACGTCACGAATCACGCCGTATGTAGATTTACATCTGCATACTTCCATTCCGTCATGCCTGCGCTCCTCACCATTCCTCCATCACACTGGGACTTGTAGAAATATCTGCACGTGTTTTGTTTTACATGTTGTGCGCTTGTGCGACACGCACCGCATGCTCTCCTTCCCCAAAGTCAGGTATCAGTTACAAGCCGTGGCAAGATGACTGTGAGACTTTGGGGAACGCAGGTGGATGATCTGATGAGATCTACGGGTCCACCACACCGGGGAAAAAAAAGAAAACAGAACAAACAAAAAAAAGAAAAAAGTTTTAACTTAGTATAAGTCTAGAAGTACCATTTTAGATTATCGAGAATCGAACTCAAAATTAATTGTGTTAGAGTTAAAGTTAAAAAGGCAAAATGCTGCACATAAAATTATATACATTAGTCTTCCTATAAAGAAAAATATTAAAACAAACTTAGCTGAACCAAACTTTCTAAGCGCTTATCCATTTCTAGGCTGTTGACTTCTTAATGTCTAGGCACGTATTATTTATATTTTTTTTCCTTTCTTTTTTGCCGGGAGATATAAGTGGAAGGGAAGAAGAAGACGTTTAGAACAGATTTTTAAAAAAATGTATTTTCTTTTAACATATATCTCTGAATTAATTGTTATATATATATATATATATATATATATATATATAATATATATATATATATATATATAATCCAGAAATCCAGAGAAGAAAGATTTTTTTAAAAACTGTCGTAGTTTGCAGCCCTCAATGTCTGCTCTTATTGTCAGAGTCACAGAGCAAAATTATATAAGTAAAAAATATAACAGAAGATTTAGACTTTTAGCTTTATAGCCTATTTCAGGAAGCCTACAGCAAATGTCTAGTGTTTCCAATCATCAGACATTTGCTCTGGGCTTCCTGAAATAGGCTATAAAACAAAAATCTAAATCTTCTGTTATATTTTTTACTTTATATAATATATATATATATATATATATATATATATATATATATATATATATATATATATTGGTAGTGTCCAGCAGGTGCTATTCGTCTTCCTTGGATATTTTACGACGAGATTTGTTCAAGACAGTGCGCAGTATCTTTGTGTAGCTCTATTTTTTCTCTTAATATGGAAAAAAATACTGGGCAAAAAAGTAGCCCCCCAAAAGGGGGGGGGGGAGTTAAGAGTTAAAACAACACTGCTTTCTAGGGACAAAATTGACAAAAAAGTAAAAGAATGAAGACGAAGAAAAAAGGAGGAAGAAAAATATTTCCTGACCTGAAGAAGGTTTGGTAAGGAATATCCTTAAAACATGCCTCTCTACAGACCATATAAGCAGGAACGAATTACCAGACCAAATGACAATTTCGATAGAGCCCAAGTGGTGCTGCTGTAGGTTAGCACTGATACGGTTATAGCTTGGATGAATTCTCGCTTTATCTTATCAAATAGATCAGATTTACATATGATTGATAATCTGTTCAAAGCAGTACACGCCATTCTGATACGTGCACTGACATCGCTTTCTGTGAATGAGATATTATACCCATATATATATATATAATGAATAAAGTTAAAAATAGCTAAATAAATAAAATGTGTCAAAGATTGACATTTTGAAAGCCGACACTAAAGCGTTTTGGTTTTATTTTGCGTCGGCTTTCAAAATGTCAATCTCTGACATATTTTCTTGTTTTGTTTTTCAAAAACTTTATACATATTTCTATTGTCGGATTTTATATCCATTTCTTTCGTTATATATATATATATATAATATATATATATATATATATATATATATATATATATATTGGTAAGGTTTGGAATAAACATCCGTCAGAATGAGAAATTGAACAGAATATGAAAAAATCAAATTGACATGTTTACTAAAAGGATTACCGTCATCAGAAATGAACATTTCACGAAAACGAAATCTTCACGTAAAAAAGGGGAGGTAATCCTGTCGCCTTTTACTACCTCTGACCCAAATTATTGAATTAGCACAAATATAGGATGTTCACTTTGATTTCTTTTAAATAATGAAAACTCAACAGACACAGTTTGTATCTGTATTAAAAACGAGAATTCCCAATATTACATACTAGAAGTGATAGCTGGCATTGCCTGTATACTAAATCAAACTATGTGTATTTAGGCAGCATTCTTTCATTTATACATGTAGAATTAAACAAAAGGCACATCTCCTGTTAAACAATTTTATTTTTTTTTACCTTTTCTAATTTTTTGGCCAACTTTTTAATGTTTGGGTGGAATTGGTGGATAAGTCCACCAAAGTTCAGTTCCCAAGTACTTTCGGCACTTCTAAGTGCCATCATCAGGGGTGATGTATTAAAAAAAAACAACAACAAAAAAAACTGGAATACATCACCCCTGATGATGGCACTTCGAAGTGCCGAAAGTACTTGGGAACTGAACTTTGGTGGACTTATCCACCAATTCCAGCCAAACATTAAAAAGTTGGCCAGAAAATTAGAAAAGATAAAAGATAAAATTGTTAAACAGGAGATGTGCCTTTTGTTTAATTCTACATGTATAAATCAAACTAGTAGATTTGTGGATATACTGCAATATGATAATTTAATCATTACAACGTTTGATGTGTTTACGTAAGAGCTATTGCAAAATAGTTCAGTATATAAAACGTATAATAAATTTGGACCATATGACATTTAGGCACCCCTTTTTGATCTCGAGTAAGAAAGGACATGTTTTTCATTTACACCATCAATATCCAGTTGTTTTAACAGACGATTTTTAGAATTTAAAAAATTATAAAACTAACTCCTAATATCAAAAATTGTCTAAACATTTATCTAGAGTGGTGAACACCTCACAATTTATAAAATATAACTTTTTATTTTTTATAAATTTAAAACGGTATTTGAGGTATATGTTCCACAATTAGTTTAAAAGATAAAAGATAAAAGTCAGATTTTTATCTTATTTATTTATTGGACCATATGACCTTTAGGCACCCCTTTTGATCTCGATTAAGAAAGGACATGTTTTTCATTTACACCGTCAATATCCAGTTGTTTTAACAGACGATTTTTAGATTCTTTTAAAAATTATAAAACTAACCCTAACCTAACCCTTAACCCTAACCTTAACCTAATCCTAACAAACAACAGGATATTGACGGTGTAGATGAAAAAAATTCTTAATCGAGATCAAAAAGGGGTGTCTAGAGGTAATATTGTCCTAACTTTGATTTAACTCTCTCACTCTTTTTCTTTCCTTCCTTCTTTTCATCTTTTCATTATGTTCGATTAAAACAGATTAGCGTTATCGCTTCCCCTCTCTTTATCTTTACCCTACTCCCTTTCTTTATTTGGTTTTTCTTTTTTATTATATTTTCTTCAGTGTAGCATACATTTTATTACTGTTCTTTCTTTATGATAAAAAAGGAAGGGTCCATTTTTAAGCTGAAGTGACGACATTCATAAGAAATAAGAATTCGGCGGATAAGCAACACTAGATATTCAGGAATTACATTATTGAATTTCATCTTGGACAATTTGGATGGTGTAATTTTTAATCAGAGGGTGTTGCAATTTGATAACGGCCAGAAGATTAAGGAACAAGAGTATTAATATATATATAGATGAACACAGAATATATAGATATACTAGACAAAACGTGACCCAACGAGCTCTGGGTATATAATTGAGATTAGGGAAAAGTTAGTTTGCAAAGCGAATTAAATTATAAACAAAATAAATATGGTCGGACAAAACATTAAAATCATTTTGTAAGATTTGGGAATGTTTGATCTAATTTAAGCTACGAGTTGCTGCTTAAGAAATTTAACATACAAATACATTTCAAATCTCCATCTCGCTCTCTCTCTCTCTTCTCTCTCTCTCCTTCTCTCTCTCCTCTCTCTCTCTCTCTCTCTCTCTCTCTCTCTCTCTCTCTCTCTCTCTACTCTCCCAGACAAACTAAAATATATAACGAAAAGGTAATCAAGACATACATAGCGAGGTGGAAAGCGATAGGCAGAATGCAAGCGGGTCAGTTCAATTCTGAGTAGAGGCAGTTAGAAAAATAATTAACACAACTCCTACCTCAGCTATGGTTAGCGGAATGAGAACATGATACCCCCGTTGACCAAATAAAGGGTTAGGTTCAAAGTTTCGTGATGGCTCCCGATTACGACAAGAAAGTTCCTGAGTTCGAAAAGAAGCTTCCCGAGTCCGAGAAGGTTCCCGAGTTCGACAAGAAATACCTGAAGAAGACCGGAGGGAATATCGGCCAAAACGTTATACAAATAACAATGAAGATTGGGACAATAGTCCGAATAACGCAGATAATACTAATCTTCAAGCCACATCTCAAACATTCAGAGAAATAAGATTGTAAATATTCGTTTCATATATGCATACTGTATGTTATTCACTTTTTTTGAGGGAGGGATAAGACACTTGCGGGTGCTTAGCGGTGATATGGTCACCTTTAGTGTTTTTTTTTAAATATTTACCAACACAAGGTCAATTTCTTAAGCGGAGTTCAACAGGTTTGAATTCAAAGTTTTCCTTCTCCTAGACCGGATGCCTAACCAAGGTTAAAGAGCCCAGTCTGCCTACTATTTACCCATAGCTGGAGAGAGAGTAGGATTCATACCTTTCCCAAGGGTATTGGTGCTAAGTGAAATGCAATTACCACGTCCAGGATTTGAACTCGGGCGACGAGTCCATTTCCCATGACTTTAACCATTACACCACGCGCTTCCTTTAGTGTTGTTATTGTTTGGTGTCTGACCCCCTAGTTGGGGTATAGAGGCCTAATAATAGTATTTTGAGGGCCAAAACTTCGTCGTGAAGCATCGACAGGAGCCCATCTCTTGTTTTTTCATCCTCGTGCATGTCAGTGCGTTTAAATTTCACCATTGACGTAAACTGTACGAATATTCGCATTTGAGTAGTTTTGTTGTAAATATTCGTTGCGTATATGCTATCCGTACGTTTAAATTCTTTTTATTATGCTTAAATAAGTATAACATAGTTTTGTTGTAATTATTCGTTGCGTACGTGCAAACCGTATGTTTAAAAAAATGTCATTATGTTTAAATAAGTAGAACGTAGTTTTGTTGTAAATATTCGTTGCGTATATGCTAATCGTACGTTTAAATTCTTTTTATTATGCTTAAATAAGTATAACATAGTTTTGTTGTAATTATTCGTTGCGTACGTGCAAACCGTATGTTTAAAAAAATGTCATTATGTTTAAATAAGTAGAACGTAGTTTTGTTGTAAATATTCGTTGCGTATATGCTAATCGTACGTTTAAATTCTTTTTATTATGCTTAAATAAGTATAACATAGTTTTGTTGTAATTATTCGTTGCGTACGTGCAAACCGTATGTTTAAAAAAATGTCATTATGTTTAAATAAGTAGAACGTAGTTTTGTTGTAAATATTCGTTGCGTATATGCTAATCGTACGTTTAAATTCTTTTTATTATGCTTAAATAAGTATAACATAGTTTTGTTGTAATTATTCGTTGCGTATCTGCAAACCGTATGTTATGATTTTTTATCATGTTTAATAAGTTGAACGTAGTTTTGTTGTAAATGTTCGTTGCGTATGTACAAACCGTATATTTAACAAAATTACTATGTTTAAATAAGTAGAACGTAGTTTTGTTGTAGATATTCGTACCGTATATGCAAACCGTATGTTTAAAAAAAAATAGTATGTTTAAATAAGTAGAATGTAAATTGACTGATAAAGTTTTTGTGAATGCGAGATAAAGGAAAAGAAAAACAATCCCTCTCTTGAACGGGAAATAAATAATTGGATAAAACTAAAATATTAAAAAGGGGAGGGAAAAAGAAAACAATCTTATCATGGCCCTTTTTCCTGGTAGTGAGACCAAACACGAGTTAGACATTCAAGGACTCATATATAAGTAGCATAACAGAAGAACTCCATTGCCATTGGTTGGGGTCACATGACTAGTAGTATAAAGCTACGGTTAACAGTACTCAGTATGGAGGCGTGGTTAGTGAAAGCTTGTTGCTGAAGGGGTAGGGAGAGGGTCGGGGTTTGATCAGCCCCAATTGGGTCTCCTGGGGAAAGAAATCCGATGTTGAAAGACCAGAAATTTCCGTTGATCCCAGGGACACAACATCACAGACGACTCCCCCCTCATTCATCTAATAGATGTATTTTGCAAAATACGCGAACCTAAATGAAATTTTTACGAATTTTGCACAAAAACTAGACTCAGTAACAGTGAATGTGTATAGATATTTACTTTAACTGTTTTATTTTCGTCATTTCCTGTGGACATACATACACACAACTTCCCTTTATATATGTATAGATAGATTACATTGGACATACATACACACAACTGCCCTTTATATATGTATAGATAGATTACATTTGGACATACATACACACAACTGCCCTTTATATATGTATAGATAGATTACATTTGGACATACATACACACAACTGTCCTTTATATATGTATAGATAGATTACATTTGGACATACATACACACAACTGTCCTTTATATATGTATAGATAGATTACATTTGGACATACATACACACAACTGCCCTTTATATACGTATAGATAGATTATACACTGATGTCCAATCTAGGAGAGGACACTTGTACGAGTGAGACTAGTGTATAATAATATAAATGATTTCTCAGTTAGATAATCATTATTATCAGCGAAGAGGATAATAACCCAGCGTGAAACTAATCCTTTTATTCCGTGTTAATCCGCGATTCTGGACGAGAAAAGAATCCAGCTAATCTATGAGGATAATGATGTACTATCCACGCTAAAAGAAACCGACATCAGATAAAATGTGGGTGGAGATAGTGTGACTAAAACCCTATCGCATAACCTGTCCTACCATAACTTGACGAAAATAATTCTTATACTAAAAGCAAAACAAGATATAGATAAATATTAGCGTGTATCAAAGTAAAACACACACACACACACACACACACACATATATATATATATATTTTTTTGCTTGAAGGCAACTACAATGCGAATATCGCATAAATTCGATAATTATAGAAGATAATAATAATGACAAGTGAATTCCGCAAAGAATCACTCGGTGTGTAGAATATCGTACAGACTGTTTCAACTTCATTAAGTCTCATCAGCGATATATACTAACGACTCCCTCCGACAGGAATCGAAACCGTGACCTCTAGCAAGATAGTTAAACACTATACTGATTCAGCCATGGTAGCACCGAGAAACTCATGCGAAATTAACCTTGTCATTGATACGATTCCTGTCGGAGGGGAGTCGTTAGTATATATCGCTGATGAGACTTAATGAAGTTGAAACAGTCTGTACGATATTCTACACACCGAGTGATTCTTTGCGGAATTCACTTGTCATTATTATTATCTTCTATAATTATCGAATTTATGCGATATTCGCATTGTAGTTGCCTTCAAGCAAAATATATAAATAATTATCGACAATGCTTCCAAAAAATAAACAAACATTCAAAAAATCTTATATATATATATATATATATATATATATGGAAGTACGATGAGAAAATTAATCCGACAGTATGTGGAGAAAGTTTTTAAAGAATTTTTTTTAAAGAAAACAAACACAGAATGTCATGAACAATGGAAACTCTTTATGTTTGTTTTCTATAAAATAATTTCTCCATATATATATAGTCGTCGTAAAGTCGTCGGAGCGGCCTAATGTCAGTATCAGCCATGCAGCGAGGGAGTCTATCCCCTTTTCACTAGCGCTAGACCAAGGAGATTATTTTAGCGTCAGAGGTAGAGCGCCACACCTACCATCCTTACTTTACCGCACAGATCCCTGTGCTACTCATATATATATATATTATATATATTATATATATATATATATATATAAAAACTGGTAGTAAGGGATGATTCTACATGGTATCTTCAATATCTCACTGTATAATTATTGCATGTTTTAGTAGGTGCAAATACAAGGATTTTTTTTAGATAGAGAGAGAGAGAGAGAGAGAGAGAGAGAGAGAGAGAGAGAGAGAGAGAGAGAGAGAGAGATCAATGTATAATAATCTAGAATTTAGATTAAATACAGAGCAATATTTTCCTTTGAAAGGAAGGAAAAACTCAATAAACCGTCATTCTGTAATAAATTTATTTCGACCAAAACTTAAAAGGCTTTTAGAAATCTAAATCAATTTCTAAAAACAAAATTGAAGGATACATTGTGCCCTTTTTCTAGCTTGAATTTGTAAACTCATATTTGCTGTCTGATACACTTTTGAGGGATTCTGGTAAAAAATTTTTTTCCGGTTTTTCATTTTATTTTTATCTGTGCCGCCTGTCTGATGAGACTGAACTTTTAGGGAGTTTTAGAAATTTATTTAAATTTCTAAAAGCCTTTTAAGTTTTGTTCGAAATAAATCTATTACAGAATGACGGTTTATTGCGTTTTTCCTTCCTTTCAAAGGGAATATATATATATATATATATATATATATATATATATATATATATATATATATATTATATATATCCAGTCATCCACAGACACGTGTTTCGAAGTTTACTTCTCATCAGTGCGGCTCGACATTTTAACAGCTACCTCTAGCCGGGATTTAAACCCGACAGAATTTTCGTCTGCCAAGTTCCTTACCCTTGCGGCCATCAGCAGCTGTCAGTCAGAGGTGAACAATTAATTGATACATACTTAAGGGATATGTCTTACGATCATCAGAGAACTCAAGTCTGTAAACAACAAGAGGCGAGTAACGGCTTACGCTAAACGGTGAAATTTTCAATTAATGTCTCCCCTACAGTACTCTACATTGGAATTGAGAGCATATATATATATATATATATATCCTAAAATTTTCTCATGCTGATATATATATATATATATATATTATATATATATATATATGTATATATATATATTATATATATATATATATATATTATCCTCTTCAATGATAATGATGATTATCCGACTGAGAAATCATTTAGATTATTATACACTATTCCCACTTGTACAAGTGTCCTCTTCTAGATTCACTATATATATATATATATATATATATATATATATATATATATATTATATATATATATATATAGTCATGCACAGAGAGTCCTTTTCAACGTATCATGTCTTCGCAGTGCGCTTAGACTTAGCTGGCTACCTACAGCCGTGATCGAATATATATATATATATATATATATATATATATATATATATATTTCAACAACCCACCGCACGAGTAGGTTGTGACAAAAGGTCAATTTATAAGCGGAGTTTAACAGGTTTGCATACAGGGTTTTCTTTCTCTTATACCGGTTGCCATACCAAGGTTAACTCATTGCATGTTTTAAGCTGCTCACAGTGGCTCACCCATCACTGTGATCTTACCGTGAACAAAGCACACAACTGATTATTAGTTCATTATAATTGAACAGAAGGACTCAGAGTATAGTAATAACTGGGTATTATTTGAATAGAATGAGTTTTGAGTTGAGTAGATAGTGAACTTCGAAATATCCTATCATCAGGTAAAATACCTAGGACCAGTAAAACCTCAAAAAGCTAAGTAGCCTGTTCGTTTTGATATTAACACTCGGGTTGAGAATGTCCATAGTCTGCAAATATAAAAGAAAGTAATTTGCAAGGCTTAATATAATGAAATAATATGGGTAATTATGAACTTTTGTTTAGTAAATTAGGGTGTCCCAGAAAAAACAGAACCCGCAAATTTTGTAATAAAACTGTTGATTTTAACTAGGGGGTTTAGGTTTAGGTTTAGGGTTAGGGTTTAGGGTTCAGGGTTAGTTTAATGAGAAAATAAAAAATAATTTGGGTTCTGTTTTTTTCCTCTACAGGGCGACCCCCCCAAAAAAACAGAACCATAACCTTAACCCTAACCCAAACCCCAACCCTAACCCTAAACCTAACTCTAACCCCAGCCCTAACCTTAAAGTCTAACCCTAACCCTTAACCCCCCTAGTTAAAATTAACAGTTTTATTACAAAATTTGTGGGTTCTGTTTTTTCTGGGACACCCTAATTTACTAAACAAAAGTTCATAATTACCATAATATGTATTTACTTACCTTACGAAATAAATACAAATCGTTTAGTAGCACGCAGAAAAACTTGCGAATGAAAAATATGGTCTTCAAAAAAACCATCACAGGGAATATAAAGCCATTTATTTCTTTTTTTCCTAATAATCAAGTTTGTTAAAATAAAAAAGGAAAATATTTAATTATTTTTGTGTTTTAAATCAACTCAATAAACTTGAAATTCAAATCTAAACAACAAAACGTGTTGATACGGAGCCCGAATTTTGTTATTATTTATAGTATCTTGAATGAATTATTTTTTGCAGCGTTTGCTTTATCATTTACTTTTATTTAATCTACCAGGAATTACATGATCTTGAATCAAATAAAATCTTTTTATTAAGCCTATTTTTACATATTTTTTTCTTTAAAACTCTGGTTTAATCTAACCTACTTATCTTTTCGTTTAACACCGAACGAAATTCAAAACATTCGATTATGATGCTATTCAAACGCATTTGCTCAAAAATTGGTAAAGTTTTAGAGAAAAATATTTTGTACAGTTATTCTTTATGTTGATTAGCAACTTTCTAAGTTTACAGCGAGTTTTGGTATAAAAATCGACCTACCTAATGGGTAAATAGTTTTGGTTTTGGTTTTGTTTTACGGCATATCAACCTCAGCGGGTCATTTAATGCCGATAAAGTTTTGAAATAAAGTCATTCTTAATGCATAATAATTTTTTTATAAATACATTTTTCTATTTAACCCATAGATGGGACCCTAACAGGTATTACCACTCCGGGTCAGAGTGGACCAGGGAGCAATGGTGATGAAGGGGTGCTCCACATTCCCCAAACCTCCAAAAATGGAACCTCACCATCAGATAGAGTTTATCATTCCCAGGACATGTAGACCCTCAGTCACCGCCTTCTAGCACCCATATGATAAAAAGGGGTTAGGGCTTGCCATAAGGGCAATAGGGTTGGGAAAATCATATAGGTGCTAGGGCTTGACGTGACTAGCGGATTGATCGGACGGGGCCTCTAGCCCAAGTGGAGTATTGCAAGTCATGAACAGCTCATCCACCTGGGTTCTATCCTTAAGCATCACGGGTCACCACCTTTTTACATAGTGAACTATTTAGCAATAGCTCTGAAGTAAACATATCAAACGTTGTAATAAGTTATCATACTGGAGTATATCCTCGGGTCCCGATATTCTTATTTATTAACGATATCTCTATGAAAGTCAGTTAGATTTTCCTCAAAACAGCCCATGTTATTAGTGCGTTTTATATCCTGGATTGTGTCTTATATATCAATTTGCATATTGGTTTTAACAAAACCGGTTTTAATAAATAATTACTTAGTGTTATTGCCCTCTAATATCATTGTTTTATTCTCCAGTTTATTAAAATCAATCATTTGAATGATTTAATATTGAAAACTATTAAACTATTGTTGAGAATTTCCAGTATATAAGGTGTGTACTAGATCCTAGACTGGGCAAGATCATGTGATTTATTTCTTGGCTAATCACTGGCAGTACTCTGAGGCTGATACAATACTTAACCGACCCTATTGGTCATAATTACTACAGCGTTCTTTGACGACGGACAGGATTAAATCACTGGACTTTTACCAATACGCAGGATAGGACTTATACGATCACCAAAGGATTCCATAACATGAAAAGGGTGGCGCTTAAAAACTTTACAACTATAATTAAAATAAGTGTACTCTTTTTATATGTGTTCTTATTTAATTTCGTCAGTCTTTCAAATTTAATATATTTCATTATATTAAAACTTAAATACTTATGGCCGGAGGGTGCATATTCTTGCCAGTTATCTTAATGATAAATATGAAACATGAAGATAAAATGAAATGGTGATAACTTTCTGTAATGTTGTTTTCTGTAAAGAAAAAGAAAAGAAAAGACTTTCTGTTGTGTAAACGAAGAATAATTGAATGAAAAGATAACATTGTCGCTTTTGTTTTCCGATCTAGTTTTGCCAGTTATCTGCAAAGTGTTAGATCTAATACCATCGAATTGTTTGTTCGTTATTCGAACGCAACTTACTCGTGTCATTTTTGACACGTGACGTTAAAAGAATTTCCAAATGAGATCTCGTGAAAATGAGTAAACGAGAAAAAACAAATCAAAACAATTTGTTTTGTTTTTTTTAAACCCTGAAAACAAATTATCAAATTTGAAAACGAGTTTATGATTGGTGCATTTATGAAGGATCAGGCGATCCGTTGAAGTGCGAGTGACGTGATGGTTATCGTCGTAGAATTTGAACTAGGCGAGCCAGGTTCAAATCTCCGTACAAGTCTGATGAAAAAATCAGAAATCATTAATAACGTGAAAAGGGTTATATGCCTATTTTGATAACATTTTTGTATTCTCTAGGCCTAAAAACTTCTATAAACCAATTTTTAGGAGTAGGGGAGCTATTGAACACATTTTATAGACAAAAATGTCGCCATTTTTCTCGCCCCCCATTTTTCGAGTTTCAAATCAACATAACTCGGCAAATATTTGAATTGGAAGCTCAAATTTGGGGGATTGTCTAATCTTAATCTACTCTACACCTGTACAAAATTTCAGAAAAATTGAAGGGGGGTGGGTTTCATTTTTTTTCTGATGATTTGACATGGATAGTATTAATTGCCGCTTTAACTTTTCTGTTGCAGTGGCATCAATAAATAATCCAAAAGTGCTCAATATATTAAAAACACAGTGCAGTAATACTACTACTAATATTATTATTAGAGGAAAAATAAATGGTCTACCATGGTTTCAATCAAATTGAAATGATTTCATCAGGACCCTACCCTACGTTAACTAAGTCGACTTAGTTAATGTAGGGTAGGGTCCTGATGAAATCATTTCAATTTGATTGAAACCATGGTACAATTATATATATATATATATCTTATTATAATGGAGACTGTGGGTTTGTCTGTCTGTAACCGAAACTATATTACTATACAAGTCACAATTCCTTTAGTTATTTGCATCATATTCTCCATGATTTTATTTTTATTTAAACCTCAATTATTAATAAAATTGTTTTACATTACTTACACTGTTGACCATATCTACATACTAATAACATGCAATTGTATTTATATATACAACAAAATAGAGGTTTACAGTATGAATGGAAGGCTAATTTGCATATTGATCTTAAAAATTGATTTTAATAAATATATGCTTAGTATTATTGATTTCTAATTGTTTGGTTTTTTATCTTATTGAAAATGAGCAAAAATCTCTTCAATAAATTTAAAAGAAATCCCTTAACAAGAAGAAATAACTGTAAAATTATTCTTTACTTCCTATTTAACTAAACAGTTTAATTAAGAAAATTTACCAATGAAGAGGGAGTAACGGAAAATGATGGAAGAGTTAGTTTCAAAGTTGTTCTATTTTTTCAATCATACACCCTCTGTTAAAATCTTTTTATCTACATTCTTATTCAGTTTCATTAGCCTTTCTAATTTAATATCATATTTTATTATAAAATTTAACTAAAATACTTGCACCCGGAGGGTGCATATATTTGCTAGTATATATAATTGTCTTCTTAAATGCGTCTTTGCAAAAGACAGAGAAGATGAGAAGACTATTTTCGCTAAGGAATTGCTATGTTACGGACTAATTTATTTTGCACAAAAAACAAATTAATCATGTAATAAAAGCGGACAGTGGGAATCCTATTGAAACGTTTTTGCACCATGAGCATATACCCTACCCTTTTGTCCGCACCCAAATCTTTTCTAGACCATCTTTAAGGAAGTAATAAAAAAAAGGAAAAAAAGAAAAAAAAGAAAAAGAAAGAAAGCAGACAGGTAAAACATTATCCTCGGCATCTCTTGACGAACGTACTGAGTCAAGACGTTAAGGCTTTGTATTAGATTTGAAATCTCTCGCTAAGACGTGATTCTCACTATTGTGACGTCATTTAACCGCTGATTGGAAGCTCTTTAAATGTGTTGCTCTTTTTCGCGGGAATTAATTAGCAATCGTAGCGCCAATCACGGCACAGACTAGCATCTTCATTGTCTCGTATAGCGAGAGAAGAAAAATATCGTTTGCTTCGTGAACGGCTGACGATTTGGAAGATAAGCAATTTGCTTTCTCCATTCTTGAATTTTCATAAACCCATCTTTTATGACTTCCTCATAAAGAATTTTGGAATATCAGATTGAATGCCAAAGTTCTGTCTGCGTTAAAATCTACCAGTTTATATCACCTATTCTTAGTGAAACAATTCGAGTAACATTGTTATTTGTACAACGTTTCGGCCGATATACCCTCCGGCCTTCTTCAGGTATTTCTTGTCGGACTCGGGAACGTTCTTTTCGAACTCGGGAACTTTCTTGTCGTATTCGGGAGCCATCACGGAACTTTGAACCTAACCCTTTATTTATTCCACGGGGGTATAAATAAAGGATTAGGTTCAAAGTTCCGTGATGGCCCCGAATACGACAAGAAAGTTCCCGAATTCGAAAAGAAGGTTCCCGAGTCCGAGAAGGTTCCCGAGTCCGAGAAGGTTCCGCGTCCGACAAGAAATAACTGAAGAAGGCCGGAGGGTATATCGGCCGAAACGTTGTACAAATAACAATGAACATGGGGACAATAGTCCGAATAACGCAGATAATACTAATCTTCAAACCTCATCTCAAACATTCAGAGAAATAATTCAAGTAACTATTCTTAATACACATAATGTATACACTGTTATGTGGTTTCAAGTATTCCTATCAAATATGAATAATTTTTAAACAAATTTATTGTTGCATTCTTTTGTCATATATATATATTTACCAACCTGTCCACACGAGCAGGATGTGACACAAGGTCAATTTCTTAAGCAGAGTTCAACAGGTTTGAATTCAGAGTTTTCCTTCTCCTAGACCGGTTGCCTAACCAAGGTTAAAGAGCCCAGTCTGCCCTACTATTTATCCATAGCTGGAGGGAGAGTATGATTCATACCTTTCCCAGGGGTATTAGTGCAAAGTGAAATGAAATTAGCACGTCCGGATTTGAACTCGGGGCGACGAGTCCATTTCCCATGACTTTAACCATTACCCACGCGCTTCCTTTTGTCATATAAGATGTATGCCAGTTCCCCGCCTATGCTTATAGACGTGGCTGATATATTACTGTAAGTTTCAAGGTAATTAATGAACATACAATTCCGACACGTTGTGAGACAAAACATTAATATATATAACAGCACATGGAAACGATAAGATACATAATGCACAGGAGAATAGAACATGTAAATACATATACAATATTTAGGTATAAACAAGATACCCAAATGTACCTAACATATAAATGTTACAGACATGGAACTAAAGGATAGTCCATGCTGTATAAAGGACTTACAGTAATGTAAGGGGAGGGGGGGCAAAATCCCCACCGAGAAGGGGGGTAAATAGACTCTAGCCCATAGCAGCTCTTGAGAAGATCCAGCTAAAAAGAGGAAGACAAGTTTCAAGGAACGCGCTTAACTACTAGAGGCCCCCTAGTGGGAACAAACAGCAACGCAGCGAGAAGATAACTCTTCCGGTAAAAGAAGATAATCCCCTACATTACTTAAGCGCTGATTCTTTCTCAGTCTACTTGCAACCTTCTACGAGGGAACCTAGGATTCTCTATCTGAGAGGATTACCAAAGGATCCAAATCGGAGGACTCTCTATCAAGAATCAACTGGACAATTATGGCCCTTAAAAACTTAACATTTATTTGACACATAGATGAGACCCTAAACGGAGGTGCGTAGTGTAATGGTTATAGTCGTAGGAAATGGACTCGTCGACCCGAGTTCAAATCCTGGATGAGGCTGTTTACATTTCACATAGTGCTAATAACCTTGGGAAAGGTATGTATCAGACAACTCTCCATCCGGCTATGGGTAAATAGTAGGGCCGACTGGGCATGTCAATTATTTATTTCTACTAGCAAGACCAGTGGATATACCTGTTATATACCCTACATATGAATATTCATGGATATGTCCAAATCCTCATAAATACGGGAGTATTATGCTGACTTAGTAGTATTGTACCACAAGCAGTGGCTTACATTTCTTCACGTTGTTGGCGAGTATTATATTTTGTTAATGTGATAAAGATTCAATTTCATTTCCAGACTCCGTTTGGTTAATTCTCATTTAGTAACCTTTGTTAGGCTACAACAATACGACAGTATGATAATTTAATTATCACATCGTTTGATATGTTCACTTAAGAACTATTTCAAAATAGTTCCATAAAAAGTATGATAATATTAATTCAACTCTCTCTCTTCCCCCCCTCTCTCTCTCTCTCTCTCACACCACACACACACTTTTTTACTTTCTTTCCTTCTTTTCATCTTTTCATCTTTTCATTATGTTTGATTGAACAGATTAGCGTTATCGCTTCTGTGTGCTCACACCTCTCTCTATCTTTACCCTAATCCCTTTCTTTCTTTCTTTCTTTCTTCTTTCTTTCTTTCTTTCTTGTTATATTTTTTCTGTGTAGCATCTCCTTTTCTTCTCTTTCTTTCTTCTCTTTCTTCTCTTTCTTTCTTTCTTTCTTTCTGGATGGTCCATTATTTAGCTGAGGTGACGACACTCAGAAGAAATAAGAATTTGATGGATAAGCAACACCAGATAATCAGGATTTACATTTTTGCATTTTATCTTTGATGATTTGGACGTTCTTATCTTTAAACAGAGGCTTTGCAAAACGATAACGGTCAGAAGATTAAGGAACAAGCGTATTAATATATAGACTAGCAGGCCCTGTGGATGTACCACAAGGGCCGGTTTAGCTCAGTCATTAGAGCGTTCGGCTAGGAATCACCGGGTTCCTAGTTCAATACCGGCCCTCGTAAACTTAGCATATGAGTAGCACAGGAATCTGTGCGATAAAGTGAGGAGCTGATGGTAGGTGTGGCGCCCCACCTCAGACGCTAAAAAAACAATCTCCTTGGTCTTGCGCTAGTTAAAAGGGGATAGACTCCCTCGCTGTCTGGCTGATACCGACATTAGGGCCACCCGATGAATTTTTTTTTACTTAAGAGATATTGCAATATAATTCAATATGTAAAAGATATGATAATCTTGAATTAACTCTCCCCTCGCCCTCTCTCTTTCACTCACTCTTTTCTTAAAGGGGGTTATAAATATTTACATTGATTTACTGATAAAAATCTTGGGGGGGGGACGTTTAAAATATAAACATCAATTTGCCGACAAAAAGTGACAAATGCACGACATAAGATCAAAATTACCAAAATATATTCCGTAATTCACAATTTCAATAATACAAATAAAACAACCATGTAACTTCTTTTCTCAATTTTTACTTTTACATTGGGCATTTAAGCGACACAAGATAATCTGGATTCACATTTTTGCATTGCATCTTGAACAATTTGGACAGTCTCATTTTTAACCAGAGGGTGTTGCAGGATGATAACGGTCTGAAGATTAAGGAACTAGCGTATTAATACATAGATTAACTCTTGCGCGCTATTCTGAATTATCGTATTTTTTTTTGTAAACCAGTGATTGGTTATTTGCACCGATACACATCTATCTAAATATTCGTCCGTCCTAATCGATATCGATCACACTATATAGTGTAGGTATGTTTGCGCGTTTCCTGTCCGTTAGTTCGTCACGTCGATCGATCCTGTATCTCCGGGGAGACCGTGCATTTAATGACATTTCTATAAAGACGATCCAATTGTGTGAAAGCCATTGACAAAAACGTTGTCTGCTATCAGCACAGCTCTTTCCACGACTTTTTCCGCAATTTGCTCCGATCTAATTATCTTAGCTGAAAATCGAGCCACAAGTAATTATCACATTGCAATTCAGCGAAAACTGATCACACACACACGCACACACACACACACACGCACACACACACACACACACACACACACACACACACAGAGAGAGAGAGGACACACAAATAAAACACAAAAAACTTGAAGAATTAGAAGCTACGACATTTAAGTGAATGGACGTCTCTTGTGGTGTAGTGGTTAGCAGGCCAGACTGGTATACCGTTGGTAACGAGTCCAATTCTCAGTAAATATTCCGTAGTTCTTGTTTCTTGATATTTGTAAATGTGAGTAAAATTAAAGTGCACATAGTTTGATTAATCACATAGGTGAAACTGTCAATAACCAAACGCCGTTGACTTCCTGTCCACGCTACCTTAACTTAAATACTCTATAACGACAGTGAGCACTGTATACTTATAGATAAAATACCCATATTATATATACTAGCAAATATATGCACCCTCCGGGTGCAAGTATTTAAGTTTTAATGTAATAAAATATCGTATTAAATTAGAAAGGCTAATGAAACTAAATAAGAATACAGATAAAAAGATTTGAAACAGAGGGAGTATAATAAAAGATTTGAAACAGAGGGAGTATAATAAAAAATGGAACAACTGAAATCTTACTCTTCCATCACCTTGTCTTTCATTGTTATTTTTTCTAATTTAACTATTTAGTTAAATAGGAAGTAAAGAATAAAATGACAGTTATTTTATTCTTTTAATGGATTTCATTGAAGATTTATTGAAGAGATTTTTGCTTATATTCATTAAAATAAAACCAAACAGTTAGAAAGCAATAATACTAAGCACATATTTATTAAATTCGATTTTTTAATATTAATATGCAAATTAGCCTTCCCGTTCACACTGTAAACCGCTATTTTGTTGTATATATAAATATAATTGCATGCTGTCAGTATGTAGAGATAGTTAACAGTATTAATATTGTAAGACAATTTTATTAATAATTGAGGTTTAGATAAAAATAAAATCATGGAGAATGTGATGTCAATAACTAAGAGAATTGTGACTTGAGTAGGAATATAGTTTCGGTTACAGACAGAAAAACACACAATCTCCATTATAATAAGATATATATATATATGTGTATTGGGCTGCATTCTTTCATTTATACATGTAGAATTAAACAAATGACACGTCTCCTCTTTAACAATTTTATCAACGACCTTTTCAAGCTTTCTGGCCAACTTTTTTAGATTTGGATAGAATCCGTAGATTAGTCCAAGTTCATATCCCAAGTGCGTCCGGTACTTGGAAGGGCCACCATCAGCGGTGATGTGTTTATTTTCCTTTTTTTTCAAGTTAGTGGTAGCGAGAGTAACTAGTAACTTTCTCAAGGGTATTAGCGCCATTTAAATGCGAACAGCCTCGTCCAGGATTTGAACTAGGGCCCAGTTCCTACGTCTTTACCCACTACACAACGCGCATCCATTATACGACGTGACTAACGAGTACATATTCAAACTCGTAGAAATTATATTATTGACCGTTAAAAAAAATTGTTAAACAGGAGACGTGCCTTTTTTTTAATTCACACACACACACACACACACACACACACACACACACACACACACGCACATTTACATATATATGGTTAGTTAGTTATTTGGATACATAGATAGATATAAACATAATCAGATAGATATGAATAGAAAGAGAAATATAGACACATTGATAAATACGAACAGGATGAGATAGAAAGAGGTTGCTTATTTGTAAGTGATGCGGTTTAAACAGGAACTTGGACACGTGAAAATAATGATCAGAATTTGAAATAATTAATAGCAGCATTTAATTCCTTAGTCGCACTCCGTGTAACGGTTATCTTGGTAGGAAATGAAATCGCCAACACAATTTTAAATCCTTGACGTGGCTGTTTACGTTTGCGCTAATGTTTCAGGAAAGTCATAAACCCTTTCTTCTTCGTCTATGGTTAAATAGTAGGCACGGCTAAGTTCTTTAGCCTTGTTGGGCAACCAGTCTAGCGGAAGGAAAACTCTGAATTCAGTATTTCATCAGTGACGTAGGTATTGGGATGATTATATCCTAATAGTATGTCCATAGCCAGATAGAGCAGAGATGGATTTATGCTTTCCCATGAACATTAATGGGAAGTGAAACGCAATCAGTCTAATCCAGGATCTGGCTCATTTAGTCTATTTTCCGGCATGATAACCATTACACTACACAACTAACTGCTACTAAGCACATTCGACCTGGACGAATATATATATATATATATATATATAAAACAATACAAACCATCCTATAAACAAAATTAATATCCAATACAGTACACACATTCTAAAATGCCTATAACACCTTTCTCACCAATTCTTCTCCTTCCAGCCTCCACATTAATATAATTTTTTTTTTTAAACTGAAATACATCACCCCTGATGATGGCACTTCGAAGTGCCGAAAGTACTCGGGAACTGAACTTTGGTGGACTTATCCACCAATTCCACCCAAACATTAAAAGGTTGGCCAGACAATTAGAAAAGATCAAAAATAAAATTATTAAACAGGAGATGTGCCTTTTGTTTAATTCTACATGTATAAATGAAAGAATGCTGCCCCCCCATATATATATATATATATATATATATATATATATATATATACCAACCCCTCTGCACGAGCAGGATGTTACACAAGGTCAATTTCTTAAGTGGAGATTAACAGGTTTGTATTCAGATTTTTTCTTCTCCTAGGCTGATTACCTAGTCAAGGTTAAAGAGTATAGTCTGCAAGTCTGCCCTACTATTTACCCATATATGAAGGGAGAGTAGTTGGACGCATGCCTTTCCTAAGGGTTTTAGCGCTATTTGAAATGTAAACAGCCTCGTCCAGCATTTGAACTAGTGTCCAGTTCCTACGTCTCTATCCACTACACAACGCGCATCCATTATACGACGTGACTAACGAGTACATATTCAAACTTAGTTCTGTCTTCTGTTAACTTTCCAGAACTAAGTATTCAGAAAGCCGCTAAAAATTGGCCTTGTGTCGTATTCCTGTCCGTGAAGGAGGTGATACTTTGTTCTGTTTAGTTATTTTTCCTATTTTTTTAATGACACATCAAATTTTCGGGTTATTCAATGCCAAAGCCATCCTTTTAGAAAGACAGTAGAGGTATTATTTAACTTATAGCCGTGGGGGTGAGGAGGTTCATACCTTTCCGAAGGTATCAACCGGACAGCGACCGAGAGTATCCTTTTTTTCACTAGTGCTAAACCAGGGAGATAGTTTTTGCATCTGAGGTGGAGCGCCACACCTTCCATCTGCTCCCCACTTTATCACACAGATCTAAGTTGTGCTACTCCTGCGCTGAGTTGGCGAGGACAGGTATCGAACCCTAGGCAAATACTCTACCGACTGAACAGAACTAGCCCTGAAAATGAACGGGCGGCTGGAGATTGAACCCACTTATTACGATGTCGTTGCCTAGCAGTTTAGCCATCATATTCTTGAATTTTCTTATGGTGTTTTTAAGAGATTGAGGAAATTGTTTGAACTCGTGAAATAAATAGCACCGTCTCACTCTCAACGGTTCAGACAATCTATTATTTCCCATATGGAAGCCTCAAAGTGTTCTCTGCGTCAACATTTTTCTACATTATTTTTTTTTAATTAAAGAGAATTATCGCCTAATTACAAGAGATAACAATTAAATAATGTTTAATTAGTTTCAAGGTAATTAGCCGGGCAGCCATTAACAAAACATGCATAGTTTTGTTTTTAATTGTATCCATAGATAGATAATTATATCATAGCGGCTATCTCTAATAATAAATGCGTATGTTAGTAGGTCAGTGAGTCACATTTTTTTAACTCTACTCCTAGAGGCCGTAGCCTAACTGTTACATAATTATTAGAATCCTAATATTTATGTACAGTAGTGTAGAAACCAAAATGGCTGTTATAAGTTTTAGCCGGTGGCCTTGAAGGATGAGTGACAAGGCTTGACCTCATCCTGATCCTTCCGATGGATACCGTGAAAATCGGTGGAAGAAGGCCCCCTTCCGGTTTAGATTAGAAATAGATTTTGAGTCAGTTCGGCCTAAGACCACGACGGTGGTAAGTCGTGTTATGCACGCTCCGACTCAATCTGCGCAGGTAGTCTGGTGGGGATTTCGAAATAAAATATGATCTAAGTAAATCGAAGCCTTGTGTTATTATCTAAAAACTACCAATGACACAGGGCTTCTGATAAAGAGAAATCCCCAATGGAAGACCACACACGAAGTCCCCAAGACGAAGTCCAGACGCTAGAAGAGACGCTAGAAGATGACAAGAATAATAGAAGTAAGAAAGTAAGGAAAGAGGTATACAACACAACATATAATACCATTTTAGAATCAGACCGACCCTGTGAGTAAATTAAAAACATTCCGGGCCGAATCCGGACCGCAATCCTAAAATGTTGGATTCCTAAGTTTTAAATACTACAATTTTTTTTCCGACGATTATTATTTATATATTTAATTTATTTATTTTTAAATTTTTTTTAATGATATTTATAACTTGGAAATAAATTAGGACAAATCGAAATTAATTTCTAGCAAAATTTACTCATAAAAAGCATGAAGGTAAATCAAGAAAATGCCACAGGTATTAGCTTAAATGCCGCCCATTAGGGCGTATTTTGAACGAGTTGAATACAAACTGGATTCGAGGTTTACTAGATTAGTTAGTTTTATGGCATATCAACTCTAGTTGGGTTATTTACTACCGAATTCAGTCTATTTTTGCAAGCAATGATATAGTTACAAGTAGTTAATAATAATTTGTAATTTCTAAAGAATTATAGATTCAAGTAACTTTTCTTAATACAAATAATTTGTTGACAGTTGTATGGTTTCAAGTATTTCTACCTAAACATTTTCAAACAGTTTAATTTCCCCTATTTTGAAGTAACTAATAATCCAAACGCTTGACCAACCACTTTTTGCTATTCACCCGTGTGAGGATTGCCTAATAAGTATAAAACTTGAGTAACAGTAATATAGTTCCATAATATTGTATTTAGGGTTTCAAATCTGCTCTGATAATTTAGAATTGAGGACTTTAAAATTTGAAGTTTGAAACAGACTGATAAACAAGGACTATCACTCGCTTTTCTAGTTATTCTGTGATAAAAAATTCTTATTACCTTCCATATACCAACAAATGTCCTGAAGATTATCTAATTAATAGATCGAAACACTGCAGCGCCGGCTGCAGTGTTTCGATTCTATTATACGAAAGTATTCGATTATACGAAAGTACAACTTATCGACAACGAGTCAACATTCTGTTGAAGACTTCCAGTTTCAGAAGATAACTCGCACGTTATGTTTTTTTTTTTTTTCCTTTTGCTCAGACCTGAAAGGGGGAGGCGTGGACTAAACTTTCAAGTGACCATTGCTTATTTAAACCAAAAATACGAAATGAAATTAATATTTTTTACATATTACAGAAATTAACATTTAAAATTACTAAAGAACAAAAAAAAATTAAATAATAAAACGAAATTAGTTTTTCAATTCAGAAAACTTATCGACAACGAGTCAACATTTTGTTGATACGGGGTGATTGAAAAGTAACTACTTATCTATCTATATTTTTTATCTGTCCAGTTGTCAATACCTGGGAGAATATTGAAAACTTGTCTTTTATGCAAGATGGCGTTCCTCCACATTTTGCTACTATGTTTCGTGAATGGCTGAATCACCATTTTCCCGATTGGATGAGTGGCCAGCCAGAAGCCCTGATTTAACACACTTTTCTTTTTTGTGTCTGTCTGTAACCGAAATTATATCAGTACCCAAATCACAATTCCCTTAGTTATTTACGTCACATTCTCTATGGTTTTATTTTTATTCAAACCTCAATTATTAATAAAATAATATAATACATAATTAACACTGTTGGCATTATCTACATACTAGTAACATGCAAGCATATTCATATTACAATAAAATAGCGTTTTTCAGTGTTAACGAGAAGGCTAATTAGCATATTGGTATCAAAAATTTGATTTTAACAAATATGTGCTTGCCGTTATTGATTTCTAATTGTTTGGTTTTATTTTAAAAATCTCGGAGATGACTCCTAAAAGAAATCCATTAACAGGAAGAAATAACTGTAGTTTTATTCTTTACTTCCTAATTTAACTAAATAGTTAAATTAGGAAAATATAGTAATAAAAGATGGAAGTGATGTAAAATGAAGGAAGAATTAGTTTCAAAGCTGTTATATTTTTCGATTATAACCCCCTCTGTTTCAAATCATTTTATCTGCATTCTTATTTAGTTTCATTAGTCTTTCTAATGTAATATATTTCATTACATTAAGACTTAAATACTTGCACCCGGAGTGTGCTTATTTTTGCTAGTATTCTTTTCATCATACAACGTGGGATAGCACGAGCGATACCCTGTCCTGCCCTCATAAGCCACCAACCAGGAGTGATAACACAGTTTCGGTAGCTCTAGGCGGGCCTGCTACACCCAACGCTACCAAACAGCTTTTGCCACCGGACAGGGTATTAAAAGAAAAGAGAATGAATTATAACATTCGTTCATCTTGGGAGTTTCGTTTTTAGTGTAATTTGTGATATTTAAAAACGCGTTTACTTTCGACCGTTGATATCATTACGCGCTTGCAGAAACCGTTTGTTGATGTTTCGTAATCACACGGGAATGATAATTCCGCGCGCGTATCATACGTGCTGAAGACTTTTTTTTTGCCTCGACCAGATACACATACGTGCACTCACTCCAAATAAACTTTAAAATTTATTTGGAAATGAGATACAGCGCATGTGCACACAACTCGGCATGTCGCCGGAAGTTTGGTTTTGGGGGAGAGGTGATAAAACTGGTCATATCACTACACGGATCTATCTAGCTAGGCTCACTCACCGACCGATTCATTCAAAAATAAAAATAAAATTCTTGCATTCTCTCCTTGCGCAGCTCCCTTCCACCAAAATACCTCATTCGCTCTATGCATGTATCCTACTTAAAAATTTCCCAATATTGATGATTGGCGACGGAGGGGGTGGGAAAAAATTGAAAATAAAAACACCAAGAAACTGAAAAACATGTTTTTTTTGCCTCGACCAGATCCAGCTTGATATTGTACCGTGGTCTGAAGACGATGTGAGGTAATTTTCAAACAGCGGTCAGGGATTCCTATTTTTGAAAGAAACGAAATGACTGAATGTCCTAGAAATCCACGACAACTAACCAAGTAGGACAGAATATGTTCGAAGAGCATTATCAGAGTATTTAGTTAAATTCTCGATCGTTGTGTTATTTACATATGTTGCGGGTACACAGACAATAGTTCTTTTGTGATATATATATATATATATATATATTATATATATATATATATATAGAGAGAGAGAGAGAGAGAGAGAGAGAGAGAGTGATCAACATAGAGACATCAGAGAGAGACAGACAGATCGTGTTACTTACTCCCCCTCCCTCACAAACTTGTAAATAACGGAATAGGTTTAGGATTCGCATAGAGAAAGTGAGACATTTTGGTGATTGTCGTGCAATTAGGTGTTGTGGTGAATGGAAAATTGTAGAGTGAATAGGGTCACGAATGAGACTAGTTAAGTTAAAAGTTAAGAATAGAGATACCACCATTTTCCCCCTCCCTCAAACTCGGCCTTGTGCCATATATGTATATATTTATGCATTAAATACCTATATCTAGAAAAATGCAACAGTGTTATTTACCTATGTTGCGGGTACACAAACAATAGTTCTTTTGTGATATATATATATATATATATATATATAGAGAGAGAGAGAGAGAGAGAGAGAGAGAAAGAGAGAGAGAGAGAGAGGACCAACATAAAGACATTAGAGAGAGAGGGGGAGGGAGATAGACAGATAGACAGCCAGTCGGTTAGTTACTTGTTCTTTTATTCCCGCCATTTCGGCCATGATGTGAACGTCTAATCTGGTTTCTCTTTACTTCTTTATAACTCCTTACTTTCGGCCATTTGTGTGATTGCCTAGTCTCTTGCTTTACTTTTCTGTATCTCCGTTGTCTGGACTTCTAACTAAGGGCATGCGTAATTAATCAACAAGGCTTGTTACTTTGATCAAAGGTTTTATTTGCCGTTTTTCTGGCTCATCGCTCGGAGTCCCAACCGAAGTAGGACACGTCTGTCCCACTTGAAGTCTGGTTGTAAATGATTAATTAACTAAATCTCACGTGACTTGCGAGATTCTAACCGTCCAGTAGTTTTCCGTTCCGTGATCTGAAAACACTGGTCCCTTAGAATTCTCCTACAGGGTGTTGTCAATAATCTACGCTACCACATAGATTATGAAACAGTTGCACAACACTTATGACCATGTATTCTTTAATGAAAGGGTAATAAGATTAGTAGATATTTAAGAAGCTTATCACTGCCTGGTGCGAGGTCATTAAAAGCGGGGTATCCAGTAAGGAACAAAATCATAATATTATCAATAGCCGAACGAAATTAACTCTCTAACTACCGCAAGACACTCATCCTATAAGACCAATGGAATGCGCCAACAGATTACTATAAATAAACAGGGATAATTGTGGCTTAGGAGCAAGCCAATGCGAGTGCCAATAACTCTGTTCGTCGGACGTAATTTCCACATCTCTCTATTGTATTGTCTACTTTCTGTTAATACATTTTTCTACTTTTCGTTACCCGTTGTTTTGTTCTTATTTGACCCCTTAAAACCTCACAACAGATATTTATGAAACTATTTCGTAAATATCAAAGTGAGTGTCTAGCGGTAGTTGGAGAGTTAATTTCGTTCGATTATTGATAATGTTATGATTTTGATCCTTACTGGATACCCCGCTTTTATGACCTCGCACCAGGCTGAGATAAGCTTCTTAAATATATACTAATCTTATCATCTTTTCATTAAAAACAACTTATAAAATTATTTCTTCCTTCAGAATGTAGGTACTTTTGACTAAGAGGTTTCCAGTATGCTAACATCTCTCAACCACGTTCATACTTTCTGAGAGGACATGACATGAAAACGTGGTGAGTCCTGGGGATTTCAAAATTGCAAAAGTACCTCCCCCAGTGCTCCAAAGAAGAGACTCGGAGTATATGTGTCTATACTTATGAGATGAGGCTTGATATAAATAATTTTGATACTTCGGACTGTTGTCCTCATCTTTATTGTGGTATGTATAAACATAATGTTCAGGCCACTGTAACCCTGAGCCTTGTTTATGTGGGTGCTTTTTTAATTACTTTAGAATAAGTTATCATCAGACAATCACCTTGAATCCAAACGTAGCTCCAAAACCACATTTGAATTCGAAGTTATCAGCTAATGATGACTTATTCTATATATATTTACCAACCCCTCCGCACGATCAGGGTGTGACACAAGGTCAATTTCTTAAGCGGAGTTTAACAGATTTGAATTCAGAGTTATCCTTCTCCTAGATTGGTTGCCTAACCAAGGTTAAAGAGCCCGGTCTGTCCTACTATTTACCCATAGCTGAAGGGAGAATATTTGGATTCATACATTTCCCAAGGGTATTAGTGCTATATGAAATTTAAACAGCTTTGTCCAGGATTTGAACTTGGTTCGTCGTGTCCATTTCCAACGACGGTAAACATTATACCACGCGCCTCCATGACTTACTCTAAGGTAATTTTTTTTTTAAATTAACAAGGCCCGAGGGTACAGTGACCTGAACATTACGTTTATACATACCACAATAAAAATGAGGACAACAGTCCGAAATATCAAGATTATTCAAGCTCAGAGTAGTCTGACATATCCAAGATAATCTTTATGGGGACCGGGCAATATTTCTGTCGTAAGAACATGGAGCCATTAAACCCATCTGTCTAGGAGAATGAAAACCAGCTGTACTCCGCTTAAAAATCGACCTTATATCCCTTCCTGCTCGTAGGACAGTGGTTAGGTGAATACATACAATGATTAAACTTTTTTTTCTGATTTTATTTTAAAACGAGGCTTGATAATTTATATTAGTTAGATTTGTAGAGTAATGGTTAACAAGCTTGATTAACAAACCATTTTTAGTGAGTTTGATTCTCACTGAGTGCCCCATACTTCTGGCCTTCTACCGCATCTAAGCTACGCTTAGCAAATAACTATATTAGTTAGATTTTTCTGGCTGTTGATCTTATCTTTATTATTATATACACCACGATTTGGCTGGTGTGCTCTCCGGTCCTCTTCAGGTGTCTCTTGTCTAAATCGGGAATCTTCTTTTTGAATCCAGGGACGTTCGAATCAGAAATTGGGAGGCTTCACGGAACTTCGAATCGAAACCTTTATTTAATTCACTGGGGTAGATTGACAGGTTTAGCTCAGTCGGTAGAGCCTCCGTCTGGAAACCGCAAGGTTCCTGGTTCGATACCGGCCTTTACCAACTCAACACATGAGTAGCACAGCGATCTGTGCGGTAAAGTGAGGAGCTGATGGTAGGTGTGGCACCCCACCCCAGACGTGAGAAAAACAATCTCTTTGGTCTAGCGCTAGTGAAAATGGGATAAACTCCCTCGCTGTCTGGCTGATACCGACTTAAGGCCACCCAACGACTTTATTTTAAAAAAATTCTCAACCCATTAACCGTGACCGGGTACAAATGTTTAGCTATGTTAAGTATTCTATGTTATTTTCGCCTGTAGTCAGGATTGAACCTGCAACCTCCTGGGGTTTTTTTTTTTGGGGGGGGGTTATTTAAAGAAAACATCGAATCATCCTGTTAATTCCATTAAAGTCAAATTCGTTTCTCAAGGATATAACATAGCTTCCCCCAAAGTTTAAATTGACATTGAAAATCCGTGGTAGAGATTAAGGTGAACGCAAATATATAAATGATATAGATCCCAAAAAGAGGATTATAAAGGTGTCTTCAAAGAATTGGAAGAACATTAAGATAACTGAATGAGGTTCCAAGAGGAATAATCTGGAAGGGACTAACAATCCATTTTTCGAGGTAGTAAAGTCTGCGGAGTAGCCTATTGTCAGTATCAACAGAACAGTGAGGAAGTCTATCCCCTTTTCGCTTGTGCTGGACCAGTGAGATTGTTTTGCTAAGGTTGAGACGCCGCACCTACCATTTACACCCAGACGCTTTACGGCATAGATTAGATTCCACAAGCTCTACTTCTCATGCGCTGGGTTAGCGAGGACCGGTATCGAACCCGGAACCTTGCGATTACTAGGTGAATGCTCTACTGACTGTGCTAACCGGCCCATTTTCCCTAGGTAGGGTAATTTATTTTTGGCTAATACTTAAGGTCTGGATACTTTACGAAGGTACACACACACATACACGCACACACACACATGCACGCGCACACACACACACACACACACACACACACACACACACGCGCGCGCACACACACACACACACATATATATAGAGAGATAAAAGTGTATTAAAACACCCAATGTTGTTAAAATGAATATATTTTTTATATAATTTTCATTGCTAATATTGACAATATTTCGATTTATAAAAAATCATCATCAGAGCATATTGATATTTTAACAACATTGTGTGTTTTCATATCCTTTTATATATACATATACCGTCGGATTCATTTCCTTACTCTTAATTATATATATATATATATATATATATATATATATATATATATGTGTGTGTGTGTGTGCGTGTGTGTGTTGAAAGAATGAATAAAGGAAAGAAAGTACAGAATGGATAATAAAGGATAATTTTAATCAATATCACTTACACGTGTTTCGGTCAGGAGTTTATCTATGTGTACATTATTCAAACTATTATTATTATTGTTAAATAAACAAATGAAATGAAATAATAATAATAGAAAAAAATGTAAAAATATTCCGTACACAAAGAAAATTCGACCTTCATCAGAGTGAATCTTTATTTGAAATGAAAATCGTTGGAAAAAGCGGAGAATTTTTGAAGTGTTCGAAAAAAGAACTTTTTTAAAAATTCGCTTTCAAGACGCGACCGATAAAGAACCGTTAATGACGTAATCTCGAGTGTTGAGTAATTTTTGATTTTTCATTAACGGTCCTTTATCGGTCGCGTCCCGAAAGTGAATTTAATTTTCTATTATTATTATTTCATTTCATTTGTTTATCTAATAATAATAATAGTTTGAATAATGTACACATAGATAAACTCCTGACCGAAACACGTGTAAGTGATATTGATTAAAATTATCCTTTATTATCCATTCTGTACTTTCTTTCGTTTATTCATTCTTTCAACATACCGTCGGATTCAATTCCAGTTTCATTTTTACACACACACACACACACACACACACACACACACACACACACATATAATAATATATATATATATATATATATATATATATATATATATACGGCATATCAACTATATATATATAAAACTATCTAAATAAATATATATATATATTTAGATAATTATATATATATATATATATATATATATATATAATATATATATATATATAGATAGATAGATAGATAGATAGATATAGTTTATTTGCTAGTTTTATATTTCCCATAAGGTTTAGCGATAGGCATTCGACGCTGACCAAATGGCACTATTTACCTTTCAATGGCTAATAAAATCGTATACTTTTAAAATCTTCCAGAGAGACGTAGACAATTTGAGAGCGGTGGGCGGGAAGTGGCCAGAATTTCCTTTGGTCATACAACCGACAAAACTGATCACCGCATTGTACAGCGCAACGAGGATCATTTGGCCAAACAAATTATGACTGTCCACTGTCCAAAGTCTATAAACATTAGACTGTCCATTGGGAAAATCATGGCTCCTCGGTGTGTTATGATTTATTGATAGAGTCAAGGTAGCTGGATTTTATCTCCCCTAACGAAGTCGTCTTTTTGCTCGCCATGAGATTTGTTACACTGTATTTTGGCCGAGCGTTTACGAAGCGTACAGGGATAATGTAAGCCTAGACAAAGGTTATTCAATTTGAGAACAAGCTCGAGAGAATTCTTTTTTTTCTCTCGCTTTTGCTTTTTTATTTGTTTTTGTTGTTGTTTTTTTTTTTTTTGCTTTTGTTTTAGGCCAATCAAACTTTGTTCTTTTTTCCCCTTTTCTTTTATATTATCGGTTATGAAGTAAATCATATTATGAATCCAAAGTTCCTTAAAATAGAAGTGTGTCTTGGGTATGACGTTAAGCTGCATCTAATAGCGAAATTCCAGTTCTGGAACTCTGGGGAATGTGGAGTAACCCTTTATCGCCATTACTCCTAGTTCCACGCAGACCCGGTACCTGTTAAGGTCTTATCTATGGGTTAAATAGATAAAAAATGAGTATATTGATATTATTGGTAATACAGTAAATTATATTATGAGTTCAAAGTTCCTTAAAATAGAAGTGTGTCTTGGGTATGACGTTAAGCTGCATTCCAATTCCGGAACTCTGGGAGAATGTGAAGTAACTCTATATCGCCATTACTCCTAGTTCCACGCAGACCCGGTACCTGTTAACGTCCAATCTATGGGTTAAATAGATAAAAAATGAGTATATTCATATTATTGGTAATACAGTAAATTATATTATGAATCTAAAGTTCCTTAAAATAGAAGTGTATCTTGGGTATGAAGGTAAGCTGCATCTAATAGCGAAATTACAGTTCCGGAATTCTGGGGGAATGTGGAGTAACTCTTTATGGCTATTACTCCTAGTTCCACGCAGACCCGGTACCTGTTAAGATCTCATTTATGGGTTAAATAGATAAAAAATGAGTATATCTATATTATCGGTAATACAGTAAATTATATTAGGAATCCAAAGTTTCTCAAAATCGAAATGTCTCTTGGGTATGACGTTAAGCTGCATCTAATAGCGAAATTCCAATTCTGGAACTCTGGGGGGATGTGGAGTAACCCTTTATCGCCATTACTCCTAGTTCCACCCAGACCCGGTACCTGTTAGAGTCTCATCTATGGGTTAAGTAGATAAAAAATGAGTATTAAAAATGTGTTTAAAAATTGTGTTTGTAAAAAAAATTGAATACTCAACAAGAATGAATAAAACAATGTCTTCGGGATAAATAATCCAACAAGGTTTGACATGCCGTAAAATCTAACCAGCTTATTAAAATAAAGTCTGACGACCTCATGTTAATAGTTGTGGTTTGATTAGGTTTGGTTTCTTTGTTTAATGGCATATCAACCTTCGTGGGTTATTTAATTCCAAACTATCTTGTTGAAGAATTGTAGTAGCACTATTTAGCCCATAGCTGGGAGGGTGAGGGGTAGTATACTTTCCGAAGGGTATTATTACATTAGAGTGAGAACTGGCTCTATTATTAATAATATTATTATTATGTGATTTTTTTTTAACACCCTATATATATATATATATATATATATATATATATATATATATATATATATAGTTTCTTTGCTAGTTGTGTATTTCCCATAAGGTTTAGCGATCCGCATTCGACGCTGAACAATGGCAATTCTTACTTTTCAATGGGTTGTAAATTATGTTATAAACTCAGAGAACCTGTCATAGTGCTATTCCTGAAGACATTGTCAGGGAAGTTCGTTCGTTAGTCGGAACTTGATGAGTGTGATTACCTCCCCTTTAGGTTATCTAAGTTCACGATATAACTAACCGAATTCCTAAGTATTTTAGCCTGGTTTTTGTCTCTCCGAATTCCACAGAGTAATCTCTGATTTTTCAAGTATATTTGGTTAACTGTACACACAAAAACTGAGCATTTTGGAATTTTTGAAATGAAGAGTACTCTTTAGTAGATAAAAATCATTTAACTATTTTGATCTAGTTTTCTACATTTTTAGTGTAAATGGATAATTTCATTAATAAACAATGATAAATCACCTTCATATATATATATATATATATATATATATATATATATATATATATATATATATTGGAGAATATGTGCTTAATTGAAGTCATACCTAATTTTGAAAATTAGTTAGTTAATAATTAATGAATTTAGGCGGGCATATATGTTCAAATGTAAGGCTAAACAAATCGAGAAAATGTCAATCCCTGAATGCACATTTCGAGGGATTGACATTTTCTCAATTTGTTTAGCCTTACATTTGAATATATATGCCCGCCTAAATTCATTAATTATTAACTAATTAATTTTCAAAATTAGGTATGACTTCAATTAAGCACATATCCTCCAAAAATTGTCGCTTAAAGCCATATAAAAATAAACACATTTGTTTGTTTACTTAAACCTCATATATATATATATATATATATATATATATATATATATATATATATATATATATATATATATATTGTGAATAAAACGATATCGCCCCTGGGGGCGGGGAGAAATGTATAAATGTAAGCTGAATTTGACTATTTGCTAGTTTGAATAAAGAAGTGGTCTGAAGAAAACTCGGTGGTCTCAGATACCCACGAGTGAAAATGGTCCATAATCACGATACCCCTGGTATTTAAGGCCTTTTTATTCACAAATCAATTTGCTCTGTTTATTAAACTCTCATACGTGACCTGAACTCTGCAGCAACATACTGTTAGAGAAAAGGACCAGCTTAGAATTACCCTTAAACCAAGAAACTTGGTACCCCACCAAAGAATATATATATATATATATATATATATATATATATATATATATATATATATATATATATTGTTGAACAACGCAGCCAATTTTTTGTCTGCAAATCTTGTTTTGTGTCCTTTCAAGTTGCCTGATTGATCTGATTAAATCTGGCGAAAATTGGCTGATATATTTGCCATAACTTATTCCCCTAGTAGTTTCCGCCCTATTGTGGGCCATCTTCAGGGGTAGTTCATAAACCACACAACAATGCGTTGTTCCATTCCGCTATTCTATTTATATAGGGGTCGAGTTTATTTTATTTTATTCTAATTATTGTTGTTATTATAATTATTATAATTATTATTATTATTATTATTATTATTATTATTATTATTATTATTATTATTATTATTATCCTTTTGAGTTTTCACATCAGTGTTAGCTGATGGTTTTTCACTGGAGTCTGAGTGGCAGCAAGTCTCCTCAGGTCTCCAGGACTCTTCTGATTATTCTGGCAGATTGCAGCAGTGCAGTATTCTGAATGGTTTCAATCCTTCCTTTGATATCCAAACTTTCCAAACCCTTTTCCAATCCTTTAGGGACTGTTCCAAGTGCACCAACTATCCTTGTTATTATTATTATTATTATTATTATTATTATTATTTCCACTATTATTATCATTGTTAATATTATTATTATTGTACAAATTGTTAATATAGTTACAGGTATTTTAGAATATTAGTTATGGCAAATATATCAGCCATTTTTCGCCAGATTTAATCAGATCAATCCGGCAACTTGCAGACAAAAAATGGCTGCGTTGTTCAACAAAATATGACTTAAAGAAGAAATGCTGACTAATTACACCCCCCATATATATATATATATATATATATATATATATATATATATATATATATATATATATATATAGGTAAATCACCAGGTTAATTGGTAGAAGGATGATTCTCAAGTAGGCCTGTTTACGCTCGTCTGGTCCAAGTTGAGAGCTCAATGTCCAATTTGGTAAAGAAAAAGGCATAAAAACCGGTCATATTAATAGTTATAGATCTATTTCTATCCCTATGTATTTGTATATACAAAAAAGTTTCGTCAGACCGCTAAATCCTACCGAAAATAAAATAAAAAGAGATTTGAATTTAGATATTATCTAGCATAAAATTTAAAGAAAATAGATAATCTGATGAAACTTATATGTCTATACATATGAATATGGGTAGAAATAGATCTATAACTGCTAAAATGACCGATTTTTAAGCATTTTTCTTAATCAAACACACACACACATACACACACACACACACACACACGCACACACACACACACACATATATATATATATATATATATGTATATGAATTTTGTTTTGGAGAAAGGAAAATAAATTACTCGATTACAGATGTAAGAGCATTATATATTTCTTATGGTATACAATACAATTAATAGGCGTCTATTACCTTTGGTTTTAAAGCAGCATATTAGCCGCTTATCGTCAAGACAATCACCCAGAAAAAAACAACACATCGAATTCTTATTCATTTTATATATATAGTTGTATATCTTGTGTTGAGAGACAGACGGCAAGGTATACACCTATATATACATAACTAAATAAGAATTCGGTCTATTGTTTTTTCCTTGGTGCTTGTCTTGAAGATAAGGGGCTAATACGCTGCTTTGAAACCAATGGTAAAAAATGCCTATTAATTGCATACTACACAATGGGCAAAAAAGCCATATCCAAACACATAATGTTTACATACTTATCATATCGTCGTGTAATATAAGTCACTACAAGAGGAATATTAACCTACTCTAGACAAATCGTAAACTCTAAGAAGTCCGTTTGGTG
>CM042148.1:81692847-81700347 GCA_023376005.1 Doryteuthis pealeii
GTCATTATATTTATATGTAAATGAAGTGTTATTTTCATTTTTTTTTTTAGAGTACAGTCATTATATTTATATGTAAATGAAGTGTTATTTCATTTCTTTTTAGAGTACAGTCATTATATTCATATGTAAATGAAGTGTTATTTCATTTCCTTTTTTAGAGTACAGTTATTATATCTATATGTAAATGAAGTGTTGTTTCATTTCCTTTTTTAGAGTACAGTCATTATATTTATATGTAAATAAATATGTTGTTTCATTTCCTTTTTTAGAGTACAATCATTATATTTATATGTAAACGAAGTGTTATTTACAATACTGCCATTATATTTACAGCTAAATCAAGCGTTCTTTCTTTTTCCTTATTAGCGTATTGCCATTATAATTTCTGCCAAATAAATAATTTCATTTCCTTGTAATGATATTTATATGTAAATGAAGTACTATTTAATTCCCTGTTATTATTGTAATGCCATTACTACTAAATAAATGTTATTTCCTTTCCTATTTAGAGTAACTTTTTTTAATTTCCTTTTTAGAGTACTGGAATTATTTTTATGGTTAAAATAACTGTTCTTTTTTTCATTTCAATTTTAGAGTATTTCCATTGTATTTACAGCTAAATTAATTGTTATTTGATTTCCTTTTTTATTTACAGAAAAATAAAATTTATTCCATTTCCTGTATAGAGTTCAACCATGCAGCGAAAAATAACTATTATTTCATTGACTGCTTAGAGTACTGGCATTTGCTGTTAAAAACTGTTAGTTCATTCTTTGCATAGAAAAAACCTATTATATTTGCTAATAAAATAATTTTTATTTATCTAACGCTGAGAGAACGGCCAATTAATTCTAATGAAAATAGAAGAGCAATTATATTATACTAGCAGGATCTAAATGGATATACGAGAGTGTGATAACTTAATTATTACAATGTTTGATATGTTTACTTAAGAGCTATCAGAAAATATGTAACAAGTATAACAATCTTGATTTACCCCCTCTCTCCGCATTCTTTTTGTCTTTCTTTTGTTCTTTTCATCTTTTCATTATGTTTAATTGAACAAATTAACGTTATCACATCTGTGCGCTCAACATACTGTCTCTATCTTTCCCTTACACTCTTTCTTTCTTTCTTTCTTTCTTTCTTTCTTTCTTTCTTTCTTTCTGGCTCATTATATTTTTCTGTGTAGCATGTACTCTTTCTTCCTTTATTTCTAATAAAAATGGAATGGTTCATTATTTAGCTGAGGTGACGACACTAATACGAAATGAGAATTCGGCGGATAATCAACACCAGATAATCAGGATTTAAGTTTTTTGCATTTCATGGAAGGTCTCATTTTGGACGATTTGGAAGGTCTCATTTTTAACCAGAGGGTGTTGCAAGAGGATAACAGTTATAAAAATAAGGAACAAGAGGCTTAGTATATGGACTCTCTTCTAAGGACGATAATTCATCCAAGAGAACGGCCTTTTTATTTACGTTATTTTCCCCTCTCAAGAAAAACCACCATTTTATTTACGACGACCCAAGGAGCAACGCTATTCATTTCCCGCGAACTGATCCGCCATTTTATTCCGCACAAGAAAAATCGCCATTTTATTTGCTAAGACAATTCTTCGTTTATTATCTACTGAGGAAAAACAAATTCATTCCCCTGAAAGAAAATCACATTTTATTTGCTGTTAGGAAAAACGTATTATTTATAACTAAGGGAACCTTTAATTACCTACGAACCATCATTTTATTTGGTACGAGGAAAAAAGTTATTTTGTTTATATAAACAGAATGATGATAATTTACTGTATTCAGTCGCGGTAATAGTTTGGAACATCCTACAGCACATATATGATAAAAAGGGTTGGGGTTGGGCTAATTATATAGGTGCTAGGGATTGACGTGACCTGCTGATTGATAGGAAGGGGCCTCTATGACCGCCTGCCTTACCCAAGCCAGGCCAAACTGGAGTTTGTATGTCACGGACTGCTCCGCCACCAGGATCCCGTACTTAAGCATCACAGGTCACCACCCACGGTTAACAGATGGTCCCATTGGGGGAGAGACTCAGAAGTCATTAAAATTTTCAAAATACTGTTATATACTAGTTTGACTGGTATATAAATGTGGAAAGGAGATGAAATGGGTTCTTGCTGGTTCTGCTTCCTCGGTGGCCATCTTCTGGGCTGATTTCTGCTGGGCTGGGTTGTCTGTGCTTATTTCTTGGTTTCTAATAATTAAGCAAGACTTGTTTTTTTTACAAGACGTCTTTATTCTTTATTAAAAACCCGAAGACCAAAAAACGTTTTCAACCGCACGGTGAGAAGTTGGCATCTTAGGACAGATGAACGTTACGTCTAGTCCCTTTGACTAACGGCCAAAATCTAACTAAACTTAAATTCCGTTCTCACGTTTTCCCATTGGCGGACACTGGGGGGGGTCAACTAAAGCTCATTACCTATCAATAATATAACCTCCTCCGATTTTGAATTTCAACGAAATTTAGTTCAAAATCTAACTACAGTACATTACAATCATAACCCGTAGGCTACCCACGAATTATGTAACAATAATAAAAATAACATTAATTTGTATACCAATATATTTGTAACTAACTACCCAAAGCTTGTCTCGCATATTCATTGCTACTGTGTTGCTAGTTCGACCCTCGAATTTATATATATATTTAGTAGAGTTTTCGGCATAAAATAACCCAATGGGTTGACATGCCGTAAAAAAACAACCAACCAACCAACCAACCAACCAATACCCGTCAATTTAAGAACCACCTGAGCTGACCACAAAAGTTAACAATGGTATGTTTTTGCATATGACCGCCTTCCACCTGCTAGAAACCATTGAATCAATTCATTTGGATTTGAAAAGGAGGAAACGTGGATATCTGCAACAATGGCGACGCCGAAAGTTGGAACCTCTGTCGGCCATATTTATAAAAATGTCTGCCAACACATTCGGAAAATTCGACCGTGAGAGACGACCGAGGATTTCCTTTCCGCGCGGTCAGCGTCCCGACGCAAATTCGGAAATCAATGGAGATCCGTGCCAAAAATCAAATAATCGATGGTTGAATCCGGAGAAAAGCGATCTTTCTACCGTTTGCGTGTCTTGTGGCCGATACAAGTGAAAAGGAAATATCAAAACTTATACTAAAAAAACAAAAAAAAGAAAGAATTCATATCTTTAAAAAGCGGGAAAAAGAAGAAGAAGAAGAAGAAGAAGAAGAAGAAGAAGAAGAAGAAGAAGAAGAAGAAGAAGAAGAAGAAGAAGAAGAAGAAGAAGAAGAAACCTGGGCAGAATTTTTAAACTTGTCCTTTCCTGTGTTTATTGTTATGATAGATACCGAAGCAGTCATGTCAGTCGACGAAAAGAAAGAAAAAAAAAGAAAGAAAAGAAAAAAATAAGAGACATTTAGTTGGAGGCCGTGATCCAGTTGTTGAGACTGCACTCTTTAGTCTGTGGAGTTGTGGTAAGGTGGGAGGTACTGTCAGACATTTAAGGAAGCCCTGTCGAATTGAACAAAGGAAGATACATGTCCTGAACTGGAGTATTTGCTGAATGATAGTTCGCTGAACGCTGAAGAATGAACTAAGATTGAACAGTTCCGGAAGTCGAAATTGAGAACTTTTAAGAAAGTCTTCAAGAAGATAGGTAAATCTATAGACATTAAATAGAGCGGTCAAGTATATATATATATATATATATATATATATATATATATCTAACTTTAGTCAAGTCTGGCACATGGAATCTAGAGAGGCATCAACTGGTATATTTCCCATACAGTCGAGTAGTTAATCATTATAATGGAGATTGTGTCTGTAAACGAAACTATATTACTACTAGTCAAAGTTCCATTATTTATTTACCTCACATTCTCCATGATTTCATTTTTATTTAAATCTCAATTATCAATAGAATTGTTTTACATAATTAATACAAGTCATACCTAATTTTGAAAATTAATTAGTTAATAATTAATGAATTTAGTCGGGCACATATGTTCAAATGTAAGGCTAAACAAATTTGAACATATATGCCCGCCTAAATTCATTAATTATTAACTAATTAATTTTCAAAATTAGGTATGACTTCAATTAAGCACATATCCTCCAAAAATTGTCGGCTTAAAAAGCCATATAAAAATAAACACATTTGTTTGTTTACTTAACCTCATAATTAATACAGTTAACTATATCTACATACAAATAATATGTAATTGTATTTATATATAAAATAAAATACTGGTTTACAGTGTGAACGGGAAGAATAATTTACATATTGATATTAAAATTTTGATTTTAATGAATATGTGCTTAGTATTATTGATTTCTAATTGTTAGGTTTTATCTTAATGAATATGAGCAAAAATCATAAAATAAATCCATTAACAAGAAATTATAACAGTAATTTTATTCTTTACTTCCTATTTTAACTAAATAGTTAAATCAGGAAAATTTACCGATGAACGACGGGAGTGATAGAAGAGTCAGTTTCAGTCGTATTTTTCGATTATATATCCCACTGGGTTGCCCTCGTAACAATGGCCCATGGTGGTATTGATGCTTCTGTTTAAGAAGGATTGAAGGGTCCTAATTAGCATGTCATGCTTAACAACTGTCCATGATTATAGTGATGGTTCTATTTAGGAAGGGGTGAAGGATTCTAATTAGCATTTCATAACCAACGACGGTTCATGCTAATATGGAAGCTTTCATTTAGAAAAATAATAAAGGTTTCTAATTAGCATTTCATATTGAGCAGCTGTCCGTTATGATATGGATGCTTCTATTTAGGAAGGAGTAGTTATAGACTTTGGGGCGCTCGTCTTCTAATGGTTACCATCGTTGAAAATGGACACCTCAACTTTATCTATATTTACCAGATTTACTGCCTTCAGACTATTATCTCTTCGCTTCCATGAAAGAGGGTTTGAGTGATAATCATTATTCCAGTGACGAGGAAGTGAAGTCTGTGTTGAAGAAGTGCCTCAAAGAACATTTAACAGGATTTTACTGGAGAGGAATACATGCTCTCATCCGAAGGAGGAACATTGCTATTGAGAGAAACGGTGACTATGTGGAGAAGTAGGAATGTGATTCACTGACGACCAGTTTCATTTTGATGTATAATACATGTTTCCAGTGTTGGTAATTATACCTGTCCTAAACAAAATGGCATTACTTTTTGACTAACCCTCGTACGATTTGAATTCAGGCCTAGACCCTCAGAGATTTGACTGACAATTATTAACCTTATTTTGACCTCCGCTCCCGCTTGCGATTGCGAGCGTGGGATAGTCAGTCAGCGGCAAGTCGTTTGAATATAAAGAGGTAGTTAACCAGACTCACCGCGCGTGGTTATTGGATCGAGAACTTAAGAAATAAAAATGTGATTCACAATATTTAGGCTTTGAGTTGGTCACTAAAAACTAATCCAATTAAGGCAAGGCATCGCCAACATCTCATAATGAAGAAACCAGTTTAGAAAAAGAAGACAACAGCTAAGAAGTCAGAACCAGAACGATAGACAGACTGATAGACAGAAAGCTACCCCAATGAATATAAACCAGACCAAGCCATGAAGAAGTAAGAAGAAATACAGAAGGAACCACGAATCAACTAAGATGCTACTCACAAGTAAGGAGTATGTACAGACAAAGATTAAAGGAAAGAAAATAAGATTAAATATGAGAGACACAACCACGGGTGTCCCTCTCATGATTATAAGGTGTCAAAAAGTATAGAGATTTTTTGAACGTTTTGACACATGTCGTATTCTTAAAAAATAGGGTTCCATTCATTCTTCATTTCTATTTTGGTAAATTCAGCTTTAAACTTGGTACTTTTTGACACACCATGCTTTCTAAAGAAATAATGAATAGGACGTTATATATTTTTCAGAATACAAAGTGTGTCAAAAAGTATAAAAAATCTCGATATTTTTTTACACATCTTGTATATACCGTCTATGTTAAGACGGCTATATAAAAATATATTCGGTTCTGAGGTGAATAATTAATGAACTTTAAAATATTACATCATACAGGTAAAAATGTCAGGGAAATTAGGTACAGCCGTGGGGGAAATTTGGTAGGCAAAGTGTTAAAAGGTCATTTAAGAAAATAAAATCTCAGATCTGGTGTTGGATAAAATGATGGTTGGTTGAATGTCGTTTCCTCGCACAGTATAGATATAAAAATGTGGGGTACTGCCTCATTGCCATTACTCCCAGGCCCACTCAGACTTGTAGTTGAAGTACCCGCTAGTGTTTTATGCATGGGTCAAATAGATGTATTTGAAACAAGAAAAATTCTTACGAATCAGCTAAACAAAAAATATTAATATAAATGATTTGAGATATGGTTTTGAAGGCTATCACAATGCGAGTGTAAAGAAAGACAAGGTAACAAGGATATTGTTTATTTACCTGTGATTCATTGTTTTATTAATATTTTCGGATGAACTATCCCTTTGTTTGAAGACTTCTAAAAGCTCAGAGTCCTATAGAGGAATGCTCACTGCTTCTTATATCAATTCGTTCTGTTGGTATTTTGTGGTGGTGGTGATGGTGATGGTAGTGTGTGTGTTTGTATATCTTGTAATGGAATAGTCTACACCCCCTCTCATCCATGTGGTCTGACTACATACCTCACTATTCCTTCTGTCTTATTGTATCTCTCTGCAATAAAACCCTTTACCTTAAATCTACGAATTTGTTGACTGGTCCTTCCACTCGACTATAATCTTGTCTGATTGTATCCCTTTTAAGGACACAACAGTATATTTGTTTAATGTATTAGTATTCTCAAAATTCATATGCGTGTTTGTGTATGTGCTTGCTTGTGTGTGTGTGTTTGTTTATTTGTGTGTGGGTGTGTGAAGGTGTGTGTGTGTGAGTGTGTGTTGGTTTTGTCCATGTGTGCGTGTGTGTTTAAAGTCACCTCTTTGTACTGGTCGGGCAAAATAATATAAGGAGGGGGGTGTAAGAAATTATTGCGTTTACCCAGGATCAGGTATAATGTTTTTACCCCTCTCATTATGAATTTATTGCGGTGTTCTTCTTCCTGTGGAAATCCTCTGATGAGACTCGGGTGAAGACAAATAATTCTTGATAAGGATGAATCCGCTTACGATTGCAATCCTGAAATTTTGTACCCACAAAACACGGTCTTGGAGAAGGAAAACTCTGACGCTTCAATCCTTTTAAAGAAACTCCGCTGAAGAAATTCACCGTGTGTCAAATCCTGCTTGTACGGAGGGGTTGGGTAGATGCATAGATGAAACTTATTTTGATACTGCAAACTAAAAACATCTGTCATGTCTGATCTGATATTTGTATTACTATTGTCTAGTGTCTGCCTTTGCGTATTAATCTCATTAAAGTTTCATATCTTAATGGGAATATTTTACATTGCTTAAAAAAACGGCTTCGATGACGTATCCTATTCTATTTGTATTGCGTTATATGTTGATAAATGTA
>CM042148.1:81702847-81705347 GCA_023376005.1 Doryteuthis pealeii
GTACTAGTTTATCTTCGAAATAGTAGATATTATGTGCGCTTGCTTGTCACTCCAAAGGGGATTAGTTCCTGTAAGTCCGTTTAGTACCGCAAGGGGGCATCAGCGTGCTCGATAATTGATTTGATTTTAAGTCTTCGAACTTTTGTCGTTAGGTTAAGCCGAAACTTCTAATAATATTGAGTTCCGCCGAGGACGTTATTGTCTATAAAGTTGTATTCTTGTCTTTCGTGAATTTCCCAAGAATCTGAACAATTAATCAACAATAGAGTTAAGAGGGGGGGAAGGGGTTCATGAAGGCCAAACTTCCCGCCCCAAAGCGAAAATTCTAAACTGTACAAACTTGATTTAAATCGGCTTACCTGATGATTTAATTAAAGAATAAATGAAGTGAAATTCACTTTTGGTAAGAGATGGTAAATTTAGAAGAATTTTTCTGACTAGCATCACTAGGCAGTATCCAAATTATTCCAGGAAGATTTTGGTAAGTTTTAGATTTTTGTTGCAGCGAGCAAAATGGAAAAGACCGAAGAAATTATGAAATACCAAACGCAAAAAAAAACTTTGTTTTTTATTTTTATTTTTACTAGTACAAAATAAAAACACTCTTCGGGCGATGTAAAAATAGATTTTTGAAACATATTGCCGGAGGGGTAGGAGTAAAAAATTTAATGTCAACGAGTTTGTACCCTAAGTAAGTAAAATCATCAAATTCATTAAAGGATTAAAAAATAAAACAATTTGAAATGTAAACTTTAAATATGTATTAAAATAAAACAAACTATATATAGATATATAATACCAGTCATGTATTTATTAAAACTTGTTTTAAAAAACAATGAGGACTGTCTAATGCTGCATGTTTAAATTTTGAATATATTTATTCTATGTTATGACGATTTTGGGTAATGTGAGGTAAGCAGTGACGTAATTTTTGTTACGGACAAAAACCGGAAGCGAATCTCCATTATTGATATTTATTTTAATCACAAATGATTCAGATTTTAATTTTTGGAAAATAATCCTGACAATGACGTTAAACTGTCTCAGATGTTGAGGCTCCAGTTCTGGATCTCGAGGGAGTATGGAGTTACCTCCATTTCTGAGATGTTCGAAAAAATAACCTTTTTTTGAAATCGCTTGAAGAAAACGTTCTACAGCGATAGAGAAAAGAGTTATGTTGCCGTTATCGTCGCATGCGAGGAATTTTTTCGAACATCTCAGAAATTCTCCGTATTTCAACCGATTTGATTTAAAACACCAAGGATTTACTATGACGAAGACCGTTATTTCTTTGTATACGAAAAAATGTTTTTTGTAGTTTTTCTATTATTGTTATTGTTATTTTATTTTGTATTTAAAATAATAATAGATAGAATACATGTGTACATGGATAAACTCATGGCCGAAACATGTGTCAGTAAAATAAAATGAAATAAATCCTTTTTTATCCATTCAACATTTTCGTCGGATTCGCTTCCATTTTCAATTACACACACACACACACACACACACACACACACACACACACATATGTATATATATATATATATATATATATATATATATATATATAATGTGGATCCAACGATAAAAAAATAAATATTTTATAAAAAAAAAGGTCCGCAAAATGAATTTTGTTTTTCAAAAAACATTTTTATTCTTCTTCAGTTACACGTGTTTTCGAATTTATCTTCAGGCTTTGTTTAACCACATTATTATATATTTTGAAAGTATAAATAAATAAAGGAAAGAAAATGTTGAATGGATAGAATTAGTTTAATGAATTACCAACATGTGTTTCGACCGGGAGTTTGTTCATGTAAACATTGTATTCTATTTATTATTATTTTAGATATGAAATACAATAATAATAGAAAATTATAAAGTATTTAAGTATATAACGAAAACGGCCTCATTCAGGGTAAAATGTTTGATTTTTTTATTATCTATATCTATATTTATATAAAATATAGCGATATATTGAAAAAGAGCGGTTGAGAGAGAGAAGAGAGAGAGAGAGAGAGAGAGAGAGAGAGAGAGAGCGAGAGGGTATTGAGAAAGAGCGGGTGAGCGAAAGATAGATAGATAGAGAGAGAGAGAGAGAGAGAGAGAGAGAGAGAGAGAGAGAGAGAAATAGCGAGTGATATATAGAGAAAGAGCGAGAGAGATATTGAGAAAGAACGGTGAGTGAAAGATAGAGAGAGAGAGGAGGGGGGGAGAGAGGGGGAGAGAAGGAAATAGTGAGCGATATATTGAAAAAGAGCGGGTTGAAAGAGAGAGAGAGAAAGAGCGAGAGAGATATTGAGAAAGAGCAGGTGAGCGAAAGATAAAGAGATATATAAAATGTTGTTCTGGTTCCAACGGGAGAAAATTTAATATTTTATAAAAAAGAAGAATGTCTGCAAAATGTATTGTTCTCAGAAAAATGTTTTATTCTTTTTATTTTACATACGCAACACGTGTTTCAGATATTCTGGTATCTTCTTCAGGCTTTGATCAA
>CM042148.1:81707847-81732847 GCA_023376005.1 Doryteuthis pealeii
GTGATTAAGTAGTCAACCAGTCACGCCTTTGGGCAGTTGATGATCTCAGCTTCCATTAAAAAAGTTTTGAATCTCCCTCGTATATCATTGTTTAAAGAGCCAATAAATTAGTGTAGGTTATAATAATTTTATTGTACGCATATGATGTTGATATTCTTATCAGTTGTAGATGCCATTAGATCATGTAGTTGATTTACTGTTTTTAATGTTCTAACATTAAAAGTTGCTATTGTGAAAGTATGTTTGGCTCTAAGTAGGTTTATGTCATTTTGGCTATGTCCATTTCATCTGTGGCATTTGTGGGACTGTAACATAAGACGATAGCCATGCATGGGTTGCCATTAAATGTAGTCCTCCTGATTCTCTATTGGGCTTTCTCTACGCTGTTTAGCTATGTTAAAGCACGAGGACACCTCCTATGGCAGCATTGACAGTTTTTCCATGCAGATGGAAAGTTCATCACTTGCCAGCTTCATGGTATTTTTTGTGGCCAGAATAAAGACACAAATACAGGAAATGTGTTAAACAAATATATTAACAAAGAACAGTAGTAAAAAAATATACTAAGAGTCGGTTATTGGCTGTCTCTGAAATGTTAACTCTCGCTTAAGTGCAGAACCTATTGCTATTTATACTTGGAAGAGTTCATGCGTGCGTGGTAAATTACCATAACAGTATTTTAGTTCTAATCAAATATGATATCTATATTCTTATTAGCTGCAGATGCCATTAGATCATGTAGTTAATTTACTGTTTTTAGTGTTCTAACATTAAAAGTTGCTAAGGTGAAAGCATGTTTGGCTCTAAGTAGGTTTGTATCCATTTGGTTGTGTCCATTACATCTCTGGCATTTATGGGGCTGTAACATAAGACGATAGCCATGCATGGGTTGCCATTAAATGCAGTTCTCCTGATTCTCAATTGGACTTTCTCTACGCTGTTTAGCAATTTTAAAGCACGAGGACTGAGAAGCATCCCTACACCTCCTATGGCAGCATTGACAGTTTTTCCATACAGATCCCAACACAAAAGTCCATCCCTTACCAGCTTCATAGTATTTTAGTTCTAAATCGCTTATATCTTTATTCCTATCAACTGCAGATGCTTTAGATCATGTAGTTGATTTACTATTTTTAGTGTCCTAACATTAAAAGTTGCTAAAGTGAAAGTATCTTTGGCTTTAAGTAGGTTTGGTTTATGTTTGAGCTCAGATATTCTATTCAAGTTGCAAGAAATTCAATGATCAAGCAACGTCAGGTAGGTCTAGAAATGGGGATTTTGAGGCTATGCTCCAAGCCATAGAGACTAAACTGGTGTGTAGTACTCGGTATCAGACGAGCTCACAGTCCACCATGGTTCATCACCTACATGACCTATGAAAAACATCTGCAGGTGCCAAATTGTATCTCATGTTATCAAGATATTGACAATGAACGAGTAACATAGTCTAATTCAGGAATTAGTGTTGCTTATAATCATTTTCTTATACGCATATGTCTATATCCTTATCAGTTGCAGACGCTGTCAATTTAGTTAATTGGATTAATGTTTTAATGTTATAACGTTAAAAGTTGCCATGTTGAATTTTTTTTTGCTGATGAAACTACCTTGATATTATTTAGACTATAATTTTATTGGGAAAAGTTTCCATGTCATAATGGCTATTGTGCAACATTATAATAAGCAAATTCAAATTCTAGTTGTACTATTATGTTCATTTACAGACTAATACCCTTGAGAAATGGTTTAACCCCCTCATTCCCCCAGCTATGGTTTAAATAGTCCCATTACTGTTCTTGTACAAGAATGGCTTTGATATTAAATAACCCACAAAAATTGATATGCCATTAAACAAAGAAACCAAACCTATAATTTTTTTATATGGGGTAAGATTATCTTGTAGTTGTATGTTAAGTGAGTGAGTTAGTGTATTGTGATTGTCGTATTCACAGCAAATATACATAAAGTTTTGTTTGTAAGGAAACTAGATAATTAGGACAGTGTGAAGGAGAACGAGAAAGGAAAGGGAGCAAGACATTGTCTTGCCTGCCGGGATCGAACTCGCGTCCTCCCGCATTCAAGAACAAATGCGATTTGGGACGCGAGGTTCGACTGATGTGCCCGGATGTTTGGGTAAATATGTCCATTAATAACAAGTGAGTCGAGCGCTGGGGAGTCAGCAGCAGCAGCAGCAGCAGTCGACTACGACGAAGCGCTTTGCGAACGACCCAGTAAAGAAATGGATTTTAGTCCAACAGAAACAAAACTAAATAGGAATTGCGATTTTGAACTGTTAAAGATTATTTCGACTACGACGACGGATTTTCCAGCTGCTAGACGAAGACGAAGAATGTGTTGACCAAAAGAAAGTCTGGCTTGTGAGAAGACTGTGAACTCGCTTGTTTTTGGTCCCCCCTCAGCAGGAAGACTGTGAACTCGCTTGTTTTTGGTCCCCCCTCAGCAGGAACCTCTTGATTCGAATATCTATTTCCCCCCATATATTCCCCCCTTCTATAGACAGCTTTAAGGGATTATTCAGAGAGTTACACTTTAAACTTGGCCAGGGAGTCTCATCGTGGTACAATGGTCTTACAGATCCATTACCACGGATAGTAATTTACTTTTAGGTTTGTGTTTGTGTTTTGGCTCTGTAGCTGATTTTTCTAATACTGCAGCTATGTTGACCCGCGTGAAGAGCGATGTGGTTTTGGTTGGTTGGTTGGATTTTACGGCATGTCAACCCTGTTGGGCCATTTGATGCCAAAGATGCCAAATTTTATTAATTCTTGATGGGTAATCAATTTTTTTAAACTCAATTTTTAAAATAAATTTTAACTCATTTTTTCTATGTAATTCATAGATTGGATCCTAATAGGCACTACCGCACCGGGTCAGAGTGGACCTGGGAGTAATGGTAATTAAGGGGTACTCCACATTCCCCAAAGTTCTAGAACTGGAAACTCACCATCAGATAGAGTTTAATGTTATATACATGACATTAAGATCCAACAGCCACCGCCTTCTAGCACATACATGATAAAAAAGGGTGGGGCTTGCCATAAGGGCTATAGGGTTGGGGCAATCATGGGGTGGTTATTTTCTTTTAGTTGAATGCTTGCTTTATATTCTTTTAATAGTTCTATATCAGGTTCTTCAGACTTTATACAGTTTATGAATTTGGTAGTATCCATTTTTAACACATCTATTCCGAGGAATCCATGAATTTTTGTGCATTGCACCACCATGATGGGAATAATTTTATAACGGGTTTTTGTCTCGAAAATTACGTCGTTCTCGTGTGTATTTGCATTTTATTTGGCTATTAGTTGCGCTGTAAGCTTCCATATTATTTTTAGAATTATTGAATTTGTCAATTAATTCTAGTTGCTGCAAATATTCAACACTTGCTTTAAGTGTCATTTCATTGTTTGAAGCCTCTCTAAGATTGTATGCTTATATGTAACGTTCTCCATGTTTTCAATTAATCTTAGAAGAATCAGTTCATCTTCTATTGCCATGTCTTTTGAACTTTTTTCACACTCGCAATACCTCGTTGCTTCTTTCAACCTATGCAAATATTTCCTCACAGTTTCACTTGGGTTATGTCCGGTTTCCAGAAACTTGGTTCTTTCTGCAATAATAAGTTTCTTCTTCAGACGTATGTTCATTTTTATGATATTTCAGATTACATCATATGTTAAATTTTCCAGTATTTTTGGATATACCATTGTTGATATTTTTTGTACAGTTTCACATCCCTCTGAAGCCAAAAAATAAATCTGTATTTTCGTTCTCCCCTCCGGAGGCACTCTGGTCTTTTAACTCCTTCATCCTAGCCAATGCTGCAAAACATCTGATCCAAGTTTCTACGAAATCTGGGTCCTCTAAGGAATTTAAGGCTGTAATCGGCGACACCATATTGCTGTGAAGTCAATCGATCTCGGGAATATACGTTTATATTAGGCAAAGGTAGTAGCTGTCTGCCTAGCTACTGATGCAGACTATTTTTATAGTCTATCTCATTTGTATACGATACTTTACCCCCTGAAGCGAAATGACTTTAAACCCTTCGTAGATCTCTGACATCTGAAGATTTTCGGAAATCTAGATGGGATTTCAGGGAGAGTATCATGACTTTTTCTGGCAGGGAACCTAGGTCTAAGTTCATTTTCCTCTGATTCATCGTCAGGTATTCTAACTCTCATCTATTGATTCTTCGTTTTCATCATTGGATTCACTAGCCCCTTCCTCCCCATCAAATTGCATTTCTATTTCGTCGGGTTCTATACGACTTCTAAACTGATGTTCATGAGTAATCATATTTTGCAAGTCTCATTTGCATACGATACAAGAACAATAAATAACACCACGCTTTTCTCGAAAGGAAGCAGAAAATAAATTTAAAAAAAACAACATATCTTATCCTTTTTTAAAAGATTGTCTTTTCATTTCATTTATATATTTAAATGTTCAACTTCAACGAGAAGAGAACAGGCGTGAAAGCCATTTTTGCTATAGCGACGAGATTTCGTCAAATCTCATCATATGACTTCCCGCCAAACAATCGTAGATGGCAAAGGCAACGTTGCATTTTTTGTGTATTCTTCAAGTTCTCGAATTGTCGCATCTACGCAATACTCAATGCTAGCGAGACCCCTTCCTCCTTTTTTTTAATGCATAGTCTGTTTATACAATCTCTCGTGTGTAATTTCATTTTGTTGATTTTCCTTCTTCGTGAAAAAAACAACAAAAAACAAAACAAAACAAAAAAAGTATTATCTGCGTTATTCGGACTATTGTCCCCATTTTCATTGTTATTTGTACAACGTTTCGGCCGATATACCCTCCGACCTTCTTCAGGTATTTCGAAGAAGGCCGGAGGATATATCAGCCGAAACGTTGTACAAATAACAATGAAGATGGGGACAATAGTCCGAATAACGCAGATAATACTAATATTCAAGCCTCATCTCAAACATTCAGAGAAATAAAACAAAAAAATAATGAAAAATAAAAAGTGATAAAAATGAATTCAATTTTGATCGCTTTGTTATGCCTGGCAATAATCTCGCATACTTCCCTGTGAAATCAAATTGTTTCCTGTAGTTAAAGAAATTATCTTTCACAATATTCTATGCTGCGAAACACCACCATTTTTCTTTTTTTTCTCTGTACACACATTATATTTGAACAATAAATAATCCCACGCTTTTTTCGAAAGAAAACAATAGATAAATTTATTTTTTAAAATTATCATTAAAAAAAAAAATCTTTTCATTTCACTTATTTATTTCAACGTCAGCGAAAAGAGAAAATGTGCGAAAGCCATTTTTGCTATGGCGACGAGATCGCGTCAGATCTCGCCAGATCTCGCCATGCGACTTCCCGCCAAATAACTGTAGATGGCAAAGACAAAGTTGTTGTTTTCATGCAAATACCCACGGAATTGGCTCAATGGTTAGGATACAGATTTCGGAGGAAAGAGGTCGTCAACTAAAGATATCGCAAATTTCAAGTAAACTAGGCGACTAGTTCAACAGGTTTGGTTTGGTTTGTTTTGTTTTACGGCATATCAACCTCGGTGGGTCATTTAATGCCGACAAAGTTGTGAAATAAATTTGTTCTTAATGGATTCTCAATTATTTTATATAAACATTTTTCTATTTAGCCATAGATGGGACCTAACAAGTACTACCACTCCGGGTCAGAGTGGAACAGGGAGCAATGGTGATGAAAGTGTGCCCCACATTCCCCAAAACTCCAGAACTGGTACCTCACCATCAGATAGAGTTTAACGTCATTCCCATGACATGAAGACCCGCAGCCACCGCCTTCTAGCAATCATAGGATTCAACAGGTTTTTATCATTCTGTTAATATCTATCTATCTATCTATCTATCTATCTAATTCTGTTGATATCTATCTATCTATCTAGCTAGCTAGCTAGCTAGTTATCTAATTTTGTTAAGATCTATCTATCTAGCTATCTAATTTTGTTAAGATCTATCTATCTATCTATCTATCTATCTATCTATCTATCTAATTCTGTTATTATCTATCTATCTATCTATCTATCTATCTGTCTGTCTATCTATCTATCTATCTATCTATCTATCTAATTCTGTTAATATCTATCTATATGGCTATATATATGTATGTATCTATCTGCTTTATTCACTTCATGTCTATCTATCTATGTTTCTATATTATTTTGTTCATGTCTATCTATCTATTATCTATGTATCTTAATCTGTTCATACTTATCTATCTATTTATCTATCCTATTCTGTTAAAATCTCTCTCTCTCTCTCTCTCTCTCTCTCTCTATATATATATATATATATATATATATATATATATATATATATATATATATATATATATGAACTTATTCTGTTCATATCTATCTATTTATCTTATTCTGTTCATATCTATTCAGTAGTGTATACCTTTTGATAAAACACCATAGAGGGAGATAAGGAGGTAAAACTTGTATTTTTTATAAGCAATACTCAACGTGTTTTCTCTTTCTTCTATTTTTCCTTAATTCCTAGGGCGGATGTGCCAAGATCCTCAGGCCTGGCAAAAAATCTTCCTACAAGGCACGAAGTGCCGGAAGGAAGACGAAGTGGCAGGCAGGTGGAAGATGATATCCAGGAATCAACAGGTATGTCTTTCGCCAAATCACAGCTATGGGTTAAATAGTACCGGTAATGTACTTCTACAAGGATGGTTTTAGCATTAAACAACCCACGAAGTTTGAAATGCTATTAAAGAAAGTAACCAAACCAAACAAAAATTCTACTATAATGTGCCATTTTTTGCTGTACTAGGTAATATATATGTAAAAATTAGTCATATTTTTATGGTAATTTGCATATAAAGATTGGGTGATTACATGGTTGATTACTATTGTCATTATAAAATTAAATAAAATCACTGTAGTGTAGTGGCTAACGTACAGGACTGTGACATTATAGTAAGCAGGTTCAAACTCCACTCGCGCTATTACATTTACTTTTGGACAAAATACCCTTGGGAAATGTATGAACTTCTTTATTGCTCTAGCTATAGTTAAATAGTACCACTATTGTTCGTCTACAAGGATGGATTTAGCATTAAATAATCCACGAAGGTTGAAATGCCATTAAAGAAAGAAACCAAACCAGATAGATGGCGGGTGATTGCCAGAGTCATCAGTGGTGCCTCTAAAACCCCCACAACTGGGGTTACGAGACTGATGATAATGATAATGATGATGATTGTAAGGGTTTTCATTTTTTGGTTGGGGTTTATTCCTAACTTTGTTGCTAATTTCAAGGAATTAGAGACGACCATTTTGGTTGGTTGGATTGTTGGTTAGTATTCAAAGTGTTTTTCTTAAAGACATTTTTAAAAACTTATTCTTTCTATTTAACTCATAGATAGGACTCTAACAGGTACATTTTGGTTGGTTGGATTGTTGGTTGGTTGGTTGGTTGGTTGGTTGGTTGGTTGGGTTTTACGGAATACCAACAAAAAAATGGAAAAACTTTTGTTTTATTAATGCTTGATGGGTATTCAAAATGTTTTTTTTAACTTGATTTTTTAAAAGACATTTTTTAAAAACTTATTCTTTCTGTTTTAACTCATAGATAGGACTCTAACAGGTACTACAACTCCGGTTCAGAGTCGACCTGGGGGTAATGGCGATGAAGGGATACACCACACCCCTTAAAACTCCAAAATTGGAACCTCACGACTAGATGCAGTTTAACGTCATACTTTAAGGACACTAAGACCCTCAACCGCTACCTTCTAGCACATATAAGATTAAAAGGTTCGGGTGTTTGCTAAAAGGGCAATAGGATTGGGACAATAATATAGGTGCTAGTGGTTGACATGATAAGTCGATTGATCTGGGTGGACCTCGCGACCGCCCGTCTAGCAATAGGGCAAAAGTGAGAAAGACCTGGGAGTAATGGCTTTGAATTAGTATTCCGTACTCTCCAGATCTATAAAGTGATGGTAAGATTCGAGTTCTAAATCGAATCTCACCATCATATGCAGTTTAGTTTCATATCTAGAACCCCCATTTTTGGTAGCGTTAGGAAGGTCGTCTTCACTTCATAGGGGATATAATCAGCATATTCTAAGCCCCATCGACAAGGCGAAAAAGGCGTCGTGGTTGTCTGGAATCATTAGCGAATCGTAAAGTTGGTAGAGTTGTTCTATTGTCGGTATCAGCCGGCATCGACTCGACAGTTAAAAAAGTAAACTAGGGATTAGACGACGAAAAATCAAAAGTGCTATATATATATATATATATATATATATATATATATATATATATATATATGTGTGTGTGTGTGTGTGTTGTGTGTTGTGTGTGTGTGTGTGTGTGTGAAGAAAGGAAGTGAATCCGACGGTATGTAGTATATTAGGAAAAATGAAAAAACACAGGTTTAAATGGGTTAAGTGGTGAGTTTATTGGCCGACGCTGCAGTGTTTCGATCTATTAATTAGATCATCTTCAGGTCATTTGTTGGTATATGGAAGGTGATAAGAAATTATTTATCACAGAATAACGAGAAAAGCGAGTGGTAGTTATTGTTATTCAGTCCGTTTAGAAATTTTTTGAGGTTTGAAAACAAAAAAAAAAGGGGGGCGGTTTTGAAATATGACATCAAATATTCTATTTTACTGCGTGGATATGGGAGGTGTATGTGTGTGTATAACCACTCGCTTTTCTCGTTATTCTGTGATAAATAATTTCTTATCACCTTCCATATAACAACAAATGCCCTGAAGATGATCTAATTTATAGATCGAAACACTGCAGCATCGGCCAATAAACTCACCACTTAACCCATTTAAACCTGTGTTTTTTCATTTTTCCTATATATACTATATATATATATATATATATATATAAGTAAACTAAGGATTAAGCGATGAAAAATTAAAAGTGCATATATATATATATATTATATATATATATATATATATATATATCAAAGGGTTACTAGTATGTAAACATTGTAGTAGCATAAGTAGTTAATCCAAAAGGGCTCAATATATCTTGTAAAATATAGAGCATTAATAGTTGTAGAAAAGTTATTTCCCTACCGCGGTTTCAGTGTTCTTAGTACAACGTCTTCAGGGGAACTAAGTAAATCTATGTGGTTAATGAAATATATATTCGCCTGATTTAAGCTTAATTCAGATTAATGTTACAGAAAATTTCTCTAAATATTAAACTAAAAAATACAACAACCTTAGCTAGTACAGGTTGTGTAACGCATTAATGTATCACTAAAATTAATGGTAATTTATATGTATCGTAATTATTGTTTATTTATCGTAACTGCATGCGTCTAACGGAACCAGATAAAAAGATTTGAAACTAAAAAATGGAACAACTGAAACTTACTCTTTCATCACTCTCGTCTTTCGTTGATGAGGAAGAGATTTTTGGTTACTAAGTGCAAATTATTACACTGTAAAATTGCCAGTATGGAGACATAGTTAACAGTATTAATAATGAGACAAATAAAATCGTCAATAACTAAGAGAATTGTGACTTGAGTAGGAATATAGTTTCGGTTATAGACAGTAATAAGATTTGTCGTAATTCTTGTTTAGATATGAATGGATATATAGTTTGAAAAAGACTGAGAATGATAGATAGATAAACAAACAAAATGATATAGATAGATATGAACAAATGGAGATAGATAGATATTTACGACAAGTAAATGTATTGGGGGAGGGTCGCATCATTTTTGTCGTAATTCTTGTTTATTTAAACTAAAAACAAGGCATTAAACAAATATGAATAAAAAAATCTTAGTATTTAAAGTAATATAGATAAAAATGAACAAATTGAGATATATAGATAGATAGATATGAAGATGGATAGTTTTGAATAGACTGAGCTGGGTCGTTATTTTAATAGTCACCGGGTAGCAATTTTTGAGGCACGAGACCGGGATGCACTTCCTCATAAATTACCAAATTAATTTAGATATAATATAATAAATGCACCTCAATAGACTCACCAGAGTACTAGAATTCCAAAAGTTCATATAAGTAAGGAGTAAAGATGGAAGAGGCAATAAAAATATAGGATAGGGGGGGGGCATGGCTAGATAGAATCATTAATCCCTCTGCCTTCAACATAGGTTTGACTTAGCACTAACTTCAAAGGAACAAGCTTTGGGGACCTAAAGTTAATTGACTTTTAGGAGATATAGAATAAAAATAAGCTTAAATCAGGCGAATATATATTTCATTAGCCACATAGATTTCCTCAGTTCCCCTGAAGACGGTGTACTAAGAACACCGAAACCGTGACAGGGAAATAACTTTTCTACACACACACACATATATATATATGCACACACACACACACACATATCTTATTATAATGGAGATTGTGGGTTTGTATGTCTGTAACCGAAACTATATTACCATTCAAGTCACAATTCCCTTTGTTATTTACATCACATTCTCCATGATTTTATTTTTATTTAAACCTCAATTATAGATAAAATTATTTTACATCATTAAGACTGTTGACCATATTCACAAACTAATAACATGCAATTGTATTTATATATACAAGAAAATAGCGGTTTACTGTGAATCGGAAGGCTAATTTGCATATTGATCTTTAAAATTTGATTTTAATAAATATATGCTTAGTATTATTGATTTCTAATTGTTTGGTTTTATATTAATGAATATGAGCAAAAATCTCGGGGATAAATCTTAAAAGAAATCCATTAGCAAGAAGAAATAACTTTTATATTATTCTTTACTTCCTATTTTAACTAAATAGTTAAATTAGGAAAATTTACCAATGAAAAACGGGAGTAAGGGAAAATGATGGAAGAGTTAGTTTCAAAGTTGTTCTATTTTTCAATCATACCCCCTCTGCTCCAAATCTTTTTATCTGCATTCTTATTCAGTTTCATTAGCCTTTCTAATTTAACATGATATTTTATTGTATTAAAACTTGAATACTTGCACCCGGAGGGTGCATATATTTGCTAGTATATATATATATATATATATATATATATATATATATATTATATATATATAAACTAAGGAGTAGGGACGGTTGAAAATCAAACGTGCACAAAGCGCTCCTCTTCTACGTTGTGGACCTACAATAATGCATTTTGTCTACTTCCGTAGGTGTTAAATTAATTAATTTAATAAATTCGCTGCAGATAACCCTGATGATCCGAAAGAAACCCGGAAACGCTTTCTGACTATAACATTTTACTATATATGAAAAGGAATGACTTACTGGCAATAATATTGGGTTGGTCTCAATATTTGATTGGTACAAGTGTTACTCGGATGAGTCAGCGTTGTAAACAAATATAAAGTGCTCACTACGTGAGTAGAGAGGATTTATTATTATATTGTGTACAGAAAAAACCTACTCGAGTTTCACCATAAGGAACTTCAGGGTTAATTCCACTGAATTAATCAAGATATTGATTAATCACAGCTAACAGCAGGAGTATTTACAAAATGAACTACTGCAGTCAGCTGTGATTAATCAATATCTTGATTAATTCAGTGGATTTAAACCTGAAGATCCTTATGGTGAAACTCAAGTAGGCTATTTCTGTACATACTATAATATATATATATATATATATATATATATATATATATAAGTAAAATCGACGGAGTGGTCTATAGTCGGTATCGGCCAGGAGTCCGTTTCCTTTACTGCACAGATCAGACCAAATCGACGGATTGGTCTATAGTCGGTATCGGTCAGGAGTCTACCCTTTTTGCTAGCGTTAGACCAGGAGATTTTTTGTGCTCAGGTGGAGTGCCACACCTACCGTAAACTCCCCACTTTATTTCACAGATCAGACCATCCAAGCTGTGCTACTCATACGTCGAGTTGGCGGAGACCAGCATCGAAATCGGAACCTTGCGATTCTTAGTCGGATGCTCTACAGACTGAGCTAAACTGGCGAACTCGTAAAGCATCTCAATCTCAAATGACAAACTCTTTGAGGGCAGATTAGGCGTCGTTAACGACGGATTAGCACGGATAAGGGAGTGACAGGAATTGTCCTAGATGACTTAGTGGCAGGTCAATTTTCTGGGATTGAAACGGATAATCCCAGGAGAAAGGCGTTGATAATTCGCATCTAAATCCGTCTTGTCTCTTCCTCCTAATTCTTCAAGCAAGAATTCACGACCGACATCTTTCTTTTCTTTCTTTTTTTTCATTTCCCCTCCCCATCCCGAACTTGTCAACATTGACGTCATTGACCTTGTATCGATCTCCTTCCTAAACATTACTTATTCCCAAAGAAGCCATAGATTTACTTATATCAATTTCAATAGAAACACATATCCGTTTGTTATGGAGGCGCGTGGACTAATGGTTAGAGTCTCAGGAAATGGACTGGTCGACCCGAGTTCAATTCGCGAACGAAGCTGTTTGCATTTCACATGGCGCTAATACCCTTAAAAAAGGTATGAATCCAATTCTCCATTCAGCTATGGGCAAATAGCAGGGCAGGCTGGGCTTTTTAATCAAGGCTAGGTAACAAGTCTAGGAGATGGAAAACTCTGAATTCAAAACCTGTTAAACTCCGCTTAACAAATTGACCTTGTGTTGCCCTGCTCGTGTGGAGGGGTTTATATATATATATATATTATATATATACGTTTCTTAAAACATCCTATTGTAGAACATTGCAATAGTAAACCACAAATAATTTATAATTTCTTTCATCTTAATTTCAGTTGCTATTCATCACAATTATTCAGACTAACGATTCTTAAACTGTCGGTTTATTCATTATATATCTATGTATATAAGTCTCTTAATATTTATCTATCTACTAGCAGTGGCTACCCGGTGTCGCCTGGGTGGAGGGGGATTTTTTAAAAGTTAGTCCCGCAGATCCATTATTATTGAATCATGAGTTGACACCTCGTGGGATGCCCCCATTTAAATCCCTATGTAAAAAAATAGATCTTGCATTGATCCAGCTACTCTGAAAAGAAATGTTAATGTCTACTATCTAAAATATTAAATGAAAAAAAATCCATGCTGCTATCATTAAAATTTTATTTTTTAATTATCTTCACGTATATAAATAAAATCTCTCAAAAACCAAGCCCTGGTGATATCTAATGTCTATATATATATTTACTTTGTCGTTAATTGTTTTATTTTCGAAGTTTCCTCCGGACATACACGCAACTGCCCTTTATATATGTATAGATATACCAGCTAGACTGCGAGGGGGTCTATCCCCTTTTTCGCTAGCGCCAGACGAGCGAGATTGATTTTGCTGAGGCGGTATGCCATACCTACCGCCAGCTCGCCTCGTTACCGCACATATCAGATTACTTTCGCTGTGCTACTTATATGCTGAGTTGGCGGGGACTGGTATCGAACCTGAAACCATGTGGTTCCTAGACGGCTGCTTTACCGACTGACCTAAACCGGTCCCTAATAATAATGATAGCGCATATGAAAAAGATAACCCGGTCAACAACGAAAAGAGTCAAAATATCTGTAACAAGCGATGAAAAGGTGGAAATTAACATATGAATACATAATTCAGGTTACGAACGGAAAGGTTTAACAATGGCTTTTGATTGATAACCGGTACCACCCAGTCTTTGACTCTTGGACTAAACCAAATCAAAGAATGAACCCAACTAATCATTAGGTTACTTCTTGATGAAAAAAGAAATAAGAAAAAAAAAAAAAAGAAAAAAAATGAAAAGAAAAAAGTGTCCCAAATAATAATGATAAAATAAAAACATCAGAAATGTTTTTTTAACTTGTAGTAGAGACCTGGCACCAAAATCTAACCTTTCAACAAGTTAAATTGAGTCACTAATTCAGACGTAAACAAAGATCAACGGCAAGGACTAAGAATAAAGGACGTTAATACCAATACTTAAAGAATATCAAAGAAATGGTCATCCCAGTATTTACAAGTGCACCGGGCAGTATTCTGTGAAATTAAAGAGAAGTCAATGAGAGGGTTGAAGAATAATTCGAACCGAAAGTCTTGATATTGCACAGATATTAAAACACACACGCACTCACACATACACCCTACCCAGACACACACTAATATATATATATATATATATATATATATAATTCAGGTAAACGATGCTTGGTAACTAATAGTTTCTCGGCTATTCTCTATCACCAATATAGGCACTTTATATTTATTAATATATCAACCTATATTATCAATATTACCTATATATATATATATATATATATATATATATATGAGGGCAATCAGGATATATATATATATATATATATATATATATATATATATATATATAGTATTTGTGGAAAAGTGACTTATCGGTGAAAATGGTCACAGTGGTTAGTTAATTCAAGTTTCACAATGATAAAACAGCGATGAAACAAATATAAAGTGCTCAATACGTTAGTAGAGCAAATGTATTATCATAAAATACATGGTAATAACCTACTCGAGTTTCACCATAAGGATCTTCAGGGTTAATTCCACTGGATTAATCAAGATATTGATTAATTGCAGTCGATTTCACGTGTGTATTTTTTCGCGATAGAATACACACGTGAAATCGCCTGCAATTAATGAATATCTTGATTAATCCAGTGGATTTAACCCTGAAGATCCTTATGGTGAAACTCGAGTAGGTTATTACCGTGTATCTTTATGATAATATCAATACATATATATATATATATATATATATATATATATATATATATATATATCCTGATTGTCTATTCCTTAAAAGTACGACCGTTATCATCTTGCAACACCCTTTGGTTAAAAATAAGACCGTCCAGATCATTCAAGAAGAAATGTGACTTGCATTTCATTAAGCTATTTGCTCACGCATGAAAATCACTGATAGTCTTAGAAAAAGTCTTGTTTAACCCATGTGCAGTGAAGGAATAAATTCAAACACCGAGGACGCTTAACATTGTGTTGGTTTGTAATCCTCGGTTTCACTTCCCTTAAATATTTTGTAAAGTATTATAGTTTCAAGTAAGTATTCTGAATACAAACAATTCACTGTTATATGGGTTCAAATATTCTAGAATTGGAGCAATCAAATGCAGTTTAGTATGCTACCCTGAACACCCAAACTCGAGAAGCAGCAGAGACAGAAAGGCACGTCTGACCCTAACAGTTGCTAGTCTCAACTCTGCTAGTCTCAAATCTGGTAGATTCTAATTCTGTTTCCCCCCCCCTCTCTCCTCTCTCTCTCTCTCTCTCTCTTATATATATATATATATATATATATATATATATGAGCCAATGAGAGTCCCTCAGCCCAAGACCTATCAATCAAACTGTGGTTTTCCACTGTTTACCGTTATTTTAAATTACCCTACACTACTTGTTAAAATGATTGGCTATGCCTATCTATTATGTAACAAACTATCAGAATGCGAGAATATCTCGTTAACCATCAACTTATAATAATTCCCCCAACACACTCACCACTCTCTAGGTATGGGTCATGTTCATAAGTTTCATCCAGTCAAAGAATGGAATATCCAAAAAGCCATGAAAAGCAGATTCTATTCCATATATTCAGTTTACGGTTCGTCACATTTGACTCATCATCCGTCTTGTAGGTGAGGCTCAGAATATGCTGACTGTACCCCTCCCCTTACAGATGGGTAAGAACCTCACCTAAAGAAGCAATATCCTGGCTTTGACATTAAACTGAATCTGGTGGTGAGGCTCTACTTCTGGTATTCATACAAATGATATGCATACAGTTTCATATGGTTTCAAGTATTTCTATCTAATACTAATATTTTTTTTGTTTCATCGATGGGATCCTGATAGGTACTACCATTCAGAATCAGAGTGGACCTGGGATTAATGACAATGAATGAGTACAGATGTCCATAACTGGAGCCTTACAATCAGATGTAAATTAGTGCCATATCCAGGATACTCTTTTTGTGGAGGTATTCCCCGCTCTGAAGGGATACAGTCAACGTATTTTAAGTCCATTTTTTAGGGTGGAAAAGGTTAAATGAATTTGAGAAACAATGCATTAATTGATTTGGTTTGGTTTATTGTTTTAAGGGCATGCCAATTCCTTATGGGTTATTTAATATCGAAATGTGATTTCTATATTTTCCATATTCCATTTTTTATTGCGCTTTTTTTAACCATAATAAAAATATTTATTAAAAAGTTGTTGCATAATTGATGGATGTACCGTCGGTTTTGGATGGTTAGTGTAGAAAATAGTTTTGAATTCTAATCAAAACGATATGATTTTAATTCAGATCTGGACGGTTAGGTTTGAATGACATTTAGTTACCTTAGTTGACCCTTCTTTTCCCTTTCGAAGATTGAACCGTGGGAGTAGGCAATCAGCTGTAAGTCGTCATGATGTAAAAACGCAAATCGAGCTAGGCCGTTGAAGGATGAAGAAAGGTTGGCTCGGCTCCCACGCATAGTTATGGTCCGGTGGTTAACATTGACTAATAAAGCGTGAATTCACAGAAATGCTGTTTAATCAAAAACAAACCAACAACACCGAGAATCTTAATGGCATCTTAAGATTAAGTAACCACCAAAACCAGATCAATAGACAGAAAGCTAAGAAGACAGAATCGACTGTCATACTTAGAAGTAAGAAAAAAATATCAAATCATCTATCGATGTATAAATAACAACCAAGCTACAGATGAAGTATAAACTACAGACTATGGAAGTAAGAAGTAAGAAAGTAGACTCAAAAGTAAGATGAGATAGGATTAAAATAGAATTAAACATGGATGCCTCTCCATGATATATATATATAATATATATAATATATATATAATATATATAAACACACCACACACTCACACACGCGCACACACACCACACACACACATATATATATATATAGTCTATGTAATAAGACGGCTATATAACAAAAATAACTTCACACAAAATGTAAATATAAACGTACAATGTAAGCGATTCCATTACCTCTAAAATAACCCTATACGGGTTATACCCTTAAAAGCTACCTCAACACACACACACACACGCACACACACACATATATGTGTTTACAAATAAAGTTGAAAAAATAAAAAAGGCTTTTTTTAATCATGAATAACTGTAAGTGAAGGTGTTTAAACTAGACTAATATTTAAAAAATACCAGTCCTGTTAGAATTGGTACTGTGAGTGAGATTGAACTCGGGAGATTTAAATTAATTGTTATATTGCTGGTTAAGACAGATGTAAAAAAGTTTTCTTAGTTACTGAATTATATTATATATATATATATATATTATATATATATATATATATAGATAGATAGATAGATAGATAGATAGATAGATAAATAGATAGGTAAAAATATCATTATTATTACGATGTAAATCATGACTTATTCACATCGGATGGTGTTTACACGTCATATCTCGTTATCTTCTTTCTTCATTCGACCTTATTCTTCAAAACAAGGTAAGCCTCGATTACAACTGACCAATCAGACGAACCATCTTTTTTGGCACACTTTCCCGCGACTGGACGCGGCGGCGGTGGTGGTGGGGGTAGGGGACTGAAGTGTGCTCTACCATCAACGTGACCACGCCTCGTTAGGCCAGACACGACGATGGTCGTCGTTAGTTATGCTTGTTTGTGGAAAAAATTACGCGCGGATGATGACGGAGAGAGAAACGACGAGGGTCGGGGAATGAAAAGGGGTCCAAATGACGGGGACTGAGATTGGAGTTGGGGGTGTGGTGTTATGAAATGGAATGCAAGATGAAAGAGTAGGGTGAAAGGTTAAAGGGGGCGCTAATCTGTTTCCTCCACGGTCAGTCACATTTTGGAAGTGTATGCGTGCTTGTCGCCCCCTTCATCAAAAATTAGAGTTCTTTGTGTTGGCCAAGAAAAATAAACACCTTTTGATTTACGTCTGTGTGTCACGTTTTGTTGTTATTGGGGGGAGGGTTCAGTTTTTCCCTTTTTTTGTTGAGAAACGAAAGATGCCAATCTATTTGTAAATCATTCTATTAAAAATAAATTAGACTTAGTTTTTAAATCAACTTTTATAACGCTATTGTTTACCAAATCAGATAAAGGAAATTCCGAATTAAACTTAGAAAACATTAATTATATATTATATATTATATATATATATATATATATATTAATGTTTTCATAAGTTTAATTCGGAATTGCCTTTATGTGATTTGGTAAACAAATATATTATATATATATAATATATATATATATATATATATATATATATATATATATATATATATATTATATACTATTATTCTGCTTTATCACAGCTCTTCAGTGCTGCTAAACTTTGTAGCCTGCCTTAGACTGGGATCGAAACTCGACCGATTTTTCAGGATCGTTGTCAACCAGGCCATTAGCACAAGCAAAGGTTAGAAAGTGAATTTACTGATATAAGTAAATACAAACATACATAAAGGATACTAAGAGAGTTCTATCCATTTTAAAGAGAGCCTGGCAAATATAGTGTAATTCGCAACCACCAGCAAATTTCTTTATCAGAGAGCTCAACTCACCACTGGTGAGGAGCATGTTTTTAAGGGGGTACAAAATTTAAAAAAAAACGCTTTGAATTGCATAATTTGATTTTTGATTTTATTCAAATAATCTAAAAAATAAAATTCTGGAGTTTAGAGAATTCAAATTCAGAGTCCCATTCCTTAGCGACAGCGCCCTGAAAAAAATTCTAAACAAGCCGAGAATTTGAAGGAAATATCTAAAGGATCTAAATCTAGATATGAAATGCGCGCGAAATTTAACGCTTCCGGTGTGTAAATCACGTGATTGCGTGACATCAAGGACAATTAATAACGATTACTACGAGTGCGTAATGTAATCATCGGGCAAAAGTAAACGCGTTTTTTAAAAAAGAAAATCACACATTATATTTATAATGAAACTGCTAAGATGAGCGGACGTTATTTATTCATTTTTTAAATACCCCATCCGGTGGCGAAAAACTGCAGGTGTCGATAAGAGGTTGGCAGTAGCGCCTTAAGCTACCAAAATTGGTTCGCGACCTATGAGGACGGGGTATCGCACGTAATATTTATTACACGTCGTATGTTAAAAAAAAGTTCTAGTATTTTGACCGCCCTCCATTATTAATAATAAGATATGAAGGCGCGTGGTCTAATGGTTAGAGTCATAGGATAATGGACTCGCCGACCCAAGTTCAATTCCTGGATGAAGTTGTTTGCATTTTACATGGCGCTAATACTCTTGGGAAAGTAGAAGGAACATTCTGAATTCAAAATCTGTTAAACTCCGCTTAAGAAATTGACCTTGTGTCGCATCCTGCTCATGCGGAGGTGTTGGTAAATATATATTGTATAAAAAAGACAGGTGCCTCCTTTGAAGCAATGGCTACAGCAACGTCTTGCTAATATTATAATCCGAGAGTTGATTTCAAAACCTGGGATTCTTGTTATAAAGCTTACTAGTCGGTTCTGTAGACACAGTTATGGAAATGACAGAAACTTCAACATGTAAACAACAATGTTTCTGTCTTATAAATCTAAATAGGAATGTGTTAGACTGCTGCATCGCATAATCTCAATGGCAATATAGAAGGATTGTGTGCCTTGTGGCGCGACAGAAAGGCCTGGATATATGCAAGCTTGTGGATTAGATCCGACGAGGGATGTCGCACACAGGCAAACCAAGAAGTCAGACACCGGAGAGCCCTCAGGGGAGGAAGTAAAGTCCAGGTTGCTGTTCGAAAGAAGTCACAAAGTCTGCAGAGGGCCGGATAGAAACGGGGAAAACTAGCCATTCTTATTATCACCCCGTCCATCCAGGTAAAGATAAGGAAATACACCATATATGAAGAAATGGTTAAAAGAAGGGAATCATTCCCCCCACCACCCACGGTCCATTCATCAAATAAAGAGGTTAAAAAAGATTACATAAAAATCCAGACAGTAGCTCATGAAGAAAGTCTGGTCGGACTATCTAATTAAGAATATCAAGACTTTCCCGCAAAAAATATACCTCAATCTTAAATAACCTCTAACCCCCATATTCCACGTTAACAACGACATCTAGTATCCTGTTTTAAGAACACGTTGTGTTACATAGTTGACAGGTAGCCTATTAATTATGTATGTAGATTTTAAAATAACGGTTAGTGGAAAAACACAGATGGACACTCGTTGATATACAGTTCCTGTTCACCAACATGAACCGTGTGAAAAAGTAGAAAGGAAAATCAGTAATTGGCTAGCCGCTAAAGAAGACCGTAATGGCACCTCTCGCTCAATTAGCTAAACTCTCACACTCGTGTTTGTGATCTGGGATCTTAAATGCTAAAACATGAGCTTGAAACAAAATAAAGTTTTGTGTCATTTTTAAGAACAAAATAAGAATACAAGACATCGCGTGTCAGATACTGAATAACAGAAGAATTCAACCACCAGTTCAGACTAGCAAGCAATAGACAGATCCAGCCCAAGCTAGGATAGAAGATAGCAGGGTAGAAGAAATACAAGATAAGTAGGTAATTAAAAAAAATACATATACTTGTGTAAAACCACGGGTATACCGGTATACTCTACAGAACAAGATAAGTGCGCATCGATTTAAAGATGCTATACAACAACAGTTGTTGTTGTTGATTTGCATCTCCAGGTCACCTTCCTGAACCTTTCATAACCTCCGCTGTATGTATTGTAACAGAATTACCAACTAGTACAATCCTCTTCTAAGCAGAACCCTACAAAAAAGCACCTACACGATTACTTACTTCCTATTACAAACATAGTCCAAGTAAGACGAACAAACATGTTGGATACTGCAGAAGAAATAAACACAATCTCATAAGTGACGTTCTCTTGTGAACATGTGTCCTGGGTATGACGTTAAACTCTTATGAGTTTTTTTAATACTAAATTAAAAAAAATAAGTAAAACAAAAAACAAAACAAAGCAAAAAAAAACAAAGTCAACGTTCCCTAAGTCAGATAAATATATGAATTTTCCTCGTGTATTTATAATTGAATAGTTTAATAACACAGTGATGGCTAGAAGCAGCGATTAAAAGAGGGAGTAAAAGTAATAATACAACAATACTACTTGAGTTATTAAGTATGAGCACAAGAAAAAATGAGTTTTAAAAATTGAATTTAAAAAGTAATTTTCAGTACTCAAGAATGAATAAAAGAAAAGGTCTTCGGCATAAAATAACCCAACAGGGATTGACGTGCCGTAAAATACAACCAACCAACCAACCAACCAACCAACCACCCTATGAACATCTATACATATGCACCAAAGTAGTCTGACCAACAAAAACTTACAATTATCGGTAATCCTTAACTATTTCCTCGTAAATTCCTACCATAAAATAAACTGAACCCTCATTTTATGTCCGTGTTTTGCAATAAATGATTTATTTTTCTTGCAACAGTTATTTTACAATACTAAATATATTTTCTTTATTTGTTAAAGAATAAAAAATAAAGAAAATATATTTAGTATTGTAAAATAACGGGTGCAAGAAAAATAAAACATTTATTGCAAAAACACGGACATAAAATGAGGGTTCAGTTTATCATGGTAGGAATTTACGAGGAAAAAGTTAAGGATTACCCACTTATCAACTGCGTGCTGACAAAGCCCAACCCTTTTTCATATATATATTTACCAACTCCTCCGCACGAGCAGGATGTGACACAAGGTCAATTTCTTAAGCGGAGTTTAACAGGTTTGAATTCAGAGTTTTCCTTCTCCTAGACTGGTTGCCTAACCAAGGTTAAAGAGCCTAGTCTGCCCTACTATTTACCCATAGCTGGAGAGAGAGTAGAATTCAGACCTTTCCCAGGGGTATTAGCGCTAAGTGAAATGCAATTACCACGTCCAGGATTTGAACTCGGGGCGACGAGTCCATTTCCTATGACTTTACACCACGCGCTTCCCTTTTTCATATATGTGCTAGAAGGTGGTAGATGAGGTTCTTAGTGTCCTGGCTATGATGTTAAACAGCATCTAATGGTGAAACCGCGACTTCGGAGTTCTGGGTAGTGTTGTTTTTGTGACCCTTGTTCCTCGGTGTTCTTTAGTGTTGGGTAGGCTCTTTTGGCTGTTCCTCGGTTTCCCTTAGTGTTGGGTTGAATTCTTTGGTTGAGTAGAGTCCTTGGTTGCAGATCCGTTCGTCCTTGTCGAATACGTGCAACTAAACGGCTTTCAATATCGGCGATTAAATAGATAACTAACCACGTATTCGAGCTGTTGAGTGGCTGGCTTTAATCCACGCACCACGCAGAGTCTATAAGTTTAAGTGGTAGATTTCAGCACACCTTATATGTAAAAATAGTGTGAATTACTTCTTAGTCACCATTGCTCCCAGGTCCACTATGAGCATGAATGTTAATACCCGTTATGGTCCCATCTATGATTTTAAATAGATCAAATGAGTTTAAAATTGGGTTTTCAAAAAAAAAAAAAAAATATGAATACTCATCAAGCATGAGTAGAAAAAAACATCTTCGGCATAAAATAACCCATCATGGCTGACATACCGTAAAATCCAACAAACAAAATCAGATGATACTCTAACTGTACTAAATCTATGATTTTTCCACTGGTAGTTTTAGGTGAAAAGTTTACCAACTAAGAGTTCGATAGTTAGAATCAGCGATAATAAGCGGGAGTAAAATACAAGAATACTTGTATTGATAAGTATGGGCACTTGCCATAGCAGAGTTCTCAACACATCATTGCAAGGATAAAATAATGAAATGTATACGTGACACTAGAATAAGAAAGTATGACAATAAGAATAGACTTTTGTTAAAGTTGAATGAAAATGCTGAAATGGCAAATAAAGGAAAGTTGACACCTACTCCATCGTAGCCTAAGGGACGGATGATTAGAATCGTGAGGCAGCGGTTTGTATATTCAACAAGAGTGAGGAAAGAGTTTAGAGGGGATTCTGATGATTATCACTCCACCCCCTGTTGGATGTCCTGGGTATGACGTTAAACTGTATCTAATTGTTATATATACTCTTTAACATCGGGTATATCTATTAATAATGGAGATTGTCTGTATTTCTGTCTGTAACAAAAACTACGTCATAGCTCTACGTCACAGATTAGATCACAATATTCTTATGCTATATACACCCAAAATTTGAGTAAGCAATTTTAAAAATTGTTTTTTTACTCTCGTCCTTTTTTTTTTTTTTTTTTTTTTACAGTAACAAGAAGTTAACTAAAAAGTTTACAAATAAATAAATACCTACGATTTTGTGGAAAATTGATGTGGAAAATATTCAAAATAATTGTTTGATTATTACATGCACGCAATATTTTATTTGAGAGGGACAGGGCTCAGTTTTCATTTCAAATTGTTTTATTTATTTATTTTTACTCCTTTTAATAAATATGAGGATTTGTCTTATTTATGATACAAACCCCCTGACATTGAATTTTTAACTCCCACCCTCTCAGGCAATGTCTTTTAAAAATTAATTTTTACGACGCTCGGAGGGTGTTTTCTGTTGCTAGAAATGATAAGAGACAGACAGACAGACAGACAGACAGACAGAGATTAGAGTAGATGATATAGGATGATGATAGTCCTACTTGAAAACTCTGCTTCTGGTTCTTCGTCTAGGTCGGCTGCCATGTTCTCTTGTTGGGCTTACTTCTGGGGTTGATTCTTCTTTGTGCTGAGCTGGTCTTATTTTTAATATTCAATTTACACAACAAGAATAGATTGTTTTATGTTAATAAAGCTTTATTTAACAACCCAGTCCATATTCATCCGCTGCGGTGAGAAACGACATCAGAGCGTCGACCTACCGTCCGCCTCCTCTGAAAACTCTGCCGAATCTAATAACTAAAATAAAACTTATTCTCACAGCTCTACCGGAAGGTGAAGTTGGAATCATCGTCATGTCAATCATAATCCCAAACGGGTATGGAAAATTCCCCCCCTGATTTCAAATCTAACGAACTTTATTTAAATATTCTAACTACAGGTACGTTCATAATCTATAAGCTGATCATAAATTATGTAGCATAAGGATGAAGTTCTAATCTTGGAGCGCTGGGGAGTGTGAAATACTCTTTAATCAGTATTATTCCCAGGTTCACTCTGATCCGGATTGGTAGTACCTTTTAGGGCCCCATCTATGGATCAAATAGAAAGAATGAGTTTTAAAATGTGTTTAAAAATTGAGTTAAAAAAAATTGAATATCCGTCATGAATGAATAAAACAAAACGTCTTCGTCATAAAAAAAAAGTTGATACCAGTTGCAAAAAGCATGTAACGCTTTTAAGAGAACTGTTACCCCTCGAATCTACTTGCCTTCAAGCTGTTTGCATATAACGGCCTCTTTCTCTTGACTGACAAAATCCCGATGTTTCATGGATCTGTGCCAGAAACGCACAACAACCAATATCCTTTGCAAATCAATACGACAACTGCCACGCAGATTTTGTCAGCCCCGTCCATTTATCTGTGGACAGGAGACGCAACTCTGTGTGTTATTTTGTCTGGGTTAGAATTTGAAAAAGAGAATTTTGAATTTGGTGGTTCTGTTTTTTCTAAGGTTGCTTGGTACACCACCTAGTGACTAACGGGTGTAACACAGGAAGTAATCATGTAAAGTATGAATGTAATTCCCACAGACTGGTTTCCATACCAAGTTTAAAGGGCCTCGTCTGCCCTAATATTTACCTATACATTGAAGAAGCATTTTGGTATTAACGCTATATTTTCTAAAAGAATGAGATGTAGATAAAACCCAGGATTTTAGTTATACGTTATGTAATTGCGGAAATTAACAAGAATTTTGGATGACGTGTAAAATGCTGACCTGTTGGATTTTGATTGGTCGAGGATTGTCAACAGTGACAAGAGAATTCATTGACAAACCTGAAAATTCTTTGCTTTCCTTTGTAAAATAATGAGATGTTGAAAAATCCAAGA
>CM042148.1:81737847-81742847 GCA_023376005.1 Doryteuthis pealeii
CACTATTGTTCTTCAACATGAATAACTTTAGCATTAAATAACCAACGTAGGTTGATATGCCATTAAACAAAGAAACAAAACCTTGGAAACAATAGTTGTAGACAACCCAATCTACAAAGAAAGATTTGCACACACCTTATAAAAGTTGTTTTATGATATAAACAAACGACTAATGTAGAATTTAGCCAGTTGGACACGAAAGTTATTAATAAGAGTTCAATACTAATTTCTACATACCTCAAGGGTTTGAGAAGAAGACTGGGGTTGGGGTGATTGGAGATCTGAGAAGAGGTCGAGACCATCCAGACTATAGCTCTCTTAAGATCAGCTAGAATACTTAAAAGAGTCCTACTGACTCCAGGAGACTTGTTGTCACTCAGACTCCAGTGAAAGACCAACTGTTAAAACTAGTGTGACAAACCCGCATAGAGTGAAAATAGTAATTTAGGGTTATTTAAAAAAAATCACTTTGTGTTTTGCAAAGGTTGTTATTTATGGTGTGTCATTTGTATGCGTCCAAAAGAGAACGGTACTTATGAGCTGGCCCTTACTTCTGCAACAATACTGATGATGCTAGACTCATTTTTTGAGTTACTGGTCAAGATAAAATTATAACGGAATGACTGTTTGTTAAGTTTTTATTTCTTTGAAAATTATACATATATATATTAATAATGGAGATTCGCTTCCGGTTTTTGTCTGTGACAAAAATTACGTCACTGCTTACGTCACATTACCCAAAATCGTCATTACATAGAATAAATACACTCAAAATTTGAACATGCAACATTAGACAATCCTCATTGTTTTTTAAAACAAGTTTTAATAAATACATGACTGGTATTATATATTTATATATAGTTTCTTTTAATTTAATACGTATTTAAAGTTTACATTTCACATTGTTTTATTTTTTAATCCTTTAATGAATTTGATGATTTTACTTACTTAGGGTACAAATTCGCTGACATTGAATTTTTTACTCCCACCACTCAGGCAATATGTTTCAAAAATCTATTTTTAAATCGCCCGGGTGGTGTTTTTTAAATTTTGTACTATATATATATATATATATATATATATATATATATGTATACAGAGAGAGAGAGAGAGAGAGAGAGAGAGAGAGAAGGCATCTAAAATTCAATGCTATCTTCCTTTCAGCTACCGAGTAAGTTGAGACACATCCAAATAAAACAGCATTCTTTTCATTAGATAACAAATCCTAAATATAAAATTACAAGTTTCATTTGTCCATATCTTCGAGGACAGTGTCTTCTAATTGTCAAAGCTTATCAGCTCTTTGTGTCGGGAGGCGTAGAAAGTAATCAGTTCAGTTTCATGGGATCTTCCACCCATACAGTATCTAACCGTCGTCTAAAGTAGTAAGTGCGGGATTTATTATCTAGCGTGTGAGTCAGAAAAAGGAAGGACTCTGAAACTGAGCCTTTTTTGGCACCGCCTCACGAGAGGCTGGCTTCCTGCAAGTTCACCACGTTAAACCGATCCTTTACGTGGGGTAATGGTTAAAGTCGTTGTAAATCGACTTATCGACTCGAGTTCAGTTCCTGGACGAGTCTGCTTGCATTTTATATCGCGCTAATACCCTTGGAAAAGGTATGAATCAAATTACTTTTTCACCAACTATGGGTTAAACGTAGGGCAGACTGGGCTCTTTAATCGTGCCTTGGCAAACAGTCTATAAGAAGAAAAGATTTGAATTCAAACCGGTTAAACTCCTCTGAAGAAATTGAATTTGTGTCACATGCTGTTCGTTTCGAGGGATTGGTATATCATATATATATATATATATATATATATATATATAGAGAGAGAGAGAGAGAGAGACAGAGACAGAGACAGAGACAGAGAGAGACAGAGAGACAGAGAGACAGAGAAAACTACAGACACGTGTTTCGAGGTATCACCTCTCATCAGTGCAGTTATACTATTTTTAGCAGCTAACTCTGGCCGGGTTCGAGACCCGAACGAACTTATACTCTCCAAACCTCTCTCTCTCTCTCTCTCTCTCTCTCTCTCTCTTTCTTCTCTCTCTCTCTCTCTCTCTTCATATATATATATATAATATATATAGGCTAAATTATTATTGGAGAAATGATTATAGAGGGCTCAATTACTTATGTAAGAGCTTTATTTATTTATTTATTTATAATTAATAATACAATTGAAAAGTCGTTCCTACCATTGGTTTCTGAATAACACTTTTTCGTTGTTATTCGTCGTCAGAGGCGTATAGTAAAGTCAACGCCTCTGACGACGAATAACACCGAAAAAGTGTTATTCAGAAACCAATGGTAGGACCGACTTTTCATTTGTATTATTAATTATAAATAAATAAATATAAACTACCATGAATTCTGTTTATCATTTGAAATCAAAGATGTCGGTCAGACGAAATTCATAGATATGTACATATACTTATGGGCATAAATAAATATATTACCGTTAGAATTACCGATTTCTAAGCTTTTTCTTTAATATATATTATATATATTATATTATATATATATATATATATATATACACACACACACTAATGCTGTTGAAAGGTATGAATCCCATTATTTTCCCTCCAGCTATGGGTAAATTGTAGGACAGACTGGGGTTTTTTAACCTTGGATAGGATATTAGTCTGGGAGAACGAAAACACTGAATTCAAACTTGTTAAACTCCGCTTGAGAAATTGACCTTGTAACATATCCTACTCGTGTGGAAGGTTGCTTTTCATGGTAGAGCACTGTAGGGGAGACATTAATTGACATTTCACCGTTTTCTACGTCTCTTACTCTTTTGCCTGTATCTTCTTATATTTTCCCCTCATCCCTTCTAATCGTTGTTACCTGTCTATCTGAATGTCCTACAAACATAGATTAGTGTCATATGAGAAAAAAAAAGGAATAAAGAATGTGTGTGTGAAATATATATATATATATATATATATATATATATATATATATATATATATATGGTAGAGCACTGTAAAGGAGACATTAATTGAAATTTCACCGTTTAGCGTAAGCATTTACACCGCCTGTTGTTTACAGAATTGAGTTCTCTTGTGATTGTAAAAACATATGTCCTTTAAGTATGTTTCACTTAATTGTTCACCCCGGACTGACAGTCGCTGACGGCCGTAAGGGTAAGGAACTTGGCAGAGGAAAATTCTGTCGGGTTTTGCTTCCGGTAGCTGTTAAAAAAGTCGAGCCGCACTGATGAGACATAAACGTCGAAACACGTGTCTGTGGATGACTGATATATATATATATATATATATATATATATATATATATGAGGTGAGGTAAAAGGAAAAGTGAACAAAAATAATGACTCAAACAAGTCCAAGTAGGAGATAATATTTTGTCCTACTGACGCGAAGAGAGAAAGGGAGTTATGCTTTGAATAATGTCAGACTGAGGATGTTTTCGCGTCAGAAGGACGAAATATTTCTCTCCTACTTAGACTTGTTTAAGTCATTATTTTTGTTCACTTTTTCTTTTACCTAACCTCATAATGTCGGATTTTACTCCAAACCATCCTATGTTCATATATATATATATATATATATATATATATATATATATATATATATATATATAACACTTAAAAATGGTCAATGTCATTTTTGATACACACACACACACACACACACACACACACACACCATAAAAGAAGAATATTTGACATCATATTTCAAACCGTCTACCTTTCCTGCCCTCCTTCTTCAAACTTCAAATTTTGAACAGATTGATAAACCAAGGACTATCGTAGTTTTTCTCGTTATTCTATGATAAAAATTTACTTTTCCTTATATCAACAAATGCCCTGAAGAAGATCTACTTAACAGATCGAAACACTGCAGCGTCGGCTAATAAAATTACCACTCATTTTATGTAAACTTGTGTTTTTTCAAATATCTTACTATATATATATATATATATATATATATATATATATATATTTACCACTATTATTTATATATATATATATATTTACCACTACTATATATATATATATATATATATATATATGTATAAGTAGCATGTTAGCCTACTGAAGTGCGATGGCTGCGTAACCAGTATAATAATATTTTTTATTGCTTTCTGTGATACAATCTTTGAATGGACACAAGAATTCGTAAATAACTCGGTATGTTTTGGGAGATGGAGCTGCCTTATTAGCGACGTTAGCGTTATCAGTTTTAAGTGTTTTATAGTAGATGATAAACCTTAAACATTCACTACGTTGGATATGCGATATGCATCTCCAGTTAAAAAACCAAACAAACCGTAATCGTCGATTAATCCCGTTTAGAGTTAGAATGCATTTGGTTACAGTAGAATAGGTGGATAACATTTTTTTTAATGTTAATACTATTTTTATTTTTTTTATAGATATATTTTCTTTCTTTGTTTTTTTTTTGTTTGTTTCGTGTTTATTCTATTTTTTATCTTTATTATATAAGTTCTTTGATTTGTTCATTTATATCATAGTTAGGAAATCAATTTATATACTGAAGGTTTATTTGATGTAGAATAGATTATATGAAGAGGAAATTTGTTTGGCTTGATTAATCAAAGCTTTTTACGGTGGCCATTTTGTATCTTTGTGTACATTTACTTTGATAGTTAAGGAAGGATAAGTTGGGATTTTTTGTGAAAGGATGTTGTAGTGAATTGCTATTAGATTCAACACACACTTAAACATACATAAACAACCATACACACACACACACACACACACACACACACACATATATATATATATTTATATATTCACACACACACATATATATATATATGAGGAAAAATGAGAAAAGAAATGTAGATGAATCGACCTTCATCAGAGTGAACATTTATTTTGAAATGTTCACTCTGATGAAGGTCGATTCTTCTATGTGTGCGAAATATTTTCACACACAGAAACTGACCGAAACACATGTGTAAGTGATATCGATTAATGTGATATCGATTAAATTCATT
>CM042148.1:81747847-81755347 GCA_023376005.1 Doryteuthis pealeii
GACATGATGAGCGTCTATTTTCTTTGTCTCAAATTCCGCCATACTTACTTGTCACGCGCATGCGCAGGCAGATGTAACGGCACATTTATAAGATATGTTTTTTTTCTCCTCTCTCGCTTTGCCGCGTCATTACATCTTAAGGTGAATATATTAGTTTCTTTCTTTATTTTTTGGTCATAGTTGTTATTGGAAATTATCGTTTATAGTGATGTTTATATAACACTGTGTCGTGTATTATTCTTTGTCTTGGTTTATTCTAAACTTTCTATCTCTAAAGAGATTTTTTGTAAGAACACAAGTCACCTTCTAATGTTTCAATTCAATGCGATATTGAAACATCTATATATACTAGCTTAGGAAGCGCGTGGTGTAATGGTTAAAGTCATGGGAAATGGACTCGTCGACCGAGTTCAAATCCTGAACGTGCTAATTGCATTTCACTTAGCGCTAATACCCTTGGGAAAGGTATGGATCCTACTCTCCCTCCAGGTATGGATAAATAGTAGGGCAGACCGGGCTCTTTAACCTTGGTTAGGCAACCGGTCTAGGAGAAGGAAAACTCTGAATTCAAACCTGTTAAACTCCGCTTAAGAAATTGACCTTGTGTCGCATCCTGCTCATTCGGAGGGGTTGGTAAATATATATATATATACTAGCTGATTGTTCCCGTCCTTGCCAGTTGTTGCATAACGTGATTCCAATGAAAGTAGTTTTTTTGTAATAATAATAATTATATACAGTATTTGACGGCATATAAGACGCACGGGCGTATAAGACGCACCCCCATTTCAGCAGATCAGATTCAGGAAAAAGTTTTTTTAGTGTATTTAAGCATATATATATTTACCAACCCCTCCGCACGAGCAGGATGTGACACAAGGTCAATTTCTTAAGCGGAGTTCAACAGGTTTGAATTCAGAGTTTTCCTTCTCCTAGACCGGTTGCCTAACCAAGGTTAAAGAGCCCAGTGTGTCCTACTATTTACCCATAGCTGGAGGGAGAGTAGGATTCATACCTTTCCCAAGGGTATTAGCGCTAAGTGAAATGCAATTACCACATCCAGGATTTGAACTCGGGGCGACGTGTCCATTTCCCATGACTTGAACCATTAAACCACGCGCTTCCACCGGCTACGGCAGGTGTGAAAAACTCGAATGGAGTGAAATATATCAATTTATATGTATTTATGCATATATTGTTGAAAACAGTCTAGCTGTGTATTACACAAACAGAAACATAGCTGTATGAAAGCAATTTGGCAGTACAGGCAAGCAATAACCTACACAAGACATCTCCCTAACCGGAAATAATAATAATAATAATAATAATAATAATAATAATAATAAGTCTCAAACTCTACGATGTATAAGACGGAGGGCAATTTTTTGAGCCAAAATTTTGGAAAAAAATGTGCGTCCTATATGCCGTTAAATACGCTACTTTCTAGCAGAACCTGTGGATATACCACAGTATGTTAATTTAATTACAACCGTTGATGTGTTTCCGGTTAGCTCAGTCAGTAGAGCGTTCGGCTAGAAACCACCAAGGTTCCTAGTTTGATACCAGCCCTGGCCAATTCAGCGTATGAGTAGTACAAGAATCTGTGCGGTAAAGTACGGAGCTTATGGTAGGTGTGGCGCTCCACTTCAGACGCAAAAACAATCTCCTAGGTTTAGCGCTATTGAAAAGGGGATAGACTCCCTCGCTGATTGGCTGATACCGACATTAGGCCGCCCCGATGACTTACTTTTACATAAGTACTATTGGAAAGATCGAAATGTCAAAATATCTTCCGTAATTTACAATTTCAATATTACAAATAAAACAAACGTAACTTCTTTTTTTCCCCAATTCATTTTAATTTTAGGTCGAACATTTAAGCGACGTAAGACCATTTGGTATGTTTCATTTTAAAAATTGGGTGAAATAAAATGGGACAAATTAGAAAGCTGTGATTAAGCGAAACCAGATAATCTGGATTTACATTTTTGCATTACATCTTGAACAATTTGAATGGTCTCATTTTTAATCAGAGGGTGTTGCAGCATGATAACGGACAGAAGATTTAGGAACAAGCGTTTTATTTATATACTTCTTCTTACTGTTTAACTAGTCTCTTGGTTGGATCATAGTTGCGCTCTGTTATTCTAGATCGGAGTAGCTGGGTCTGTCTGTGTCCGTTTGTGGATCTGTTGTTGGGCTCGATGGCTTTCTCACTGTTGTTCAAATCTGGAATTACTTGGAATCTTTTAGATATCTTGTCTTGTGCTGATGTTAGTTTATAATAATACAAGACGTTCTTTTTCTGGATCATTTACTACATCCTTAGTAAAAATGCCTTGGAGAACAGACACTCAACTTACGTCCGTTCTCTTCAAGCACTCAGTCCAGACTGCCAATTCATCACTCCCTCTTTTTCTCACTTTCTTTCACTCTTCGCCTGTTGGCATCCATTGTTCAATCACAGATCGACATGTAGCCTTTCATTCGTAATACCAAAAATTATAATAACTTTCCACTATTAACTACACGTAACTTAATTTTTGGGGATTATTTTGATTATTCGGACCATTTTCCTCATCTTCATTGTTATCTGTACAACGTTTAGGCCGATGTGCCCTCTGGCCTTCTTCAGGTATTTCTTGTCGGAGTCGGGAACTTTCTCGGATTCGTGAACCTTCTTTTAGGACTATAGTATAATTATCAAGCCTTATCTAAAAAATTCCAATTATTTTTTTTCCATTTCATTATCTAACACGCGGGTTAGAAAGTATCCGACTAAATTTGAGAATACATTTTTTAAATCTCATATTGGACACCACTGAATAGCAGTACCTATCGCTCAATGCGGTTATTGTGAAAATGTTACAAGTGAAATGTGTGCATAACCCCATTTACCGATAAGGAAAGGGAATGAGACACAATATCAACAGTGTTATTATTATTGCAAGTGGTCCTTATGGACAGCATGCTCGATATGAAAATTCATTGAATCTGCAAATTTATTGGAACTGTTCCCCTTAGCCTATTGAGGCACGTGGTATAATGGTTACCGTCGTAGGAAATTGACACGGCAAGACGAGTCAAAATCCTGGAAGAGGCTGTTTGTATTTCATATAGCGCTAATACCGGTGGGAAAGGCATGCACCCAACTGTTCTACCTCCAGCTAGGGATAAATAATGGGGCAGACTATGCTGTTTAATCTTGGTACGGCAACCAGTCTCGGAGCAATAAAATTACTGTTTAAGGAATTGACCTTGTGTCACATCCTACTTGTGCGAAGGGGTTGGTAAAAATGTGACATCCCTATTATTTCATACCAGCGTCGTTAATTTGGTCCCTAGTGACCCCGAAGGAAATCACAGGTAAATATAAATCATCATCATCATCATCATCATGTCGCGCCAACGGCACGGATATCCATGACAATCTCTCGCCAAGTGTCCCTATCACTCATTGTCCCGGGTAGGTCCTCCGCGCAGCATCCAGAATATGCGCAGTGCTGGTCAATGTACGTCTTTGTTGGGTGAACCCAAATTGGTGTGCCCAGGTGCTGGATTCCACGGGAGAACGTTGCTTTTGGGTTCGTCCTTGCTTCTCCAGCATTGCCCAGCATGTCTCGTTCGTATAACTCGGATGGATTGTGTGATAGGTGGCAACTGGCCGTACAGCTGTTTTCTCGTGGGGTGTTGTTTCCACGTCTTGTCTAAGATTGCACGCAGCATTCTTGTGCAACTCCCATCTAGCTTTTTCTCTGGGCGCTTCGTTAGGGTCCAGGTGGTGCAGCCGTACAAGCAAGGCCGACAAAACTACGATTGGAAGAATTGTCGCTTTAACTTGTCTGTGAGATCTGACTTCCATATAACTGATAGTCTTTTTATGTTATATAATCGTTCAACATCGGGTAGAGAGAGACAGATAGGTAGATAGATAGATGATAGTTTTACTTTTTGCATTGCTTCTACTAGTTCTACTTCGGCCATTTTCTCTTGTTGATCAGTTAGGCTTCTTTTTTCGCGCTGGGCTGGTTATTGTTTTAATATTCAATTAACTAACAAGACTTTTCTTGATCAAGCTTTATTTCCAGAACCCAGACCATGATCATCCGCCGCGGGGGTAGATGGACTCTGAGCACTGACAAAATCTACGCTCCTCAGAAATCGGGTCGCATTCAAACTAAACTAAAACCTATTCTCACGCGTCCAATCGCGCGCTTTTAAGGGATTAAAGGTTATTACCCGTCAACAACTATCGGGTAACTTTCCATGGACCCCATCATTATAAATTTAACGGACTTAATTCAAAATATTTTTACTACAGGTACGTTCATAATTTATAAACTGCTTATAAATTATTTAACATTTATAGCAGACCATGGCTTTCCTATGCGTGTCAATATGTCTTACAATAGCTTGTCCTTTAAATTCTTCGCCACAAAATAAAAAAAAAAAGAAAATATTCAAGAGTATCAGCAAAGTCCGACTAGTTAAAACGATTTAGTCTTTATCTGCCAAAGAGTTCAACCATTGATCTGACGGCCAGTTACTTGTCTACAAAGTATTTAGAAAACGCAATGAATACTTTGTAGACAAATGGCAAAATCGATTTTACTTATGCGTTTCTTCTTATGCAAACTCATCCATAAAGACCTTTAATGTTTGATAGAGTACAGCTAGTACAGTAGGCGTTACCTTTTCGAGAACTGACTGACAGTATCTTCATCTCTTCCTCCTCTTCCGTCTCATCGTTTGATATATAATCTGCCATCTTTTATTCTATGTATCTTACCTTTTTTAATCTCCTTCCGGACGTGCGTGGTCAAAATGATCTTCAATTTCCTCACTGTCTTTACCTTTTTACTGCGGTCTCCTTCCTCAACTGCCTACCTCTTACCATAGCCCCAGCGTCATATTAATCCCTCTCTCTCTTTCTCTCTCCACCTCTCTCTTGTGCTCTCTCTTTTGAATTGAACTTCAGCTCTGGTTTTATCTATCTATCTATATCTATCTATTTCAGAGTGCTCATATCTATCGATCTATCTATCTAACCAAGCCTCTTTCTCTCTATCTATGGTCTAGTCATATCTATCTATCTATCTATCTATCTATCTATTCCAGCCTCATCCGGTCTACTTATCAATCTATCTACCTATCTATGTCCGTCTAAACATATCTATCTATCTATCTATCCAGCATCATCCGGTCTATTAATCAATCTATCTACCCATCTATGTCCGTCTAAACATATCTATCTATCTATCTATCTATCTATTTCATTCTGTTCATCTATTGATCTATCTATATATCCATGTCATCCAATATATCTATCTTTTTTAGTCTGTTCATATCTATCAATCTATCAATATATCCCAGTTTCACCCGCTCTATCTGTCTATCTACCTATCTATTTATCTATGCCAGTCTAATCATATATAATATATATATATATATAATATATATATATATATATATATATATAATTATCTATGTATCTTAGTCTGCTCATATCTATCTATATATAAATCTGAATATCGTCCGATCTATCAATCTATTCAAGTCTCGTCGGATCCATCTATCTATCTATCTATCTATCTATCTATCTATGAATCGATCTATATCCGTCTAGTCATATCTATCTATCGATTGATCGATGTCTGTTTATATCTATCTATCTATCTATCTATCTATCAATCTAAGTATTGTCTGATATATTTATCTATCTCAGTCTTGTTCGATCTCTCGATTTATCTATTATATCCACATGTCATGGATTTTGTAAAATAATCAGAAGATAAAGCATAAGGACTGGATATTGATACGAAGCCAAAACCTCAAACAAAGCCGATTATGATGTGAATTTGTTAGTTAAGAATTTCATTGTAGGGTAGAACTTCCTTCAAAGTGGCCAAATAATGTGCACACACATTATATTATATTATATGTAAATAAAATATGGAAATGAATTCAACAATATGTAGAAAAATCAATCAATCATCTTTCCATACTAATTTACACTTATTTTATCTTTATAAATTAAATTTATTCCAATTCTGTCCTTTCACTTATCCTCATAGTGACTACATTGGTTAAATCGAACTTAATGGACCTAAATTACACCATCGTATGTCACCCCGCTGAAAGAAAAAAAAAATACCAAAAATCAGAAAATTAACCGAATTTAATGAAATTTTTGGTGTTGATATATTAATGAATAAAAGATATAATGCACCAGTTATTTTATTTTAAAACTTTTACATTTTTTCAGGTCAGTTAACTTTGAATCATGTATCTTGGAGAATCAATGTTATGCCTCAAAGATATGAGGTTCAAAGTTAATTGACCTGAAAAAATGTAAAAGTTTTGAAATAAAATAACTAGTGCATTATATCTTTTATTCATTAATATATCAACAGGTAGGTTGTAGGTGGTCACACTCCATCTTGGTGCCTCAATTTGCAGCTTTCAACATTCTGGCCCTTCACACCACAACTCAAACCAACCGCTGCCCATACAAAAGCTTAATACCATGGATGGATCCGGGACATCTTGCAAATACCAGTCAGACACACGAGGCAATGCTGATGTTTCAAATTGGGTGAATGTCTATCATCACATTAATTTTGAAAGATCTGGGGTCACAGGTTTCAAAAGGGTTAACAAAAAAGCCATGTAAACATGAATTCAATATGCATGCATGGAAAATAACAACCATTTTAATAACTTACTTGTTTTTGCGAAGTCTTAACAAAAACTTTTTTTTCTGCGTCGGGATGACAATTAAAATACTTTCTAAATTATAGTCTGAAAATACGTTGAATCTTATTTCTCAATATTATGAAAAGGAAATATGCCATTTGGTGAAAGACAAGGTTTGTCTTTAAGTATTTAAAATAACGTCACAAAAACTGAACGAGAGATAGTGTTATAGAGGAGTTAACACCCCTACAAGATGGACTGACCCAGAGCCATATAAGAGTCGACGTGGCAGTGACAGAAGTCGGGAAAAATATTCGGACGAAATTACTGCATCAACTCCAGACATTTGAACCTCCTCATTTTGTACGTTTTATCTTGTGATTGTACTACTTGTTGTTCTATGTTAAATAGTGTTGAATAAAATACATATTCACGCACCCTGGGTTCTATGTGTATCTTTTTCCACCTCAAAGATACAGCAGATAGATAGATAGATAGAGAGAGAGAGAGAGAGAGAGAGAGAGGAGAGGGGGAGATAGATAGAAAGAGTGAAAGATAGAGAGGAAGGGTGAGAGGTATATATATATTATATAATATATATATATATATATATAGAGAGAGAGAGAGAGAGAGAGAGAGAGAGGAGAGGGGGAGATGGATAGAGAGAGTGAAAGATAGAGAGAAGGGTGAGAGGTATATATATATATTATATATATATATATATATATATATAGATAGATAGATAGATAGATAGATAGATAGAAAGAAAGAAGCGCGTGGGCTAGTGGTTAGAGTCGTGGAAAA
>CM042148.1:81760347-81815347 GCA_023376005.1 Doryteuthis pealeii
GTGATGCGTGCGCGACATGATGATGATGATGATGAATTAGCCTTACCAAGAGATGATCGGTCGATTGATTGATTGATTTTCTCTTCATGTCATCTGATTAAGTTTTGTATCTAGTTAGGTTAAGTAATTACTTTCATTGTATGTTCATATTTTTGCCCCAAAAAACTTACAGTATCTAAGAGAAAATTACATTTGAAGCTAAACAAGTCCAACTGTCTTTTCTTTTCTAGTTTTGAAATGTTAGTTCCTAGCTAGACTGATATTCAACTCAGGAGTGCAGAGGAGGGAGGTTGTAGAGGGGGGGGGGTCATGCGCACATGGTCTAACATTATGAAATAAAATTGAAAGGAAAAATAATTAAAATTAGTTTGGCTAGCATGAAACGTTAAAAGTTTGCCTGGCCAAACTAACAGCAACTCCAGCAAGCGTCAGTGTTTGTTCACGGTCACGGCGCCAGAGATTGGCATTCGAAGATTTCTGTTCAGCCCCACACGCAGTTGCAGATAAAAGGAGGGAAAAAAGTGGACTCTAAGCCATTGTCTTTAATAGAAGGAAAGATGCCAACACATATGTTCATATATACTATTTTTGTTGTGCTTCTTGAATATTTTTTGTTCCTACATGTAACGTGATTATGAAGGTCCCCGAACTTTGATAGTAGAAATAAAACTGTGGGCGGACTGCTATAGAAAGAGAGGAAGAAGAAATAAGAGAAAGTAAGGGTTAAAAAAGGGAGTAGTGGACACACAACGGGTTGCCGGTAATTTGACCGAGGTATGACCACCAGATGAGAAACTGAAAGCTGACCGGAAGTCGGGTGTCGACCGGAACCGGGAGTCAAGGGTGACGAGGAACGAGGAACAACAAGATTGGCTCTTGTTGCTTTCCGGCGGCGTAGGATTCGGACGGGCCTTTGGTCCCTAGTGTGGGACAGCGATATAGTTGGTACTGTTAAAAGGTACAGGAATTTAACAGTGTCCTCTCTTCTTTCACTCTGCCTTTCCGTCTGTCCGAAACAGCCCACGACACGAGCCCGAAAATAAATGCTAAGCCCTTGTGACCATATATCTCGCGTGTTATACCTTTTTTTATCGACAATGACGACCGCCATATTACAAATACCTTTTTAGTGCCGTGAATTTTGAGGCACGTTGACAAGCCCCGCTACGTTACACTACTATCTAATCAAATATAGACAATTTTTTAAACATATCAACTTGACCTACAGATAAGACCCGAACAGGTACTATAACTTTGAGTTAGAGCGCACATGGGAGTAAAGCTAATTAACGCGTATTCCACCCCCCATATTTCCAAAGGTAGAACGTCATCTTCAAATGCTTGTGTCATACATAGGATACCCTTTTATTGGAGAGTGAGTCTTAGCCCTATTGCAGCAGATACAGTCAATCTATTCTAAGTCTCGTCGACCTGGTGCGTATTAGAAATATATATATATATATATATATATATATATATATTATATATATATATATATATATATGACCTCCCAGGACATCAGGTATATGGCTGGTTACCATATACCTGGTGGGTTTTGGTGTAGTGAATTTTCCATTTCAGGTTATTCATAAATATATATATTTCTGAACGCTAACAGCCGAAGTAATTGAATCGAAGTATATATATATATATATATATATATATATATATATATATATAGTATCCGATTGCCGCTTTAACTTTTGCGTCGCAGTGGCGTCAGTTAATAATCCAAAAGTGTTCAATATATTAAAAAATATAGAGCAGTAATAATACCATGGTAGACCCTTTATTTTACATCTGACAATATTATTAGTATAATATATATAATATACTATTATTCACTCCTTTTGAGTTTTCACACCAGTGTTAGCTGATGGCATTTCACTGGAGTCTGAGTGACAGCAAGTCTCCTCAGGTCTCCAGGACTCTTCTGAGTATTCTGGCAGATTGCAGCAGTGCAGTGTTCTGAATGGTTTCAATCCTTCCTTTGATATCCAAACTTTCTAAACCCTTTTCTAATACTTTTGGGACTGTTCCAACAATTGGTATCACTTTCACTTTCATGTTCCATAACTTTTTTAGTTCTCTGGCAAGGTCCAGATATTTGTCCACTTTTTCATCTTCCTTTAGCTTCACCCTATGATCTGCTGGCACTGCAAAATCCACCAGTTGACAAGTTCTTTCTTTTTTGTTTATCAACACTAGGTCTGGTCTTCTTGTTGGGATAAGGTGATCCGTTTTTATTTCAAAGTCCCAGAGAATTTTATGCGTTTCGTTCTCAAGAACAGATTCTGGTTTATGCATATACCATTTTGTTGTGTGTCAAAATTTAATTTTTTGCATAATTCCCAGTGGATCACCATCCCAACCCAGTCGTGTCTAGTTTTGTATTCTCGTTGTGCTAGTTTGCTACATTCGCAGAGTATATGGTTTACAGTCTCATCTCTATTACCACAAAGTCTACATTCACTATTTTGTTGGGTCTTATCAATTTTCGCTTTTATATAGTTTGTCCTTATGGCATTATTATTATTATTATTATTATTATTATTATTATTATTATTATATCTATTGTTATAGTTATTATCATTGTTATTATTATTATTATATTTATTGTTATAGTTATTATTATTATTATTATTATTATTATTATTATTATTATTTATTATTATTGTTATAATTGAGTGCTTGGGAACATCTAGCATCAAATCGGAAAGAATGGCTTAAGACTTGTCTCGCTAAATTAAAGAGCTTTGAAGAAAAAAGACTGAAACAGGGGATAAGCTCCGTGTAACATTAAAACAAAAACAACTGACACCCGCTATAGGAAATTCCATCTGTCAGTGTGGCTTCATAGCTCGCAGCAAGGTGACGGGCACACTCAAGGAAACACAAAATGTCTTTTTGATAGCATGCACAACATGGGAGGAAACAAATTACTTACTGCTGACCTCAACTATCCGTTCACGATAGGAGACTCAATCACACACACACACACACACACACACACACACACACACATATATATATATATATATATATATATATATATATATATATATATATATATATATAAGTTAAGAGTAAGGAAATGAATCCAACCGTATATGTATAGATAAAATGGTATGAAAAATACATATGTTCTTAAATTGAATTTATTTTTACAACTTTTGCATAGCTAAATTTGCCAATATTTCGATTTCATCCCAAAATCCTCATCAGAGCATAATGATAATTGTGGCCGTTTGAAGATGTAAATGTTTTTAATCAGGTTTCTTCAAGAGAGACACAGATAATCAGAGAGAGATAGAGAGAGAGAAGAGAGAGATAGATAGATAGAGAGAGAGAGAGAGAGAGAGAGAGAGAGAGAGAGAGAGAGAGAGAGAGAGAGAGAGAGAGAGAGAGAGAGACTCCTGGCTTTGACAATCTTCTCAATCTGGTATCAAAGCATTGACAATGTCAGAAAAACAATGGTAGTGATTGAAGACGTGTCTGCTGTATGAATTCAAAGTTCATTAAATCGATGAGTTGACTCGAGCAACAGACGTCCAGAAAGGGAAAATCGGCCGCCACTTCCGCTGCTACCGCCGCCTCCACGGCCTTCGTCGCCTCCGTCGCTTAATGAATGGCTGACCAGGTTTCAGTGCGCCAAATTCCAGACAATGGAAATAACACGGGATAGACGACGAACATTGATTCTGGATTGGGACAAACTAGATTAGGTTCTGGGAACGAATCTACGTTTAACGAAGAAGAAGAAGAAGAAGAAGAAGAAGAAGAAGAAGAAGAAGAAGAAGAAGAAAGTTAGAAAAAGAGAATTATGAGAGAAGAAAGAAGAAAGAAGAAGAAGAAGAAGAAGAAAAGAAGAAGAAGAAGAAGAAGAAGAAGAAGAAGAAGAAGAAGAAGAAGAAGAGAAAGAAGAAGAAAGAGAAAAAGAAGAAGAGAAGAAGAATAAGAATAAGAATAAGAAGAAGAAGAAGAAGAAGAAGAAGAAGAAGAAGAAAAGAGAAGAAGAGAAGAAGAAGAAAGTTAGAAGAAAGAAGATGAGAGAAGAAGAAGAAGAAGAAAGAAGAAGAAGAAGAAGAAGAAGTAGAAGAAGAAAGTTTGAAGAAGACAAAGTATGAGCGAACAAGAAGAAGAAGAAGAGGAAAGAAGAAGAAAGAAGAAAAGAAGAAGAATAAGAAGAAGAAGAAGAAGAAGAAGAAGAAGAAGAAGAAGAAGAAGAAGAAGAAGAAGAAGAAGAAGAAAGACAGAAAAATGAAAGGGAAAACAAAAGCGGTGAAGAAGATGAAAAAACGACAAAAGCAAGAAGAAAGAAGAAGAAAGAAGAAATGAAGAGAAGAATAGATAGTGGAAGAGAAAAGAAAGGAAACAGAAAGAAGAAATGGAAAAGAGGATAAAGAGGAGAAGCACGAGGTAAAGTCAGAGAAGATAAAACAAAAAGATACAGAACGTTAAGAAGAAGAAGAAGAAGAAGAAGAAGAAGAAGAAGAAGAAGAAGAAGAAGAAGAAGAAGAACAACAACAACAACAACAACAACGGGAGTGAAAGTGAAGAAAATAAAAAGATGCAAAAAAAAAAGAAAAAGAAAATAAAAGAAAGACGGAAAGAAATAGCAAAAAAAAAGCAGCTGGTCTAGCCGATTGCAGAACAAAATGGCGTGGACCGAACAAAGAATAGTGAATCGAATGTGTGGAGACGACAGAAGATGACATTGCAAATGGCTGTCATGAAAGACCTCTTCACGACGACGTCTCGTTACTAAATAGGACATTCTAGACGCTACTTGTGTTTTTCTTATAAGAACTATTTTCTCTGGCAGATAATGATACAATTATTTTAGTACGTCTGGTATTCAACTGTTCTTGATTTGTTTTCCAATATAGTTATTTATTTATTCATTTTGATGTTTTCTATTTTTTACTGGCAACAAATAAAGAAAGAAATAATGAACAAATATACGACAGCTTTCTAATTTTAGAAATAAACGTACTCAAATAGAAAATTAAATAAAGAATCTAACCAAAGAAAGTGTTGCCATGATATTTTGATTTTTGTTTAATGATATCAAATTGTATAAAAAAGACTTTCATTAAAAATGGCTATAGTAGTTCATTGACTTACTAGTTTAATTGAACCCTGTCTGATCGGGCTTTAGAATACACAGACTGCACCTCTGCAGAGGGATAATACCCACCTCCCAATGGACCCACATGTTGACCGTGAGTGATGACCCGTAATACTTGGTGGATGAGCGGTCCATTACATGCAACATCCCACTTTGGACCTTACTTAAGCTAGACGGGCGGTCGTAGAGGCACCATCCGATTCATCGGCTGATCCTGTCAAGCCCTAGCTTCTATATGATTGTCCCAAACTTATTGCCCTTATGGCAAGTCCCAACTCTTTTTATCATATATATGCTGAAAGGTTGTGGCTGAGGGTCTTCATGTCCTGGGAATGACGTTAAACTCTATCTGATGGTGAGATTCCAGTGCTGGGGAATGTGTAGCACCCCCTTCATCACCATTGGTCCCAGGTCCACTCTGACCCGGAGTGGTAGTACTTGTTAGGGTCCCATCCATAGGTGAAATAGAAAAAATGTGTTTATAAAAAAAATTGAGTACCCATCAAGAATGAATTTATTTTAAAAGTTTGTTGGCATTAAATGACCCACCAACGTTGATATACCGTAAAACAAATACAAACAAACCAACTAATTTAACTCTTTCCACTCGTGTAATATAATAGGAACAGAAAGAGAATGGAAAATGATAGTAATGCAAGAGTTACGTGAACGTATCATGGAAAGTTTTTAGGATTAGTCAGCACAAAGCTACACGTTGATTTCTTACTGGTCAAAGGACGTCACGTGGTGAAGTGTGGAAGAGGGAGAATGTAATGATCAGTTTGTAACGTCGCGGTGGCTGGGTGAAAATAAGTTTGTCACCCCAGACATTTTGACTTTGGGGAAAATAAAAATCTTATGAGAAAAAAAGTTCGCCCGGGCTATTATTAAAAACTATAATAGACACAACGCAAGATATCTTTACAAGAATCCCCAAGTCCTTTCCATCCAGAGAAGATAACAAAATTCAGAGATAAGATAGCAGCCATACAGATTTCAAATAGAGAAGATAGCTACTCAGAAGCTAAGAAGAAGTTAAGTATCCCAGGTAAGTATATTAGTGTACAACCATGAGTATGCAGGTATACTCTATACTATACTATACAATATACGTAGATACGAGTATGGTATGCAACACTTGTCGTTTCTAATAAAAAAGGAACAGCTCAGCCGATTTTTTCGAAAAGACCCGCACAAAAATGCATTAGAATTGCTATAGTTAAACATTATACACTAGCTAATGTGGCGATATCGAACAAGAAAGCTTAGGTTCAATTATATGAGTGTCTCTATTTAACAAAGCAAACATAGGTTCAAGCTTTTGTTTCTTTGAATTTCATGGCATATCAGCCCGTGGGTTACCGAAGACTTTTTCTTATTCAATTTTTAAACCAAACTTTTTTAAACACACTTTTAAAAGCTCATTAAAAAAAATTTTTAACCGATAGATGGGTTGGTTGGCTGGTTGGTTGGATTTTACGACATGTCAACTCTTGATGGGTTATTTTATGCTGAAGACATTGTTTTATCCATTCCTGATAGGTATTGAAAAGAATTAATCAATTTTTCAAAACACATTTTAAAACTAATTTTAATCTATTTAAGCCGTAGATTGGACTCTAACAGGTACTACAACTCCGGGTTTGGGTGGACCTGTGAGTAATCTCGATGCAGAGGTACTCCCCTGAGCTCCAGAATTGGTACCTCACCAGTAACTGCAGTTTAATGTCATACTTGGGAAACTTAGACCCTCAGCCACCGCATTTCACACATATATGATAAAAAGGTTGGGATCTGCCATAAAGGCAGTAAGGTTTGGACAATCATATAGGTGCTAGGGCTTGACGGGACCAGCCAATTTATCAGAGTGGCCACGACTGCCCATATAACCTAAGTAAGGGGTCTATTTGGGAGCTGCATGTTGTCATTGCTGTTCCAACAAGGGTTGTCGTGCCGTAAAATCCAACCAACCATCGGTTAGCCGTGGATAAGGGAAACCTTCTGTGAATGCTGGAGTTCATATTATTACATACAGAATAATTCTTTCTAAATATATTACAGCGCCAGAGACAACTCTAGAATGGCAGTCACAACAATCGTTCTCAACGATCCCCACCAATTTCTCTCGTTTCCGTTCAGGTTCGCAGTGACGTCACACGATGGCAATCCATTTCCCGTTCTCACCCAGACACAACAGCAGCTCATTTCTCAGGGTCCTCTAATGTGAAGTAGATTTTAATTTCTTGTACAGAATGTCAAACATGCATTTTCAACCCCCCCTCTCTCTCTCTCTCTCTCTCTCTCTCTCTCTCTCTTTCTTTCTCTCTCTCTCTCTCTCTTCCTTCGATTTCGTAAGGGTCAAGGGAATGGCGTCTGTTGTAGGGACGCAGCTATTTCTTGCATATAACGAACCAATTTACGCGCGCATATAATGATAACACGACGACAGAGTTATCCATCATCCTAGCGGTAAAAATTCACATTATACTAAATCTAGGATGAGATAATCACTGGATTTTGATGACCTTTTTTGCTTTCCTTTTTCTTTTGTATATTTTCCTTATTTCTTTCTTTTTTCTTTCTTTCTATGGTTTACTTATTTATTTCTCTTATATATATCTCTTATATATTTATTTCTCTTATATATCTCTCTCTATATATCCTTTCTTTCTTTCTTTCTTTCTTTCTTTCTTTCATTCTTTCTTTCTTCCTTTCTTTTTTTTTCTACATTTAACTCATCTCATTTCTACATTTCATTTTGTACTTTCCAATTGGCTTTCTTTTTATTTATTTTCTTTCTTTTTTCTTTCCTTTCCTTATTTTGTTCATTTCTTCCTTCTTCAATTCTTTCTTTCTTTCTTTCTTTCTAGATTTAACTTATTTCTATATTCAAGTTATTCTTTATTAACTTTATTGTACATTACAATTATTTAATTATCTTTTTTCTTTCTTCTTTCTTTCTTTCTTTCTTCTTTCTTTCTTTCTTTCTTTCTTTCTACATTTTAATTATTTCTTTCCCTTGTGTATTTTTTTCTTTCTCTCTTTTTTTCTAAATTCTTTTCTTTCTCTCTTTTTTCTAAATTCTTTTCTTTCTTTTACCATGTTATGGCATTCTTTTACTTTCTTTCTTTCTTTCTTTCTTTCCTTCCTTCTTTTTTCTTTCTTTCTTTTCTTTTCCTTTTCCTTTTCTTTTTCCCTTTATTTTTTAAAATTATCTTCTTTTTCTTCTTGTTATTACATTCTTTCTTTCTTTTTTCTTTCTTTCTTTCTTTCTTTTTCTTTCTTTCTATTTTCGCCGCTATTCTTTCCATTTTTCCCCTCTTTCCTTTTTTTAAATTACTTTCTGTATCCTTCTTCTTATTATTTCTTTCTTTTCTTTCTTTCTCGAAAATAAGTTCCTTCTTTCAATGGGATGATTATGACAAATCGACTAAGTTCATTTCACTTTGCATTTCAGCAGCTGAACTGCCAGAGATTAGCGTCTGCATTGATGATAAATTAATGCATTTCTTTTCTTCTTTTCTCTTTTTAAAATTTAAGTGTCAGTTTAAACAAGCATCACTTTTTTCACATCAATCCTATATCGTTTTGGTTTTCTCTTTAGTCGAAACATCTTCACCCCAAAGCTCTCACCAACAAACCAACCAACCAACAAACCAGCCAGCCAGCTAACCAAAAAGAAAAAAAAAACACGTCACACCAAGGGTTTTCCGTTTGTAATGATGTTTTAAACACCAAATGGACTTCGAATTTGTACCTTACGTCAGCCTTTGTAAAAAAGTTAATATATACTAACGACGTTTAGGTTTCAATCTCAGGTGACCGTCAAAGTTTTAATGCTAATTCATTATCACCATCACCCATCATCATCATCATTGTAGAATAATCATACTAAGTTCCAATTACCGTCGAATTGGTAAGACAAGGCAACAATACAGATCTAACCTTGTTGCAATTCTACTGCAGAATGCTAGAGTATTTATGAAGCCTTATAACATCATAGAAACCAAGCAGCCAATCAGGACTCAAGAAATGGAATCACCCAAATACATGAATGGACTATTCTTGAGTCCCATAAGTACCAGCTTTCTTGGGCACTAGTTCAGTTGTGCTCAGCCAGTTGTTGTTGTTCAAACTAACAGCATACTGACTGACTGACTGACTGACTTCAATCAACATCATCATCACCATTCTCGTATAAAATCGAAACCTTTAAATTTCGCCAAAAATATTCATATCAATCTTCTCTGTCAATAATTATCCGGGATTGTATTTTGAGGGGCTTCAAAAGGCACGCTTTGCGTTATGGTTATCGTCGTTGGAAATGGAATTCTGGACGCAGTTGTTTGTGTACCAATTAAACGTTAATGCCTTTGGGAAAGGTGTGAACGAATTCTGGAAACAAAACTCTGCAAAACAGTAGTTGTACAGGCACTTCATACCGTTTCATAAATGGACCATATGACTTTAAGGCACTTCTCTTTAATCTTGATTAAGAGAGGACATGTTTTTCATTTACACCGTCAATACCCGGTTGTTTGTTAGGGGTTAGTTCTATAATTTAAAAAATCTAAAAATCGTCTGTTAAAACAACCAGATATTGACGGTGCAAATTCTTAATCGAGATCAAGAAGGGGTGCTTAAATGTCATATGGTCCAATAAATAAATAAGATAAAAAAATCTATTTATATTTATTTTGACTTTTATGTTTTATTTTTTAAACTAATTGTGAAATATATACCTCAAATACCGTTTTAAATTCATAAAGAAAGTAAAAAGTAATATTTTATAAATTGTGAGATGTTCACAACTTTATACAACTGTTTAGACAATATTTGATTGAAATCCAATTAGTTTATAGCCAACACCTCATAGGCATCAATTCATAACTATAGAATATTCGGACCATATGACCTTTAGGCACCCCTTTTTGATCTCGATTGAGAAAGGACATGTTTTTCAATTACACCGTCAATATCCGGTTGTTATAACAGACGATTTTTAGATTTAAAAAATTATAAAACTAACTAACCCCTAAACCCTAACCCTAACCCCTAACAAACAACCGGATAAATGAAAAACATGTCCTTTCTTAATGAGATCAAAAAGGGGTGCCTAAAGGTAATATGGTCCGAAAATTCATGCCCCCCCCCAATTATCCCTAACATTTGCCATGAAAACGTTAGTAATTTCTATAAATTGGCAAAATGAATGGCTAGGATCAAATAACCCTGTAACAATTGAGAAGTGAAAAACCCACTAAATAAAAACTGACATATAGTTTGGTGGGTTGTATATTGATAAACCGTTGTTTTTTGAACGGTTATAGTAGAGTTATTATTTTGAATTAAAAGACGTCGAAGTTCAAAATCTGAAGGGGTTAGACGATTGATGGGTAATAAACTTTAGGTAACCTTCTTTCCAGTTGACTGTGGGAACGAAGGCCTAGAGATTAGTCAGCTAGTTAGAATGGAGACACCATGATGTAAGCATTGTCTCCGCTTCGATTCCGTCGTAGTTGAGAAAGTCTGGATCTGAATAGAAAAAATATGATCACATAAAATATAAGCCTCATGTTGTCTCTGCTAATGGCAGCCTTAACAAACCATCTTAAAGTCAGACCAGCATCTTACAGACAACAGCACTAGACCAATTAAAATAAATAAAAAAAACAGACTACAGAAATAAGGTACCAGCCGAGCTACTCAAGTAAAAAGAAAATTCTTAAATATTCGGAAGACATAACCACAAAGGTCTCCCGAAAAAAAGTAAGTAATAGAAATAATGTATCGTAATTTATATACCCAAGTCAAACGGGTATATAACAGATCGGTTGGATTTTACGGCATGTCTACCATTCTTGGGTTATTTTATGCCGAAGACATTTTGTTTTATTCATTCTTGATGGGTACTCGATTTTCTTAAACTCAATTTTCTAAACACATTTTTTGAAACTCATTTTTTCTACTTAACCCATCGATGGGACCCCAACGTACTACCCACTCCGGATCAGACTGGACCTGGGAGTAATTGTGATGAAGGGGTACTCCACATTCCCACAGTTCTAGAATTGAAATTTCACCATCAGATAGAGTTTACGTCATACTAAGACACTAATGGGTCCAAGGTTGTTATATGATAGTAATCTCAAAAGTAAGGTCTCCAATGCGCTGAGGACGCAGGAATACTGTCTGCGAGTCTAGTGGTAACTCTGTTGTGTTTGTTGTGCGTGCGCCTTATGTCGTAAAAACCAACCAACTAGCAAATCTGTCTTTTGAATTTTGAGTTTTTAGCTTTTGCTTTAAGAAAATCAAAACTTGCTTATATTTGAATTTGTCAAAGTGGAGAAGAAATTCATGTAATTTGTCTTTCTTTAATTCTTTCTTTCATCATTGCCATTACTCCCAGATCCACTCTTACCCGGAGTGGTAGTATCTGTTAGGGTTCCTTCTATAGTTTCATAGATAAAAAATGAGTTTAAAAATATGTTTACATATATGAGTTTAAAAAATTTGAATATCCAACAAGAATGAATAACACAAACGTCTTCGGCATAAAATAACCCAACAAAGGTTGACATGCCGTAAGATCTGACCAACCAAACAACCAAAAATCCAAACCAATATTTTTCTGTTGCTGAATACCACACAATATTCTTGATGATTTTCAGTTGCTTAGGTCTAAGCCTTCTATAATATTTCTTATATCGGGGTCAAAATAGTAGAAAAGGTGCCCCATATTTTTCCCAAGCGCTTGACATGCCGTAAAAAAATCCAACCAACCAATCAACAAACCAACCAACCAACCAGCCAAACAACAAATGCGTCTATTAGATTTTGAGTTTTTTGGCTTTTGCTTTGTGAAAATTAATGTAAACTTGCTTACATTTGCGTTTGTCAAAGTGAAGAAGAAATTCGTGTAATTTCTATTTCTTTAATTCTTTTTTCTTCTTTAAAACTAAAAAAAAAAAAAAAAAACAAACTTTGATTCTGCAAAATATTGTCTTTTCCATCTTTTCGGTTTTCCGCACGAATTCCTTTCATAATGGATTTATTTTTGACAGATGACGTTTAAAAATTGGAAAAATAACAAAAAGAAAGAAAAAAAGAAAATGAAAAAGAAAAAGAAAAATGTAAAGAAAGATTTGTCGGCAATTCCAGTCGTTATTGATACAAAAATAAAAAGACATAATGAAGACATTTTGCCAAGTATATTTCGTTGAAATCAGATTCATCATTGATTATTTATATAACCTCAAGCTTACACACACACACACACACATACACACACATACACACACACACATACACACAAAATAAACACGCACATACACACAGAGACACAAACATACACACACACACACACACACACAAAATAAACACGCACATACACACACACAGAGACACAAACACACACATACACACACAAATAAACACGCACACAGACATAAACACACATACATAAATAAACACACACGTACACACATACATACATACACACACACACACACACACACACACACAAATCCACACACAAATAAACACACACATACACATACACGCACATAAACACCTAAACACTTTCTCTTTCACACACACACAAATAAACCCGCACATGCACCCATACACACACACACATACACACACACACACACACATACACACACACACACATACACACCTAAACACTTTCTCTTTCACACACACACAAATAAACACGCACATGCACCCACCCACACACATACCTAAACACTAACACGTGCGTGGGCACATTCGTTCACATACACGCACACAAACACAAACGCGTGGGCACACTCACTCACTCACTCACTCACTCAGACACACATACACACACACAAATAAGTACACGCATGTGGGCACATTCACTCACTCACACACACATACACAAACAAACAGACACAAATACACACATACGCACGCACAATCACACACATGCTTGAGCAAAATCATTCACTCATAAACACGTACACACAATCACGTACACATATACACACACACAATCAAACACACATACATACACGAAGGCACATACACACATATATACAAACACGTACCCCCACAAACAGACTCACGTTAGCACACTCACACGCTCACTCACGCACACACGCACACACAAACACACAAACGCACACTCAATTACTCACACACACACTAACACATATACATAGACACTTACACACAAACAAACACACGCGCATGGGCACACGCACTCTATCACACAAACGCACACGTACACACACTCAATCACTCACACACACATAAACACATATACATAGACACATACATATACATACACACATACACAAACGCATGAGTACTCTCTCCCTGTCTGTCTGTCTGTCTGTCTGTCTCTCTCTCTCTCTCTCACACACACACACACACATACCCCCCCACACACCTGCTGCTTGTGTAAGAAAATGTGAATTAAAATTCTTCCTTGATTCGTCGTCGTATCTAATTTGAAAATATCTGCCTCTCAAAAGACAAGCTGCAGATTGATTACACAACATTACATAAATAAACTTTTTTGTCTGCAATTCAACATTGCTTAAGCACGTCAGTTACCTATGCGCATAATCAAACTGTTAATATATACCATATTTTTGGTCAAGGTAAAACTATTAACAATATGTGAGACACTGTCTGTGCAGCTATTTAGGAAATAGTAAGTTGATTGATTGATTTTAACGAAATGTCAATTCGTTTGGGGTTATTTTTTACCAAGAGGTTAGGAAATAACGTACATTGAATATTTCTCTAGATGTTTGAGATGAGACTTGATGATTAGTATTATCTGCGTTATTCGGACTATTGTCCTCATCTTTATTGTTATCTGTACAACGTTTCGGTCGATATGCTCTCCGGCCTTCTTCGAGTATTTCTTGTTGGACTCGAGAACCTTCTCGGACTCGGGAACCTTCTTTCGGACTCGGAACCTTTTCGTAATCGGGAGCCATCACGGAACTTTGAACCTAACCCTTTATTCAGTCCACGGGGGTATCCTGTTCTCATTCTGCTAACCATAGCTGGGGTAGAGGCGTTAAGCTGTGTTATTTTTATTATACTATTTTATTGTTGCCCTTGATCAGGATTCTAAGTGACAGTTATCTCTGGATTGCAGGTTCAATCCTGATCAAGGGCAGCAGTAACATAGAGTAATAATTAACACAGTTTAACGCCTCTACCCCAGCTATGGTTAGCGGAATGAGAAGAGGATACCCCATGGACTGAATAAAGGGTTAGGTTCAAAGTTCCGTGATGGCTCCCGATTACGACAAGAAGGTTCCCGAGTCCGAAAAAAAGGTTCCCGAGTCCGAAAAGAAAGTTCCCGAGTCTGAGAAGGTTGCCGAGTCCGACAAGAAATACCCGCAGAAGGCCGGGGCATATCGGCCGACACGTTGTACAGATAACAATGAAGATGAGAACAATAGTCCGAATAACGCAGATATACATTGAATAATTTTGATTTTCCATAGTGTTGTCCTTATCTTTATTGTGGTATTTATAATCCCATCGTTTCGGCCGCTGTAACCTCCGGTCTTCTTCAGGTGTTCCCGGTGTATCCGAGATATAGTAATGTTCCAACCTGGGAAATCATTTGTGATAGTTTGACAGTTGATCATTACTATACTTGAATAAACCTGGACACCTGAAGAATGCGGGAGGATGCAGAGGCCGAAACGTGTTTACGTACGTAATGTAAACATTAGTATACAAGGTGTGTTCAAGAAATGATACTGTATTGAAAATGGGCGAAACTTGCAAATCGGTCGGAAAATTAGGGTGACCCAGAAAAAAACAGAACCCACAAATTTTGTAATAACTGTTAATTTTAACTAGGGTGGTTTAGGGTTAGGTTTAGGGTTAGGTTTAGGGTTAGGGTTAGGTTAGGCTTGGGGTTTTCAGGTTAGTTTAATGAGAAAATAGATAAATAATTTGGGTTCTGTTTTTTCTGGGTCACCATGTATATGTATTTAATTTTCCCATTAAACTATCCCTTTCAGCCTAAAAATTAAAAGTTTTAGAAATGGGACATAATTTACTAAACAAAAGTTCATAATTATCTTGTTTTAACATGCTGAAAATTTGAGATTTTGAAGAACCTATCAAGAAATACACTTAAAGGTTCATCAGTGATCTTATCCCAAGATCATTAAGTGTTTCGAGTATTGCAGCATCATACACCTTCATTTGGGCGACCCAGCTAGTGTTGATCAGGCACAAGGTCCGAGAACAGGATCTCAGAAGCAAATAAACCATGTCGCGGACATTGAGTTGCTATATATGAGAATTAGTATAAGTTATTATATTCCGAAATTTTATCATTTTTTACTTTAAAACTGTATGTATATATATATATATATATATATATAATGGAGATTGTGTGTTTGTCTGTAACCGAAACTAAATCACTTCTCAAGTTACGATTCCCTTAGTTATTGGCGTCACATTCCTCATGAATTTATTTTATTTAAACCTCAATTATTGATAAAATTGTTATACCTTATTAATAGTGTTGGTTTAATCTACATACTAATAACATGCAAGTATATTTATATATGCAACAAAATAGCAGTTTACAGTGTGAACGAGAAGGCTAATTTGCATATTGATATTAAGAATTTGATTTTAATAAATATATACTTAGTATTATTGATTTCTAATTATTTGGTTTTCTCTTAACCAATCTGAGCAAAAAAATGGGGATAAATCTTAAAAGAAATCCATAAACAAGACGAAAGAAGTGTAATTTTATTAAATACTTGATAATCTAATTAAATAGATAAATTAGGAAAAATGAAAGACGGGAGTGATGGAAAAGGATGGAAGAGTTAGATTTAAAGCTGTTCTATTTTTCGATTATACCCCCTCAGTTTATCATTTTCTAAATAGTTTCTAATTTGATACAATATTTTATTACATCAAAGCCTAAATACTTGCACCCGAATATATATATATATATATATATATATATATATATATAAATTTTTCTCACATATACTGGATTTCACTTTCACACACACAGTCTTTATATCTTGATAAACGGTAAATGTTCACCCGAAATATCGGAATAAATCGACCCAGGGACAGAACAACAGCTGGATATTGAAACTGTTTTTTCTGTTTTTGTTCACTTGTTCATTTTCATGCTTCATAATACCAAAAAAACAACGTTCACAAGAACAAATTTTATACATAATCAACTTTATATATAATATATATATATATATATATATATATATATATATATATATATAAAGTAATCCACAGACACGTGTTTCGAGGTATCACCTCTCATCAGTGTGGTTATACCGTTTAACAGCTACCTCTGGCCGGGTTCGAGACCCGAAGGAACTTTCGTTCGCCAATCCTCTTACCCGTACGGCCACAAGCAGCTGTTAAATATAGGAGACTATTTAATCGCTACATTTCTAAGCGGAAATGAATTCACTAGAGCCCTCAAAGGTTATGTAAACAAAGCGAGGCTTAGCTGTACGTCGAATACGGTGAATTTGCAATTAAATCCCTTCTAATTAAAGTGCTCAACAAAATTGGGAGCATATAATAAAGTAATCCACAGACATATGTTTCGAGGTATCACCTCTCATCAGTGTGGTTATACCGTTTAACAGCTACCTCTGCCGGGTTCGAGACCCGAAGGAACTTTCGTTCGCCAATCCTCTTAATATATATATATATATATATATATATATATATATATATACCTGTTAAACTCTGCTTAAGAAATTGACCTTGTGTCGCATCCTGGTCGTGCGAAGGGGTTGGTAAATATATATATATATATATATATATATATGTGTGTGTGTGTGTGTGTGTGTGTGTGAGAGAGAGAGAAAGAGAGAGAGAGAGAGAGAGAGAGAGAGAGAGAGTATCTGTATATACAATGGAGGAGTCCCCTTGGCGTAGTGGCTATCAAGCTGGACTGGGACATCGGTCGAACTCCATTTGCCTCTTACTTTCACTTTCGAACTGATATCCTTGGTAAAGGTATGGAAACACTAATTCCCCAGATATATGTTAAATATTACCACTGCTGTTCTACAAGGATAGCTTTGGCATTGAATAAACCAGGAGGGTTGATATACCATTAAACAAAGAAACCAAACATGTATATGAAAATCTTATGGAACTTTATAAATATATAGATTTAAAAAATGGAAAGACAGACATGCCATTGGCCAATACAATTCTAAATAGAAAGTCTCAATTATGAATTAAAGAAAATACTTTTAAACTTCCATCGTGATCCCTAACGTATAATCTTCCTGAAAAATGTCCGGTCACGGAACTTTCGCGAATCTATCTCACAGAATAAATAAAGGCCCTGTCTAAGACATATATACTTTTTTTATTCTTCAAAGGTAGGGCTGTCTCATGGCCTCTTCCAGGAATTTTAAAATAAAAGACCATTTTGTAGGCTTGGAAGGTTCCTGAGAAAGGAAGAAAAAAAAAGAAAAAGAAAAAGAAATGGAAAGAAACAAAGCAAAAAAAATAAATAAATAAAGCAAAAAAAAACCCACACACACAAAGCAAAAAATGCGCCTCTGGTCGGGTACGATTTATCAAAAAAGCGAGCTAAATTAGGTGAGGTAAAGAGTGGTTAGTAGAACGTTTGAATTCGCCTATGCATCAGCCTCGGGTCGTTAAATTAGCTATTCTAGTCGCAAGCTCTCATTTGTCAAAGACGCGTGATGCCGAGTTTGAAATATACGCCATTTCTTTCTCACTCTATACTCTTCTCGCTTATCCTACTCTCTCTCTCTCTGTCTGTCTCTGTCTCTCTGTCTCTCTGTCTCTCTGTCTCTCTCACACACATACACAGACACACACTGGTAACACACACTCCCTCTGTCTCTTTGCCTTTCTCTCTCTATCATTGTTAAGTCACATTTTGCCAGCAACGTGGTGCTTATGAGTTGACAAGTGGCTAGATTTTCCCGGGAGGCAATTCGATTGATAAATCACCGACATAGGGAGAAGAAATATTATATATATATATATATATATATATATATATATATATATATCAATATATATATATATATATATATGGAGAGAAAATTCCCCCCACACACACACACACATATATATATATATATATATATATATGGAGAACTATATATATATGTGTGTGTATATATGTATATATATACGAGGAACATTCAATAAATAGGGGATCTTTAAAAAAAGGGAAAATAATTGCATTTTATCTGAATTTCTCACTATAAATCTAAACTCTGCATTGTTTGGAATTGATTTATAACAAAAATGATTTCAATCCGATAGAAATTATTATTTTGAGTGTATTCAAAATGGTGGCAAATGAAACATGCATGAACAGAGGTCTGTGTGCAAATTTTTGATGGATGAAAAGTGCAAACTATGTGAAGAGCAAACTATGTGAACTTACAGAAGAATGGGTGATGTGTACGGAGAAGCATGTTTTAGTCCAAAAATTATTTAAAAATGAGATTTAAAAATGCCACAACGAGCCCAAGTCGCTAAGTCGAATAGAGAAGAAGTACACTGAATATATGGTAGAGAAAAGTTCAGTGCAACGAACGGTAAAAACTGACATATAAGGACTCATCACTATTGATTTCGTTGCAGAAGGTGAAACTAAACGGTGCTTCTTATTGCCTACTCTTTAGAGACAAATTTCAGCTTATTTATTAAATCACTCTCGAGTATATATATATATATATATATATATATATATATATATATAAGTAAAGTAAAGTCGACGGGGCGGCCTAAAGTCGGTATCAGCCAGTCAGCGAGGGAGTCTATCCCTTTTCAATTGCGCTAGATCAAGGAGATTGTTTTTAGCATCTGATATCTCCCTCTCTCTCTCTCTCTCTCTCTCTCTATATATATATATATATATATGCTCAGATGCTAAAAACAATCTCCTTGATCTAGCGCAATTGAAAAGGGGAAAGACTCCTCGCTGACTGGCTGATACCGACTATATATATATATATATATATATATATATACATATGTATATATATATATATATATATATATATATATATATATATATATATAATTGGTAAAGAAAACGGCTTAAAAAATCGGCCATTATGTGGGTATAGATCTATTTCTGTCTATAGGTATCTTATGAGTTTCAGCAACTTTTGAATATATATAATATAATATATATAATATATATATATATATATATATATATATATATATATAATATATATATATATATATATACAGGTAAATTGGTGCTGGAATGATTTTGTTTAATATTGAACTATTAAAATTTGTCTAGACCAGGAGAGAGCTCAATGCACAATAATTAGGGAATTATATACAGAACAATACATTTAACAAAGAAAAGGCTTAAATATTTGTCATATAAACAGTTATAAACAAATTCCCAGCGATATCAACCAGACAGTTTTTTTATAAGGAAACGGTAGTCATCACCAAAACCTGTTTATATTTTCATAATTTATGATTAGACTCTTAGGCTTTCGTACTATGTAGGGGTTGTATTTAGGACAAGCAAGGTAGTTAGAGGAAAACAACTTTTAGTAGTGTGTTACGTTTAGACAGGTTAAACATATATCTAACTAAAATTACCGTTGCACGTTTTCCAATCTATAATGACAATAGCAACACAACAATAAACTTTGAGGAAATTTAAAACGCTGTTATACATTATCATTTAATCTTTTAACTATATCTTAAATGTTCAAGCCTAAGACCTTTCAAATATTTTCAAAGTTATTACTTTAATAAAATCACTTTTCTAAAATTCTCATAAAGAACAATATTATGAAGAATAAAAACTATCTTAGATGTAAAGCAAATGCAAGACAGAATTATTTTAGTAACAGTGTGGTGAATACATGGAATAAACTACCATCATCAATAGTGAATGCCCCATCTCTAAACTCCTTTAAGGCAATGTTAGATAATCTGTGAAAAGATTATAAATATTCTGTGGAATTAAGATGAATGTTTATAAGGAACAGCTGACAGGTGTCAGACCTAATATACTAGCTGAAAAGATATTATTATTATTTGAGTTTTCACATCAGTGTTAGCTGATGGTCTTTCACTGGAGTCTGAGTGACAGCAAGTCTCCTCAGGTCTCCAGGACTCTTCTGAGTATTCTGGCAGATTGCAGCAGTGCAGTGTTCTGAATGGTTTCAATCCTTCCTCTGATATCCAAACTTTCCAAACCCTTTTCTAATCCTTTTGGGACTGTTCCAAGTGCACCAACTACAATTGGTATCACTTTCACTTTCATATTCCATAACTTTTCAATTCTCTGGCAAGGTCCAGATATTTGTCAATTTTTTCATTTTCCTTTAACTTCACCCTGTGATCCGCTGGCACTGCAAAATCCACCAGTTGACAAGTTCTTTCTTTTTTGTTAATCAACACTAGGGCTGGTCTTCTTGCTGGATAAGGTGATCCGTTTTTAATTTCAAAGTCCCAGAGAATTTTGTGCGTTTCGTTCTCAAGAACAGATTCTGGTTTTATGCATATACCATTTTGTTGTGTGGTCAAAATTTAATTTCTTGCATAATTCCCAGTGGATCACCTTCCCAACCCAGTCGTGTCTAGTTTTGTATTCTCGTTGTGCTAGCTTGCTACATTCGCAGAGTATATGGTTAACAGTCTCATCTCTATTACCGCAAAGTCTACATTTACTATTTTGTTGGTCTTATCAATTTTCGCTTTGATGTAGTTTGTCCTTATGGCATTATTTTGTGCAGCAATTATAAGTGATTCTGTTTCTCTTTTGAGGTTTCCCTTTCTTAACCATGTCCAAGTCTTTCCATGTGCAACCTCATCTATTTGTCGTTTAAAGCGTCCATATAATTGTTTTTCTTCCCATTTCTGTTTTCTAGTCTTTGTCGTTTTTCTGTTTGTCCATCTGCCGTTTCTACTATTGTTGGTCGCCATAAGTAATTTGTCTTTGCTCTTCCTTGTGTAATCTTCAAGTTGTTGGATTGTGGTTTCTACGCATTCCTCTATGTTGGCAAGACCTCTTCCCCCTTCCTTTCTTGACACATACAATCTATCTCTATCATCTCTAGGGTGGAGAGCCTTGTGCATGGTCATTAATTTTCTCGTCCTTTGGTCTATCTGTCTGATTTCTTCTTTTGTCCATTTTAAGAATGGTCCTGAGTATCTTATAATGGGGACAGCCCAGGTATTAATTCCTTTGATCAGATTTCTGCTATTATTATTATTATTATTATTATTATTATTATAAACAAATTATTAGCTCTAAACTATTAAATAGTAAAATAAAACTATAAATAATAAAAATATTATATATATATATATATATATATTGGAATCACAAGATTCTTGGGTTCGATACCGGCCCTCGCCAACTCAGCGAATGAGTAGCACAGGGATCTGTGCCTTAAAGTGAGGAGCTGATGGTAGGTGTGGCGCTCCACGTCAGATGCTAAAATAATCTCTTTGGTCTAGCGCTAGTGAAAATGGGATAGACTCCTCGCTGTCTGGCCGATACTGACATTAGGCCGCCCCGACGACTTTACTTACTTTATACAATATCAATTCAAAAAATAATGATAACACATGAGTACTTGAGTAATGATAAAATAAACTTTGATATACAGTTTTTCTCTGAATGTTTGTGATGAACCTTAGTATTATCTGCGTTATTCGGGCTATTGTCCTCATCTTCATAATTATCTGTACAACGTTTCGGCCGATGTGCCCTCCGGCCTTCTTCAGGTATTTCCTTTCGGACACAGGAACCATCTCGGACACGGGAACCTTCTTTTCGGACTCGGGAAACTTCTTTTCGGACTCGGGAATCAGAGGATTTAACCCTAAAGATCGTTATGGTGAAACTCGAGTAGGTTATTTCCGTACACAGTATAATAATAATAATAATAATATATATAATATATATATATATATATATATATATATATATTTTGGAAGATTATGTGCTTAATTAAAGTCATACCTAATTTGTTAATTAATTAATCATAATTAAATGAATTAGGCGTGCATATCGGTTTAAATGTAAAGCGTAAACAAATCAGGAAAAAGACGATCATGTATGTACATTTCAGCCTATTACATACAGAGATCGACATTTTCTCGATTTGTTTACGCTTTTACATTTAAACCAATATGCACGCCTAAATTCATAATTATGATTAATTAATTAACAAATTAGGCATGACTTTAATTAAGCCATAATATTGCAAAAATTGTCGGCCTTCGCCATTTCAAACACATTGTTTGTCCACTTCATATATATATATATATATATTATATATATATATATATATATATGCGTGCGTGTGTCTGTCTGTGTGTGTGTGTATTATTGAACTTGATTTCTCAAAGGCAAGCATATATCCATATTCAAAATCGTCAGATGATTTTCAAATCAGAACTGACAACGCGAAAAAAAAAAAAAAAAAAACGAAAAGTTAAGTCAGTCTCATTACGTTTTACGCCGTATTTCCACTTTTGCTTACTAAGTGTATTTTTCTTTAATCCATCTTAATCCTCTTAACATAGATTTATCCGTTTGTGTCACTTTGGAACTTCATCTCTCCGTCGGCCAATCTCGAGTTCATTGCTCGCAAGGGAAGAGTAAGTCACCATTGCGGCCTCGTTTCGAATCTGGTACCAATGAAATACAAATAAGTAAATAAATAAATACCGCTTTATTATACAGTTGTTCACGATGGCATAGTTTCTAAACCAGGCTCCCCGTTGTTGGTTGGTTGGTTAGTTGGATTTTACGGCATGTCAGCCTTTGATGGGTTATCTTATGCTGAAGAGTTTCTGAACCAGATTCCTCGTTGTTGGTTAGTTGGTTGGTTGGTTGGTTTTACTGCATTTCAACCTTTGTTGGGTTATTTTTATGCCGAAGAGTTTCTGAACCAGATTCCCTGTTGTTGGTTAGTTGGTTGGTTGTTTTGGTTGGTTGGTTGGTTTTACGGCATGTCACCTTTGTTGGGTTATTTTATGCCGAAGAGTTTCTGAACCAGATTCCCTGTTGTTGGTTAGTTGGTTGGTTGGTTGGTTGGTCGTTGGTTTTACGGCTGTCAGCCTTTTGTTGGGTTATTTTATGCCGAAGAGTTTCTGAAACCAGATTCCCTGTTGTTGGTTAGTTGGTTGGTTGTTTGTTGGTTGGTTGGTTTTTACGGCATGTCAGCCTTTCATGGGTTATTTTATGCCGAAGAGTTTCTGAACCAGATTTCCCGTTGGTTAGTTGGTTGGTTGTTGGTTGGTTTTACATTTCAACCTTTGTTGGCTTATTTTATGCTGAAGAGTTTCTGAACCAGATTCCCCGTTGTTGGTTTTGGTTGGTGGTTGGTGGTTGTTTTTGACGGCATGTCAACCTTTGTTGGGTTATTTTTATGCCGAAGAATTTCTGAACCAGATTCCCCGTTGTTGGTTAGTTGGTTGGTTAGTTGGTTGGTTGGTTGGTTTTACGGCATGTCAACCTTTGTTGGGTTATTTTATGCTGAAGAGTTTCTGAACCAGATTCTCTGTTGTTCGTTGGTTGGTTGGCTTGTGTTGGCTTTTACGGTATGTCAACCTTTGGTAGGTTATTCTTTGTTGATGGGTATTGAATTTTTTTTATTCAAATTTTTAAAACCCATTTATAAATACATAGATGGCACCCAATCGTGTACTCCCATTTCGGTTGGGAGTGGACCTTGGAGTAATAGCGATGAAGGGGTACTCCACACTCCCCAAAGTTCCAAAATTGATACTTCAACATTAGATGCAGTTTAACGTTATATCCAGGACATTTCATATGGGCCGGGTTAGCTCAGTTGGTAGAGCATTCGGCTAGAAACCACAAGGTTCCTAGCTCGATACCGGTCCTCGCCAACTCAGCGTATGAGTAGCACAGGGATCTGTGCGGTAAAGTAAGGAGCTGATGGTAGGTATGGCGCTCCACCTCAAACGCCAAAACAATCTCCTTGGTCTAGCGCTATTGAAAAGGGGATAGACTCCCTCGCTAACTGGCTGATACCGACTTTAGGCCGCCCCGACAACTTTACTATTAATCCTACAATGGTAAATTAAGCGAATGAAAATAATCCACTATTTTCCATTCGTCACCTCCGCCTCTGATAACCCCAATTAAAAATCAAGTGACAAGTTCACTAAATATTCCCCCGGATGTTTTCCAATTTTCATTGATTATAATTAATATAACTGATTATTCATAATCGTTTTATATGTAGTATAACGGTTATCGGTGTTGCAAATGGACACGACGAGACGAGTTCAAATATTGGACATGACTGTTTTATATAACGCTAAGTTTTTGCTGGTCAACTAACACCAGTATGTCCATGTGTAGGAGTCCACAAGTAAACGTCACTCATGAGTTCGTTCTTACTTCCCCAACAGTGTGCAGCGGGATCTTGTACGCCTTACTTGGATGGTTTCTGTGAGAATAGGTAAGTGGCCGTATAGCTACGTTTTGTGGGGTGCTGCTGCCCAGATTTGTTCAAGACAGAACGGTGGTATGTTAACTGGTCTACTAATCTAAGAGGCTTACTATCCAGTATGGAGATGTTTCTATCTTATTTGCAACACATAAGCTATGTTTGCAATTTGTTTTATCAGAATTCACATAAAGGCCAATGTCTCTTGCTCCAGTGTATTATTTTTTTACAAAAAGAAACCTCATTTAATGCTTTGGTACACGACTAATACAAAAATAGCAACAATAATCTTAAAAATGTATGAGCTAATATATATATATATATATATATATATATATATATATATATTGTGTGTGTGTGTAAATATTATTAATATTGGAGATTCGCTTCCGGTTTTTGTCTGTAACAAAAATTACGTCACTGCTTACGTCACATTACCCAAACGTCATAACATAGAATAAATACACTTAAAATTTGAACATGCAGCATTAGACAGTCCTCATTTTTTTTTAAAACAAGTTTTAATAAATACATGACTGATATTATATATCTATATATAGTTTATTTTATTTTAATACATATTTAAAGTTTACATTTCAAATTGTTTTATTTTTTAATCCTTTAATGAATTTGATTATTTTACTTACTTAGGGCACAAACTCGCTGACATTTAATTTTTTACTCCCAATATGTTTCAAAAATCTATTTTTACATCGCCCGGAGGGTGTTTTTTATTTTGTACTAGTATAGCTAATATATATATATATATATATATATATATATATATATATATATATTAAGCTAATATTATATATATATATATATATTTGTATATGTATAAAGTATTAACTTACCGGTGGGTATGAGTACGATCGTTGGAAGCGCACAATATCCAGAGGTTAAGGTTGAGGAAAAACAAATACAAAGTGCTCAATACAAAGTAGAGCATAAATTTTATTTAAGAATGGAAATTATATATATATATGGAAATTAAAATATATATATATATATATATATATATAATATATAATATATATATATATAGAGAGAGAGAGAGAGAGAGAGAGAGAGAGAGAGGGGGGGGAGAGAGAAAGAGATGACAAGGTTATATAAAAAATAAATGTACTGGATATATATATATATATATACACACACACAACACCCCCCACACACACACATATATATATATATATATACATATATATATATATTATATATATATATATATATATATATATATATATATAATATATCATAATTTTAAGCAATACAGAAAATCTAAATCATAATAACTACAGTGTTATCTTGACATACAAGAGCCAAAACTTCCGAGTTTTCCGAATTTCGAGTTGTCAATCTGTCAATTTTTTTCTTTGTGTTGAGAGCTAAAACATGAGGTACAAGCGGGCTTCAGATACGCTTATGTTAATAAGTTCACTAAAAACATTTAATTCTCCAAATTGTTTGGGAGAAGGTAGCTGGAACGGGTTAATGGCATTTCAGTTTGGGAAAAATGATTTGATATACTAGCAACAGAAAACACCCCCCGGGCGTCGTAAAAGTTAATTTTTGAAAGACATTGCCTGAGAGGGTGGGAGTTAAAAATTCAACGTCAGAGGGTTTGTATCATAAGTAAGCAAAATCCTCATATTTATTAAAGGAGTAAAAAAAAAAAAACAAAAAAAAAACAATTTGAAATGAAAACTGAGCCCCGTCCCTCTCAAATAAAATGTTGCGTGCATGTAAAATCAAAAATAATTATTTGAATATTTTCCCACAAAATCGTAGGTGTTTATTTATTTGTAAACTTTTTAGTTAACTTCTTGTTACTGTAAAAAAAAAAAAAAGGACGAGAGTAAAATTTTTTAAATTGTTTACTCAAATGTTGGTGTATATAGCATAAGAATATTGTGACGTAAGCTGTGACGTAGAGCTATGACGTAGTTTTTGTTACAGACAGAAATACAGACAATCTACATTATTAATAGAGATGAGGACATTGAATTATGAGCGGAACAAATTAAATTCAAACGTCAAGATATAACTGTATATGTAAAATATTTCTGTATTTTAAAGAAAAGGAGTTTTCTTCGGCGTATTCCATTTCTAGTTCTCCACAAAGAGTAACCAGTGAGCTTTTACGCACACCTAATATATCGACGGAGACGTTGTATTAAAACCGCGCCTTTTATCACGTCTAGAATACCGACACTTCAGCCGCCCTGACGGCTAGGGCACTAGAATACACCAACTGCCCCTCTGCAGAAGGGTAAAATACCCCAAGAGAGCCAGCTGTTGGCCGTATGTAGCGACAAGAATCCTTAAGGACGGAATCCTTGCGGATAAGCAGTCTATGGCTTACAACACTCTACTTTGGTCATTACTTAGGCTAGACGGTCGGTCGGAGAGGCCATCCCCTGGCGGTGTCTGAGGGTCTTAGTGTCCTGAGTATCACGTTAAACCGCATCTAATGGTGAAGGTCCAATTCTGGGGCTCCGGAGAGTGTGGAGTGCTCCTTCATCGCCATTATTCCTAGTTCCACCCTGACCTTCAGTGGTAGAACCTTTTAGGGTCCCATCTATGGGTTAAATAGAACAATGATTTTTTAAAAATGTTTTAAAAAATTGAGTTTAAAATTAACAATTTTCAATACCTATCAAGATCGAATAAAATAAAATTTCTTCGGTATAAAATGTGCTGACATGCCGTAAAATCCAGTCAACCATCCAATTTTCAGTTTATTTGTTTGTTTGTTTTTTGTTTTTTTTGTTTTACGGCATATCAACCTCAGTGGGTCATTTAATGCCGATAAAGTTTTGAAATAAAGCAATTCTTAATGGATAATACAATTTTTTTATAAATACATTTTTCTATTTAACCCATAGATGGGACCCTAACAGGTACTACCACTCCGGTCAGAGTGGACCAGGGAGCAATGTGATGAAGGGGTGCTCCACATTCCCCAAACCTCCAAAACTGGAACCTCACCATCAGATAGAGTTTAACGTCATTCCCTGGACATATAGACCCGCAGCCACCGCCTTCTAGCACCCATATGATAAAAAGAGGTTGGGCTTGCTATAAAGGCAATAGGGTTGGGAAAATCATATAGGTGCTAGGGCTTTGACGTGACCAGCCGATTGATCGGAGGGGGCCTCTCCGACCGCCCGTCGCCCAAGGGCCAAAGTGGAGTATTGCATGTCATGAACTGCTCATCCACCTGGGCTCTATCCTTAAGCATCACAGGTCGCCACCCACGGCCAACAGGTGGCCCCATTGGGGAAGTCTTAACCCTCTGCAGAGGTGCAGTCGGTGCATTCTAACGCCCCAGCCGACAGGGCGGAATTTTCAGTTTAGGAATGAGAAAAATCATACTAGTAAAACAGATATATACAATGGAAATTCACAAATCAATTATATCACCTACACCTCCCTGTGTGGGTCCCATCTATGGGTTAAATAGAAAAATATGAGTTTTAAAAATGTGTTTAAAATAATTGAGTTAAAAAATTGAATACTCATCAAAAAGGAATAAAACAAAATGTCTTCAGTATGACCCAACAAGGGTTAACATGCTGTAAAATCCAACCAACCAACCATCAAACCAACCAACTAACCGATGCCTCATTCGATTTTAAAAACGGAAATTAGGATTATTCGACTGTCTTTCTGAAAGTAAGTAAAAAAAGCAAAGTCGTCGGGGTGGCCTAATGTCGGTATCGGCCAGACAGTGAGGGAGTCTATCCCCTTTTCACTAGCGCTACACCAAGGAGATTGTTTGGGTGTCTGAGACGGAGCGCCACTCCTACCATCAGCTCCTCACTTTACCGCACATATCCATGTGCTACTCATACGCTGAATTGGCGAGGACCGGAATACGAACTAAGGTTCCCGGTCGGATACTCTACCGACTGAGCTAACAGTCTAAAAATTCCGGAAGTCAAGCGATATGAAAGTTGGCCATAGGAAATACATTCATATAACAAAAAGAGAGTCACCATTGATTAATATCAAATTTAACTGATTTGGCGCGTCCGAAAGAGCGGGACGTTTAGCCCCGATGATGATTAATTGAATTATGTCACAAATAATCGTCACCAATTCCCTCGGTGGATTTTCGAAATCAAATCACGAACGGAAAAATCACCACTGTCACAAATCACCAACGATATTTGACGATTGTTATCACGACATAGCGTAAGAATATGTAGCCAGAGATATATCAAGAAATACAGTTCTTCCAGTTCTTTCTTGTCGTATCAGTGCTGCTGTATGGCTGCACCACCTGGACCCTAACGAAGCGACTAAAGAATAAACTAGAGCTGCACAAGAATGAACAAGACGTGGAAACAACACCCACGAGAAAACAGATGTACGGCCACCTGCCACATATCACCCTAACCATCCGAGTAAGACGGACAAGACACGCGGGACACTGCTGGAGAAGCAAGGACGAACTTATAAGCGACGTTCTCCTGTGGAAGCCAGCACATGGACACGCCAGTGTGGACCGACCAGCAAGGACGTACATTGATCAGCTCTGTGCGGATACAGGATGCTGCATAGAGGACCTCCCGGGAATGATGAGCGATAGGGACGGATGGAGAGAGATTGTCATGGATATCCGCGCTGAAAGCGCGACATGATGATGATGATGATAATGCGTTCACGAATCCTCTGGTCAAATGAATCTCCGGGCCCTTTCCTCGCTAAAAGAATGGAAAAATCCAAGCAGTTGATTTTTCCCCTTCTTCCGAAGTTGAAAAGGCCAAAAATACATTTTATTGCTTAGAATGGATTTCTAGCGATTGTCTGCCCCTGCTAGGATCGACTTGTGTCCAAAAGGGTTATCTTCCCTTGCCTCCAGGTTTTAGCGACTAGGTGACACTACTAGCTGGGTATTTAAACTCAGCCCGGGAAGCCCTCAGCCCCTCTCTCTCTCTCTCTCTCTCTCTCTCTCTCTCTCTCTCTCTCTTTGGTCTTGCATCCAAAAAAGATGAACTAGACGCGTGATGACTCTGTCCATTAACTGGAAGGCTTTGCCCCCCAGCTATCAGTAAGTGACTCTCATATTCTTTATGAACTCTTTTGTATTTCCAAAAGACTTTCGTCCTATCTGTTTGTATAATGGCATGTATGTCATGTTCCACGTGCTCAGACAATAAAGTCTGTATTATTGTTATGTTGTACTTCTTTGTTAGGATTCATTTATGTATATATTCACCTATGTTGGAAGATTATCTGAGCCTTCTAACGTATTATAAGAACCACATATTTAATTCTTATATATTCATTACAGGTATATGGTTTCTGGTAAAATATATCAAAATATATCAATGGTTGACATGCCGTAAAATCCAACCAACCAAACAATCAACTGTAAACTATCTGAGGCATTTGTGATATATCTAATCAAAGTTTTGACTTAAGTGTGCGGCTATTATATCATCAACGAAGTGAAGCAATGCTCAACGTGCCAGAATAACAACTACCGAAATACAAATACAGATACAAATACCTGCAAAACTTGAACTGCTTCGGTGACATGATAGACACGCCGAAGACTTTTGCACCAAACAAACTTTTGACCCAACAAAAATATCAAAAAGTAGTGTAAGCAATTTGAGGACTGTATACCATAGCATACAAAGTTTACTAAAAAAAAATTTCTTCCGCGTGGGTCTGTAAAATCTTCAAAATCCTCGTCGCCAAAAATTTGTTATATCCCCAGATGTCGGAATAAAAAATGATAACAAAAACAGTGAAATATGTTTAAAATATAACAATATTTGTTTTATTTATTCTCACTGACCGGGAATACAGAGGGATGAGTTTGGATAGAATTCAACTGTGTATCGTGTGTGTATTCATCACATGGGCAAAGTCTTCGTCTGCCTGACTCTCTGCTTGTCAGTGTTTGTCTCCCTGTTGTAGTCAGTATATCCGGTATAGAATTGTTAGGGAGATAACTCTCCCTAACACTAAATAACATCATTTAACTCCCAATATAAAGCAACAACAGGTACTGTAAGCAATCTGATTGGTTCGTTGGATTTTACGGCATTCAACCATTGTTGGATTACTTTATGCCGAAAACATTTTGCTTTATTCATTTTTGATGGGTACTCAAAATGTTTAAAAACTCAATTTTTAAAAAACCCTGTTTTAAACTCATCTTTTTCTATTCAACTCATAGATTGGCACCCTGAAAGGTACTACCACTCCGGGTCAGAGTGGACCTAGCGGTAATGGGGATGAAGAGATATTCCACATTCCTCAGAGCCCCTGAATTCGAACTTCACCATCAGAGTTTAACGTCATACAAACACCCTCAGCCACCGCCTTCTAGTACATTATGAAGAAAAAAGGGTCCGGGTCTTGCCATAAGGGCAATAGGATTAGAACAATCATATAGGTGCTGGGGCTTGACCAGCCTTTTGATCGGAGGAGGCATCTTCGACCGCCTGTCTAGCATAAGTGAGGACCAAACTGAAGCTTCGCATGCCATGGACTGCTCAGCTACCATGGTTCCATCCTTAATCATCACGGGTCGCCAGCCATGACCAACAGGTGGCTCTATTAGGGGGGGTCTTATCCATATGCTGAGGCGCAGTCGGTGTATTGCAACGCCCTAGCCGACATGGCCAAGCGATCTCTCTCTCTCTCTCTCTCTCTCTCTCTATATATATATATATATATAATATATATATATATACACACACACACATATATATATATATCACACATATATATATATATATCTATATATATATATAAAGGTTTTATATATTTATTTATTTGATGACAACAGAACAGTCACGACCATTTGGTTTCATGCATGCGTAACCGCAAACATTCGTCAGGTGACGTTGACTGCACTTTGGCACACCGTTCCAGTAAAAGCTGAAACAGTGCCAATCCGACGCTATATTATATATATATATATATATATTTATATATATAATATATATATATATAATTACCAACCCAATACATGAGCAGGATGCGACACAAAGTCATTTTCTTAAGCGAGTTTTTAACAATTTGAATTCAAAGTTTTCCTTCTCTTAGACTGGTTACCTACCCAAGAGCACAGTCTACTCTACTATTCACCCATAGCTGGAGGGAGAGCAATCGGATGCATACCTTTCCAAAGGGTATTAGCGTTATGTGAAATGCAAACAGCAATCTGTTATATCTAAACAAATCTTACTAACTTTTGATTCAACTCAGTAGACTAAACTCGATGACATAATGACATAACTTTTTGATGACGACTAAAAAAAAAATTTTGTTTGTCTGACGGAATTTAAACTTTGCATTTTCATGGTTTAGACTTTCTATAACATTTACGAAATAAGATGCTAATTCTATTGGAAAAAGAGAATGGAACTTTTTGTCTTCTTTGTTTCCTTTATTTCACAAAAGGAAATAACAATTTTGTTTATGTAAGGAAATGTATTCTTCAAGTAAAAAAAAAGAAAAAACCTAATTCTGAAGATGTGACAATTATAAAAGGAAACTGATATATTTGTTCAGAATGATAAAAATATATTAAAAGATGTTTCTTAATTTTTAGATCTGACTTCCTTATCACATGAAAGATGCACACACACACACACACACACACACACACACACACACACACACACACACCTTATCACATGAGGGATACACGTACACACCTTATCACATGAGGAATACACACATACCTTATCACATGAAGGATAACACACACCACCTTATCACATTAAGGATACACACACACCTGATCACATGAAGGATACACACACACACACCTTATCACATGAACAATACACACACACACACCTTATCACATTAAGGATACACACACACACCTGATCACATTAAGGATACACACACACTTATCACATGAAGATACACACACACACACTGATCACATTAAGGATACATACACACACACACCTTATCACATGAAGGATAACAACACACACCTTATCACATAAGGATACACACACACACACCTGATCACATTAAGGGATACTACACACACCTTATCACATGAAGGATACACACACACACACACTGATCACATTAAGGATACACACAACCTTATCACATGAAGGATACATACACACACCTTATCACATGAAGGATACACACACACCTTATCAACATGAAGGATACACACACACACCTTATCACATTAAGGATACATATACACACCACACACACCTTATCACATTAAGGATACACACACACACCTTATCACATGAAGGATACATCACACCTTATCACATGAAGGATACACACCACACCTTATCACATGAAGGATACACACACACCTTATCAAATGCACTACACACACACCTTATCACATTAAGAATACACACACACACTTATCACATGAAGGATACATTCACACCTTACATAAGAAGGAACACACACACCTTATCAAATGAAGGATACACACACACCTTATCACATTAAGGATACACACACACACCTTATCAGATGAAGGATACACGCACACACCTTATCACATGAAGGATACACGCACCACACCTTATCATAGGAAGGATACACACAATCTTATCATAGAAGGACACACATACCTTATCACATGAACAATACACACACACACTTTATCACATTAAGGATACACACACATACTTATCATATGAAGGATACACACACGCACTTTATCACATGAAGGATAACACACACACACACACACACACACACACACACACACACCACTTCTTCCCCCACCAACTATGAGTATAAAAAAAGGGATCACTAAGTTCTTGGGAAGGCAATAGGTCTAGTAGAAGGAAAACTTAAAATTCAATCCAGCAGTGTTCCACTTAAATAATATCCTTGTGTCGCACCCACGGAGAGGTTGTTTAAATGCATACAGGATAACCAGTAAATATGTATACTAATTCTTTTTTTTAATACATACTAGTAAGAATATGCGCCCTCCGAGCCTAAGTATTTAATTCTTAATGTAATAAAAAATATTAAATTATAAATACTAACAAAATTAGATATGAACGCACATAAAAATATTACACTCATTTTAATTATATTTTAATTGGTTTCTATATAAAATAATTAATTCAGGATTGATTTTAATACGTTGGAGAATAAGACAATAATATTAGACATCAATAGCACCAAATAATAATTTATTAAACCCAGTTTTGTTAAAACCAGTATTCAAATTGACCACATTATATATTATATAAACCTTTATTTCTTAGTGATATATAAGACACACTGCAGGATTTTAAACGCACTAACAACATGGGCTGTTTTGAGGAGAATCTAACTCATATTTTCAAAGAGACATCGTTAATAAATAAGTTTTATTGTATGTATTAATGATTTTGACTATAAATCAAATACTCATTGTTTAACTCATGCAATTCGTGGGAGTTTCTGACGTAAACAGTGGCATAGGTTCGGTTACAGACAGGCCTCGAATCGCCATTATAATAAGGTTTTTCTTATATAACATGATTCATTATTTCTAATGGACCATTATACAACGAAAATGGAAATTATTGAGTATTATTTAATACCGAACTCCGCAACATCGAAAGTATAATATGTAGAATAAAAATAAAGTTTATTTATTTTTAAGTTTATTTTTATTATTATTGTTATTATTTAATTCATTTATTCGTCTTTTATTTGCTTTTTATTATGTTTTATTCTTTTTAAATTTGTTTTATATTTTTTTAATCATTTCATCAATTGATTTTTAAAAATATATAATTGATTTATAGGCTTATTGTGTTATCATTTAGCTCTTTGGTAAAAGGAGGTATAAAAAAGTTTTTTAACCCCCTCCTCGGACAAAAGGTGGATCTTACTGAACTTTGATCTTTGTGTTGTATACCCTTTCTTTAATTCTTACTTCTAGTTGTCTTTTCTTCTGGTCTTGGCTCTTCTATAATCTATCTTAGTCTGGTCTCTTCTAAGGTCTGGACTTTCTTGGGACTTCGGGTCTGGTTTCTGTTAGGGATTTCTCCTTATCAGAAGCCCTGTGTCATTGTTAGTTTTTAGGTAATAAACACAAGACTTCGATTTACTTTGATATTACTTTATTTCCAATCCCCATACCAGACATCTGCGCAGGTGAGACTTACACCCTACTAGCTCGGTTCCTACCTTCTAACTGACTGAGACTTACTTACTATCTAAACCGGACGAGAGAGTCCTCTCTACCTGTTTTCACTGTATCCACCGGAAGGTTAGGCCTGAGGTCAAGCCTTGTCACTCATCCTTCAAGGCCGTGGGCTGTAGTTTATAACGGCCATTTTGATTTCAACACTATTGCCATAAATATTAGGTATCTAATAATTATGTAACATTTGCTGGTCTTCACGAATTTTTCTTTATAAAAGAACGTGCGCTTGTACAAACAAGCACAGATAATCTTTACATATAATTTTTGTAATGTTTTGTCATGAATAAAAATAACTCAATTAACCAAATTTAGTATAAAAAAGAGGAGATTTTTCTTTTATGTTTAATTAATAGAAAAACCCATGATAATAGAGGTTTCAATACTCAAGATATTGGCTTCAAATATTTTCACTATGTGTGTGTGTGTGTAGGGGGGAACCCCGGTATGGTGTCTTAATATTCGTGAATAGGCATCATACATTGTCATTTACCTATGTTTGAATTTCATTTGAAACGAAAAGAAAAATTTCAGCGAGAGTTTGTACCCTGCCGTGACGTCGTTTGATCAAAATGAAATATTATTATCCAAATATCCTGGGTAATGTAATTTCTGAATGTATATGGTTTTGAGGGTCTATCTCCAAAACCCTAGGAAAAGTTCGTGAATAAACAAACAAGCAGACAGACAGGAAATACAACTTTATATATATATATATATATATATAATGAGTAAAAAGGTGGAATATTGTCGGATTAATTTCCTTTCTTTTTACTATATATATATATATATAGTCATTCAGACTGCGTTTTTCGGCGTATCGCGTCTCCTCAGTGTGGCTAGACTTTGCATACTACCTCCAGCCGGGAGCGAAACCAGACTGACTTTTTATCAGTCCGATTCCTTACCCCTCGACCGTCAGTAACTACCAGTAAGAAGCAGAATTTTAACTGATAAATGGATACATATGTATATATGTTACGGCTATTTAGAGTGCTCATATTCGTAAATGACAGGGAGCCTTGCTTACGCAAATACGGTGACCGTCTGGTAAATTCCCTTCGAAAGTGCTTTACCGGATTTGGAGCATATATATAGTCATCCACTGACACCGTGTCAATATATATATATATATATATATATATATATATATATATATATAAGGAAGGAAGAACTCAATACAGTAATCCCATAATAAATTTATTTCGACGAAAATTGGGGCCATCTAAAGTTGATTTAAACCGGCTCCCCAAATTTTCGTCTCATCAGATGGGTCTCAATTCACTTATGGACAAGCATATCACAAAAAACCCAAAGAGCTGAATATATATAAATTCAAACAAAAACAAATATAATAATTAATATATATATATATATATTTTAACAGTGTAGGATTGTAACCATAGAAACAGGAAGTGAATGAAAAAAAGAGATACATCTCAAGGTTGATTCCTAGGGTGTCCAGACAGACAAAAAAGTGACATGACAGAAAAAACAGAGTAGTATATTAAAATATAAATAGACAAATAACAGATAATATATATATATATATATATATATATATATATAATGGAAAGTTGACCCGGTGAATATGGTCACGATGGTTAGATGGTGCAGAATTCAGGAGGTAAGTCAGCGATATAACAAATGTAAAGTGCTCAATACGTTTGTAGAGCAAATTTATTACAATATAGGTACAAGTGATAACCTACTCGAGTTTTACCATAAGGATCTTCAGGGTAAAATCCACTGAATTAATCGAGATACCGATTAATTGCAGTCGATTACACATGTGTGTACAGCACAATGAACACACACGTGTAATCGACTGCAATTAATCAGTATCTCGATTAATTCAGTGGATTTTACCCTGAAGATCCGTATGGTGAAACTCGAGCAGGTTATCACTTGTACCTATATATATATATATATATATATATATATATAGGAGTATACTTATGGGCGGTACTGTAACACATTTTCATGATTATTACATTACGGGAAATAGTGAACTGCGATGTTAAATGTAATCATTGCATCTAGTAGTCATTTATTTATTTATTTTGAATCTGGAAATAAATTCGTTTTTATAAACTGTGTCATTTTTTTTTAAAAGCTTTATTTCCATAAATACACGTGGAACGTATTTTCTTCTGGCTTTTTACTATGCCAAACGTGCTACGGAATATTCGTGACTGATTCATCTTTAATAATTCTTCAGATTCGCATTTGTTGCCTTTCTTCTTCTTCTTTTTTTGTAATTCGCAAATTTCCAAATTTGGGACTCCTTCAGAGCTACTTTTTGTTTTTCCAGCTAAAAATGTCATTTTTTTAAAAAATCCTGTAAAATAAAAATGTTACAAACCATTTTTTGACACAAAACCTTGCACTTACCGCATCCTCAGCTTTTGTCAATATTTAATCATTTTTTTGCAGCACTTTTCTCAGAGGAAACCTTAAAAGTAAACATATGGATTTTATATTAGTTATTTTAGTTTGTATTTATTTATTTCGTTAATATTTATTTATTTACTTATTTGAGTTATTTAGTTAATATTTATTTATTTGGTTAATATTTATTTATTACTTATTTTTAGTTATTTTTTGAGTTATTTAGTTAATGTTTATTTATTTCGTTAATATTTATTTATTTACTTATTTTTAGTTATTTTTGAGTTATTTAGTTAATGTTTATTTATTTCGTTAATATTTATTTATTTACTTATTTTTGAGTTATTTAGTTAATATTTATTTATTTGGTTAATATTTATTTATTTACTTATTTTTAGTTATTTTTTGAGTTATTTAGTTAATGTTTATTTTATTTCGTTAATATTTATTTATTTACTTATTTTTAGTTATTTTTGAGTTATTTAGTTAATGTTTATTTATTTCGTTAATATTTATTTATTTTTATTTATTTTTTTGAGTTATTTAGTTAATATTTATTTATTTGGTTATATTTATTTATTACTTATTTTTAGTTATTTTTTGAGTTATTTAGTTAATATTTATTTGTTTGGTTAATATTTATTTCTTTACTTATTTTTATTTATTTTTTTATTTATTCAGTTAATGTTTATTTATTTTTCCCGCCCTTTTCTCAGATAAAAACATTAAGAGTAAGCAATATTTGCATATGGATTTTATACACGGCCATTATTTTACAACCTTGCCATCAAAGAAAAATATGCACGTGCAAGCAGCAAAATGCAAAAAAAGTAAAAAAAAAAAAAAAGAAAAAAGAAAAACACTTCAAAGATTTTTCTAACATAATGCAAGAGCTAACACATTAACCCAATGCTTACCAAAAAAAATTGTTTTTGTCTTTTCTAAAATAAATCCTGTTTTCAAAAAGGTAGATTCAGTCGGTGCGCTGGGGACATTAAGTGAAGTCACGTCAAGCCCTAGCACCTATATGATTGTTCCAATCGTATTGCTCTTATGGAACCCCCAGCACTTTTATCATATATGTGCTAGAAAGCGGTGGGTGAGGGTTTTAGTGTCTTGGTGTGACATTAAACTGCATCTAGTGGTGATGTTCCAATTCTGGAGCTCTGGGTAATGTGGAGTACCCCTTCATCACCATTACTCCCAGGTCCACTCTGAACCGGAGTGGTAGTACCAGTTTTGGTTCCTTCTATATGTTAAATAGATAAAAATGAGTTTTAAAAATGTGTTAAAACTTGAGATCCCCCCCCACACACCAAAAAATTGAATACCCAATTTCTTTGGCATAAAGTAACCCAAGGGTTAACATGCCTTAAAATCCAACCAACCAATCCTGCTGTTAATTCCACTTTCTTGTTTTCCATGGCTTTCACCATGAAGCGTATGTCAAATAACTTGTTCATTCTTATTAATTGTATTTTCTTCATGTATATATTCATACTAATTTTCCTTAATTGTACGACCGTTATCATCCTACAACACCCTGTAGTTAAAAATGAGACCGTCCATATCGTCCAAGATGAAATGTGAACATTTAAATCCTGATTACCTGTTGTTGCTCATCCGCCAAATTCTTATTTCTTATGGGTATCGTGAACTCAGCTAAATAATAAACCATTCTGTTTTTATTATAAAGAAATACAGAGAAGGAAAAAGACATGCTACACAGAAAAAATATGATAAGAAAGAAAGAGTAGGGGAAGATAAAAAGAAAAGGGATGAGTACTCGGAAGCTAAAACGCTAATCTGTTTTAATCGAGCACTACGAAAAGATGAAAGAAGGAAAAAAAGGGAAAAAAAAAGAGAGTGTGAGAGAGTTAAATCAAGATTATTATACTTTTAACATATTGAACTATTTAGTAATAGCTCTTAAGTAAACTGTTATGGTTATTTACCACACACATACATGAACTCTTCCAACTATAAATAGCAGCAGGTTCTGCAATTAAGCGAGAGTTAACATTTCAGTGGATAACCGATAAGACAGCCTCGCTTGTAACCGTCTCATTTGTATATGTTTGTACAACAGTTCTTTGTTAATATATTTGTTTAACTCATTTCCTCGAGTCTTTATTCTGGCCCCTAACCAGGCCACAACATAAACATATTAAAAGTTGTCATAATTAGATTATCATACTGTGGTATATCCACAGGTCCTGATTAAAGTAAATCATAATTATTTTTAGTATTCTTTTGAATCACGTGATCATTTCCTCTGGCTTTAGATAGCTGTAGTTCTATATTTATTCATTTAACAGATGTTATATTCTTTTCTCTTTTGTATTCTCTTCATATTCCTATTCCGTCTCTCATCTCCGCCCTGTCGGTTGGGGCATTAGAATACACCGACTGCACCTCTGCAAAGGGGTAAGACTCTACCATTGGGCCTACTTGTTGGCCTTGAGTAGCTACCCGTGATGCTTAAGAATGGAACCCAGGTGGCTGAGCAGTCCATGACACACAACATTGCACTTTGGCCCTTACTTAAGCTAGACCCCCTCCGATCAATCGGCTGGTCACGTCAAGCCCTAAAACCTATTTCATTGTCCCAACCCTATTGCCCTCATTGCAAGCCCCAACACTTTTCATCATATGGGTGCTAGAAGGCGGTGGCTGAGGGTCTTCATGTCCTAGGAATGACGTTAAACTCTATCTGATGGTGAGGTTCTAATTCTGGATGCCAGGGGAATGTGGAGCACCTCTTCATCTCCTGTGCTTCCAGGTTTACTGTTGCCAGGAGTGGTAGTACCTGTTAGGGTCCCATCTATGGGTTAGGTAGAAAATGTGTTAATAAAAATTTCATTAATAATGCATTTATTTCAAAACTTTTCGTTGATATGCCGTAATAAAACCCAAGCCAAACCAAGCCTATTCCCTTTCTCAGCTTCTTCCATGTTGTATTCCTCCTCCTCCTCCTACAACTACTACACCCCTTTCCTCCTCCTCCTCCCTTTCACCTCCTTCCTTCCTCCCTCTCTTTCCTTCGCCTTCCTTTCCTCCTCCCCCCTTCCTCCTCCTCCTCTTCCTCCTCCTTCCTTTCCCCTTCTTCCTTTTCTCCTCCTCCCTCCCCTCCTTCCTTTCCTTATCCCTTCCCCCTCCTTTCTTTTCTCCTCCTCCCTTCCCCTTACTTCCTTTCCTCCTTCCTTTCCTTTCCCCCTTTCCCTTCTCCCTTCCCATCCTCCCTTTCCTCCTTCTGTTCTCATTTTATTTTCCTCCGTTTTCCCTCTATATTTTCTTCCTATTACAAGTTCGCCTCTTCCTCCTACTTTTCCTCATCCTCCTCCTCCTACCTCTCCTCATTCACATGTTCATCGTTTTTCTATTCTTCACTGATCTTTTTATTCTTTCGCCGCTTTTTCTTTTTTCATTCATCCTTCATTATTTTTCTTCTTCGTTTTAATCATGTTCATTTGGTCTTTACTTTATTCTCCTTCCTATTTTTCATTCTTTTCTTCTTCTTCTTCTTCTTCTTTCCGCTTCTTCTTCATATTATTCTACTTCTTTCTTCTTCTTCTTCATATTTTCTTGTACTTGTTCTTGTTCTTCTTCATTTTCCCTTCTTCTTCTTCTTCTTCTTCTTCTTCTTCTTCTTCTTCTTCTTCTTCTTCTTCTTCTTCTTTCCACGTCATCTTTTTCTTTGCTCTTCTTCCTATTTTTCTTCTTTTTCCTCTTCTTCCTCTTCTTCTTTTTTATTTTCGCTCCTACCTATTCTTCGTTCGTCTTCGCATTTTCTCCTTTCTTCTTCTTCTTCTTACCTTTTTATTTTTTGGCTGTTTACCATAATATTCTCACAAGAGATTACAAGCCAGGAACGCACGACAATTTCAAAATATTTTTGTTTATTTCATTTTATTTTATTTTTATTCTATTTTTGTTACTTAAAAAATAAAAAATAAAACATTTTCTTGATTCAGCTTCTTAAAATAGCGAAAAGTCGAACCAAGGATTTTTCTTGTGTTTCGTGTCGCAAAAAAAAAAAAAACAAAAACAAAAAAAAAAACATAAAAAATTCTACAATATTCTCACCATTTTTTTTTCACTAGCACCAGATTGCGTTGTCTGAAAAACGGCCAAGCCTCTGCTTCGCTGTTGTTCCATCACTCACGAGAGTTTGTTCTTCATCTTTTTGTCGTTTTTTTTCTTTCTTATTTACCGAACTGCTTTAATAATAGACGTTAATAAATGTAACAGTGCAGAGAGAGAGAGAGAGAGAGAGAGAGAGAGAGAGAGAGAGAGAGAGAGAGAGAGAGAGAGAGAGGGAGGGGGATACCGTATGTGGCTATTGGCTGATGCTGGTCCGGCTAAATGAATGAAATTAGTGATTCTCCAGGGGTTTCTTTAATTCTTTTTTTCTTCTTTCAGACTTGCAAGGGAATATCTTTAAAAGTAAAGTAGAGAGATAAGAATCCTCCTTCTAATGCGACAAAAAGACATTCCGTTCGTCTTTCTGTGACGAGAAAACGAAAAAAAAAAAAAAAACAAAACAAAAACAAAAAAAAACAGAAGAATAAACATAATAGAATGATAATCTCATTTTCTTGGAGCTTAAAGATTTTGCAGTGCCAGTCTTCGAGAAGCGAATGTTATTTTAAAAAGAAGTAAGTGGTTGGCTGGCTGGTTGGTTGGATTTGGATTTGGATTTGGATACTTTTCCCCTATATAACCCATAGATGGTAGGAAGCGCGTGTTGTAATGGTTAAAGTCATGGGAAATGGACTCATCGCCCCGAGTTCAAATCCTGGACGTGGTAATTGCATTTCATTTAGCGCTAATATCCTTGGGAAAGGTATGAATCCTACTCTCCCTCCAGCTATGGGTAAATAGTAGGGCAGACAGTGCTCTTTAACCTTGGTTTGGCAACCGGTCTAGGAGAAGGAAAACTCTGAATTCAAACCTGCTGAACTCCGCTTAAGAAATTGACCTTGTGTCGTATCCTGATCGTGCGGAGGGGTTGGTAAATATATATACAACCCATAGATATACGTATATAACCCGAAATACTTGTCCTACGCAAGCTAAGATGGGCTGGAGTTTGTCATCCCCAGAGTTGGGGATGACAAACTACCAAAGCAGATTCTGTACTCTCAACTGTGTGTGTGTGTGTGTGTGTGTGTGCGTGCGTGTGTGTCATAAAAGTATCGAGATTCAAGGTGTATTTACCAAGAGAGAAATAAACAATGAATGGAACGTTAATTTTTTCCAGATTACAAGGCGTGTCAAAAAGTACAAAAAATCTCGATACTTTTTTAATATACCTTATATATATATTTACAAAGCAGACTCCCATAGACTACATGTCTACTACATGCGTCACTTGCGTAGTATGTTAAATGTCAAGTGGTGGTAACATGTTTCAAAAAGGACCATCCTAAAGAGTACTGGACTCGATGGCATGCACGAAATACTTGTCCAACGCAACCTGAGATGGGCTGGCCACAAACAGACTTGGGGATGACAGACTACCAAAGCAAATTCTGTACTCTCAACTGAGCCTCTCTCAGTTAAGAGTACAGAATTTGCAAGATCACGTGGAATCGGTAGACCAAAGCTCAGGAACAAAGACATCATCAAGAGAAACCTGAAGAAATTTAACATTTCCATAGGCAGTTGGCAAGACTCAACCAGAGACCGAATAAATTAGTTAAAAGGATGCCTCTTGTGTCATCATCGGATACGATGGACAGCAAGTAATAATAACCCATAGATGGAACCCTAACCGGTACTACCAATCCGAGTCATAGTAAACCAGAGAGTAATGGCAATAAGTGGTTTTATTTTGTCTGTATCTATTAGATGAGACTTGATGTCAATAATCTTGATGTTTCGGACTGTTTTCCTCATCTTTATTGTGGTATGTACAAATACAACGTTTCAGCCGCTGTATCATCTGACATGTTATGCTCGGATACGCAATGAATTTCCGATGAAGGCCGGATGATACAGCTGCCGAAATGTTGTACTTATGCATAACACAATACAGATGAGGACAACAGTCCGAAACATCAACATTATTCACGTTTTGTTTTATTCAATCTTAATGAGTATTCAAATATTTTTAAAACACAATTTATTAAAACACATTTTATATATTCATTTTTTTACCTAACTTGTAGATGGGACACTAACAGGTACTACCACTCCGGGTCAGAGTGGACCTGGGAGTAATGTCAATGAAAGGATACTCCACACTACCCAGAGCTCCAGAATTGGAACTTAACCACTAGATGCATTTTAATATATTATACCCAAAACACTAAGATCCTCAGCCATCGCCTTCTAGCATATATATGATAAAAAGGATTGGGGGTTTGCCATAAGGGCAATAGAGTTAGGACAATCATATAGGTGCTAGGGCTTGACGTGACCAGCCGATTAAGCGGAGGGGACCTCTCCGACAGTCCCTCTACACCAAGTAAAGGCCAGAGTGGAGTGTGGTATGTCATGGACTTCTCAGCCGCCAGGATTCCGTCCTTAAGTATCATGGATCGTCACCCACGGCCAACAGGTGACTCCATTGGGGGGAGGGTCTTACTCCTTTGCAGAGGTGCATCGGTGCATTCTAATGCCCGAGTCGACAGAACTGAAAGAGAAAAAGGAAAAATTATATTAAATACTATACGACACAACACAAGTTTGTTCTGAGTATCTCTCTAATCCTCTCTCGTTGAACTCTCTCCCCCTCTCTAATTCTCTATCGTTGAACTCTCCCTCTCTCTAATTCTATCTCATTGAACTCTCCCCCTTTCTAAATGCGTAGATTAAAATGATATCAAAGATATTATACAATTTTGGGAAGTTGTGGAGATATGAGGGTTCAAAGGTCCCCTAATTATGCCTTTAAAAGCACCTATTTTCGTGAAAAATTTTGGTGTCGATTTTATTGGCTTTTCTGATTTCTATGCATAGATTAAAAGGATATCAAAGACATTGATCAACTTTGAGAATTGACGGAGGTATGAGGGTTCAGATGTATCCTATTTATACCTTTAAAAGTATCCATTTTCTCTACCCCTCTCTAATTCTATATTTTTGAACTCTCCCTGTCTACAATTCTACCTCGTTGAACTCTCCCCCTTTCTAATTCTATCTCGTTGAACACTCCCCCTCTCTAATTCTATCTCACTGAACACTCCCCCTCTAATTCTATCTCACTGGTCCCACTGAACTCTCCCCCTTTCTAATTCTATCTCACTGAACTCTCCCCATTTCTATTCTCTATCTTTGAACTCTCCCCCTTTCTAATTATATCACGTTGAACTCTCCCCCTTTAATTTTATATCGTTGAACTCTCCCTCTCTAATTCTATCTCACTGAACTCCCCCTTTCTAAATCTATCTCGTTAAACTCTCCCCCTCTCTAATTCTATCTCATTGAACTCCCCCCTCTCTAATTCTACCTTGTTGAACTCTCCCTCTCTCTAATTCTGCCTCGTTGAACTCCCCCCTCTAATTCTACCTCGTTGAACACTCTCTCTCTCTCTATATATATATATATATATATATAATTTTATCTCGTTGAACTCTCCCCTTCTCTAATTCTAAGAGCTCTGCATCAGATGGTGAATAGTCAATTCTGAATATCTGTAGAATGTAGAATTCCCCTTCACTGTGATTACTTTGTGGTCTACTCTGACCCGGAGTGGCATTACCTGTTAGGGTGTCATCTATGAGATTGAAAATTAATTGTACTAGAAAAAATATTTAAGTTTTAATGCAAAAGAATAATATATTAAATTAGAAAGACTAACGAAACTAAATAAGAACGAAAAATATTTTTAAAAATCTTACATTTAGTTTAATGTTATTTTAATTGATTTCTATATGAAATTATATATGGAATTGCTTACAATACATTTGAGAATAACATGATAGTATTAGAAATTAGTAATAGCGAATGAATATATATTAAACCCAATTTTGTTAAAATCATTATGCAAATTATTGCCATCATATAATACGTAAATCTTTATTTCTTAGAGATATAAAACACATATTTCAGGATTTTATATGCATTGATAATATGGGCAGTTTTGTGGAAAATCTAACCTAGGTAAATTTAATAAAGACATTGTTAATAAATAAGGTGGTAATTAAGATTAAATAATGACTATTTTTTAATCGTTGAGAATATAACTTAAATAACCAAGGGAATCGCGACGTCAGAGGTGATGTAGCCTCGACTATAGACAGACATTTACATAATCTTCTTCATAATCAGATTAGACTGCGTGGTGCCAAAAACCCATCCCACAAAAAAACAACAACAAAACAACTCTTAAGAAACATGTACTAAGGAATCTAAATATGAATGTACAATGAATAAGATCTCTTAACGTCTCAGCATAAAATAGCCTTAGAGGATGACGTGCCGTTAAAATCAATCCATCATATGCTACACAGGAAATGTTGACTATTAGCTGATAATAGAGAAGGTAGCGTCTGGTGGTTGGGAGGAACAAACCCGCAACTATGGTTGGAACCGTTTGGTGTTAGAAACAAACCAAATACGGGGTATTCCCAAAGGTAACGCCTCCAAAATATTTAGAAATCCCAGAAACGTTTATTGTTAAAATTCAATGTTTAAATCTTATTAAAATTAACATTTATCTATTGTTCTACATAATATCCATTTTGGTCGATGCATTTTGTAGGCGCAGATTTTATATGCCCATGTCATGCGAGTTCGTTGAGGAAGCGTTGAATCTCGTTGTCGACGAATTTGAGGAACGAAACACAAAAAAAAAATTAACGCGAACTCTCTAAGACTCTGGAATAATAAGAGAAAATGGTTATTTCCTATAAGTCTAACATAAACAAAGGGGAACCACTCCTTACTGATGAATTATTTATTTCTTTTTCCATTAAACTAATCCTAACCCTAAACCGAACCCAAACCCTAAACCCTAACCCTGATCCTAAACCCTAACCCTAACCCTAACCCCGTCTTCCTTTTTTCCTAGTAGATCAATGAATAAATAATTTTTCAGTCAAGAGTGGTTCCCCTTTTTATGTTTGACTTATAGGAAATAACCAGAAAAATGTATCGAGATTTAAAGATATCATTTCCACCGTTTCAACCAATGAAAATAAGTTGCAGATGAGATAATGTGAAAACATTTGAAATAAAATGTTTTGTTGTCTCATCGCATCGAAAGCAAATGATCGATCACGCGAACAAAAATTAACGATCGAAGACAGAAATAACTTTTTACTAAGTGACGCCTCACTCATCTATTTCTTTCATGTTAAATTGTGCTTTGAAAAAAAAAGAAGTCCATATATATATATATATATATATATATATATATATATATATATATATATATATAGGTCGGTCGTTGATTGGATTTGTGGCAACCCTTGATGCACCAATTCTTTCCTATCGACTGTGCCAAAAAGTGTGGATGGTCCAATACAAGCCTTCAACACTATAAACAAATCACTGTGTGGGTGTTCATTGTGTGTATGAACCCTCACATGTCGAAAATCGACGGGAGAGTCCATAATATATATATATATATATATATATATATATATATATATATATATATATATATATATACATGGTCAGGCAAAATGATCTGACACATTTGTAGGTTAAATAAAAGGCAAATAAAGTAAAGAAACAAAAAAGTGTCTTTATTTTCGAAAAGTACATATAAGGCCATTTTTTGTCACATAATGTCATTTTGTTTTGTTTCTTTATAATACCATTGTTTTTCGTTTCTTTTTCAGTTGCTGCCATGAATTGGACTGGTGAGCATCGCGCTTTCATTGTTTATCAACATCATTTTGTATGGATGCATTTGAAGATCATTGTGAAGAATTCTTCGCAAACTTCTTTCAGAAAGCCTGGGTGCGTTTAAATGTGGAACGGAGTGGAGACTGTTGAACTGAAGCTCTTACCGCTGCCACATCTTCTGTAGTTCTGGCGGTGCGAGGTCGGCCGGTTGATTTTCGTTTCAATGCAGAAACAATACAAGTGAATTTAACCAGAAGATGGTTTTCACTAAACAAACTAAGACCATATTAGGAAAACGCTGAAGAAATGCATCATCACACCTTCAAGCGTGGACGATCTGGTCTCCAACAGACAGGGTTGGCGAGACACCTGCCGCACAGGAGCTAACCCATCGATGGGACCCTAACAAGGTACTACCACTCCGGGTCAGAGTGGACCTAGGAGTAATGTTGATGAAGGAGTACTACACTTTCCACAGAGCTCCAGAATTGGAACCTCACCATCAGATAGAGTTTAACGTCATACCATGGACACTAAGACCCTCAGCCACGGCCTTCTAGCGCATATATGATAAGAAGGGGCTTTCCATAAGAGCAGTAGGGTCGAGACAATCATATGGCCAGGATGGATTGACGTAACCAGCCGATTGATCGGAGGGAGCCTCTTCAACCGCCCATCTAGACTAAGTAAAGGCTAAAGTGAGTCTTACATGTCATGAACTGCTCAGCTACCAGGATTTCATCCTTAAGCATCCACGTCCAACTGGTGAACCCATGTGGCGGTGTCTTACCCCTCTTACCTGTAGAGGTGCAGTCAGTATTCTAAAGCCCCAGCCGACAGGGCTATCTAAAATGTGGCGTTGAGATAAGTCGAATGTAAGAAAAATTGCACAATTACAAATATTCATGAAGAAAAGAAAAATTAAATAAATTTTTCCTGTGAAGATTTTATATTATATTAGTGATGTATTTCCTGGATGAAAGAGGAATCCTTGATAAATTCCAGACATGGAACTACAGAATGGTAACTCCTTCTAGCAGAACAAGTGACATCTCCAACAAAAGATGTAGAATTTTCGGGTAAGTTAGGAAAACAGAAAAAGACACCAAAAAGATGGGAAAATAATTGAAGTATCGGACTTAAAAGAACGAAATATTACGGATGTTTAAAACCTTGCCCATTCCTCCTAGAACTTATTCAAAGTTTAAAATGAGTTCAATTATTAATAACATACAGAAGTCATATATATCTCCCTATATATATATATATATATATATATATATATATATATATATATATATGTGTGTGTGTGTGTGTATATAATGTGTGTGGGTGTGTGTGTGTGTGTGTATATGTGTGTGTGTTTGTGTGTGTGTGTGCGTATATATATATATATATATATATATATATATATATATATATATAAATATATAATTTAATGGGTACCTTGGTCTGGATCTAAATTTATTTCGACATTTTCTTTGTCTCGTCAGTCCACTCTCACTGGTGTGATTTTTCTGTTTTCCTAATTTTTGTATTTTTCACTTTTTTTTTCAAATTACATATTCAAAACAACAAAGATTGGACTGACGAGACAAAGAAAATGTCGAAATAAATTTATATCCATACCAAGGTATCAAATCATTTATTTATAATACTCCGTATATGCAAAAATATATACGCAAATATGCTATTAAGGAAACACTTGATATCATCCACCTATATATATATATATATATATATATATATATATGTATATATATATATATTTATATATATATATAAAAGAAGGTCCGCAAAATGGATTATATTTTTAGAAAAATTTTATTTTATTTTTTATCTTACATTTGCGACACGTGTCGCAAATGTAAGATAAGAATAATGAAAGATTTTTTCTAAAAACATAATCCATTTTGCGAACCTTCTTTTTAATAAAATATTTAATTTCCTCCCGTTGGAACCAGAACACCACTTTATATATATATATATATATATATATATATATATATATATATATATATATATATATATTTGTGAATAAAGCCTTAAATACCATGGGTATCGTGGTTATGGACCATTTCCACTCGTGAGTATGCCCACGAGCTTCTTCAGACCACTGATATGAAAATAAAAGATATCAGTGGTCTGAAGAAGCTCATGGGCATACTCACGAGTGGAAATGGTCCATAACCACGATACCCATGGTATTTAAGGCCTTTTATTCACAAATAACTTTGCTCTGTTTACAATATTTAAACATTGAGCTCTCATACGGAACCTGAACTCTACAACAAGCTACTGGTAGAGAACTAGGACCAACCTAGAATTACCTTGTACCAAGAAACTTGGTACCGCACCAAAGTAATATATATTATATATATATATATATATATATATATATAATATATATTATATTTAATATAACACTTCATTTTAACACCTTATCACACAACCTTACACAGCTCAAATGCATCTTATTAGAAACACGCATTTCCAACAACGCAATCTAGAAAACAATCAGAATAAATGGATTCTAAAATTACAAACGCACTTGATGGATTTAAACGCAGATATCGGAATTCTCCGTTATTACAAATATTTTACAAACGCTGCCACTGTCGATAACAAAAGAGACAAAGAAACCGTTGAACAGTAAACATTTGACAAGGGTATCTACGAACATGAAAATGTATGTAAAAAATAATTAAAAGTAAGTGAATCCAATACTCCATATATCGAGTTCATTCATTTATTTATTTTTAATGCTTCACAATAACGCCTAATTTAAAAAAAAACATGGTATTTATAATAATTATATATATATATATATATATATATATATATATATATATGCTTTTGGTGCGGTTACCAAGTTTCTTGGAATATATATATACACTAGAAGTGGATACCTGGCAAAGCCTGGGTAGAAGAGAAAGAAGTGGTTTAATGGTTAGCAGATCCATCCATTACTACTGAATAGCCAGCTCGATCCTCGCTGGATGCCCCATGAAATCCACACGTAAAGAAAGACCTTGTGTTAATCCGGCCCCGTGGGAAGTCCTCGCGAATATAACCGGTGATATTCAATGAGTATATATCTTTACTTTGTCGTTTATTGTTTTATTTTTGCAGTTTTCTCCGGACACATGTACATATATACATACACACCAGCTGTCCCGTATATATACAAATATTTACATACATATATGTCGACGTATGAGTGTTCATACAATGAACATCCACACAGTGATTTGTTTATAGTGGTGAAGGCTTGTGTTGGACCATCCACACTTTTTGGCACAGTCGATAGGAAAGGATTGGTGCATCAAGGGTTGCCACAAACCCAATCAACGACCGACCTCAGGAATTTTGAATTCAGAGTCATCCCTCTCCTAGACTGGTTACCTACCCAAGGCTAAAGGACCCAGTCTGACCTACTATTTAACCTATAGCTGGGGGGAATTTTGAATTCAGAGTTATCCCCCTCCTAGACTGGTTACCTACCCAAGGCTGAAGAGTCGAGTATGCCCTACTATTTAACCCATAGCTGGAGGGAGAATATATGGATCCATACCTTTCTATGTGAAATGCCAACAGCTTCGTCTAGGAATTGAACTCGAATCGACGAGTCCATTTTCCACGACTCTAACCACTAGCCCACGCGCCTCCATGTATATCATACAGATATGTTTATAGATAGATACATAGATAGATAGATAGATAGAATTTTTAAATGTAGGGATTTTGTGTATGTTTCAAGTATGTTAAAAATAGCCCCAAAAATGTCTTGAAGCAACACTATACCAATATCCATAGCCACCTCTCTTGTTGCTCAACATACAAGATATATAATTATAATTACTTACGATTCCTTACAATTTAAGAATAATCCAACACCAATTCTTAATAAGAAGACATGAAGTGGTACTTCCCCATCCCCAGAGCTCCAGGATTGGAACCTCACTACTAGATGTAGTTTAAACGTCATACACCCGGCCTGAGACCCTCATCCACCGCCTTCTAGCACATATATGATACAAAGTTTTGGGATTTGCCATTAAATAAATAACTTCAGGACAATCATATAGGTTCTAGGACTTGACGTGACCAGTCGATTGATTAAAGGGGGCGAGAAGTGACTGATAAAGAACAGGTAGAATAATGAAACCGATTTTAAACTAATTATGAAATGTTTGCTTGACTGTCATTTTTACTAATGAAATACAAATAAAATCAACATGAAGATTCGTGAGTATTACCTTTCTTATCTGCCAAATAGTTCTGCCAATGGACACGAGGTGGCGGGATCAAATGTTCATATAAACACAGGTGCGCTGACAAACATGACTAACACAAAAATCCCATATACAGATTCGTGAGGATTTCCTCCCTTATCTGCCAAATAGCTCTTCCAATGGACACGAGGTGGCGTAATAATAATAATAATAATAATAATAATAATAATAATAATAATAATAATAACTTTTTTATAACCACTAAACCCTATTTTGTTAGAATATCACAAGACCACTTATTAATTCTCCCAAGTAAATGATGATATTTTTAAAATCACTTTTTTAATTTCAATCTACTGGGTGGTTGTAAATTATCTCCCTTCGCTATTTCAAAAATCGTATAGTTTATTTCTTAATCATTACTTTTAGAAAACAGAATGATTATGAGACGAACAAATATAACATAGAGTTTTATTTAAAATTCTACTTGAGCACCAGCATTTGCCACCAGTCTGTCAAGCCGTCCAGGAATTAGAATTAAATTAGTGATAAATGTTCAGACATCTTTATAGGGCTTCGAATTTTGAAACGAAATAATTAATCTGAAGAGAGAAAAAACAACAAAGATTTAATTGCCATATATTAAGGAATATACATTAAAGAATCGACAATAATGTAACTGAAAAATATGACAAGACCTTGACGATGTGGCTAACAGGCTGCTTTGAAACCAACTGTAACAATCGCACGCTTAAATGTATTGTACGCTATAACAAATAATATATATATATATATATATATAATATATATATATATATTATATATAATATAATATATATATATTATTACCATTTCTGTCATTTTAAATAAATAAAGCAAAAACTTTATTTTGTTACTTTCATTGAACTATAATATATATATATATATATATATATTATATTATATATATATATATATATATATATTGGTTTGGAGGTTTGTTTTGAAGGCTATCACAATGCAAGTGTAAAGAAAAATAAGGTAACACTGGTATTGTTTGTTAACCTGTGATTTATTCTTAATATTTCGAGATAAAATCTCTTCTTCAGAAGAACACTGGAACTGAAGTACTTGTCGTCTTGCTATGGATTTTTGGGCGTAAAGATTTTACCAAAAATGCCATAGCTAAATAACAAATGGCATTTTTGGTAAAATCTTTACCAAAATGGCATAGCAAGACGACAACTACTTCAGTTCCAGTGTTCTTCTGAAGAATGATAATTAAAACAGCTTAACACTTGTACCCCATCATGGTTAGCGGAATGAGAACCCCCGTGGATTGAATAAAGGTTGGTATTCATAGTTCCGTGATGGCTTCCAATTACGACAAGAAGGTTCCCGAGTTCAAGAAGGTTCCCGAGTTCAAGGAGGTTCCTGAGTCTGACAAGAAACATCTGAAAAAGGCCAGAGGGTACATCGACCGAAACGTTATACAGATAACAATAAAAATGAGAACAATAGTGTACACGAACTGTGGACTCAGTATATATATATATATTATATATATATATATATATATATATATATATATATATAAGATAATATTAAGGTTTACATATCTATTTATTAGGTGACAAGGAACTCAGTATATATATATATATATATATATATATATATATATATATATATATATATATATAATATATATATATATAATATAATAAGATAGATATATAAAGGTTTTACATATCTATTTATTAGGTGACAAAGGAACAATAAATAGATATGTAAAACCTTTATATATTTATCTTATTATATTATATAACAGCTCTATTTTATATTGAGTACTCTACCAATAATACTGCCTTTGGTACACTATTCCAGCAAAAGCTGAAACAGTGACCATCTCACACTATAGTATATATATATATATATATATATATATATATATATATATATATTAGCACCATAATAGACAAACTATCTTAGGCACCATACATGAGTATATCACACAAGTTATCTATCTATTTATTTTAACTTTCCTGGGGTTTTCTTTTCGTTTCTTTTTCCTTTTTTTAGGATTGTTTTTTTTTTAGCCATTCGATTTTTAGAATTCAATCATCTGTTTACCAGAATTGAAGTATCAATAATCAAAACTCTTATTGCTTACAAGAACAGCTTAACTTTCTTCAAGAACAAAATAAGCGTAAGATGAACATATTTTTTTAATAAAAAATATTTAAAATAATAATAATAATAATTAAACAATAAATGAAGACGGATATCGAAAAACAAGACAAGAAAAAAAAAAGAATCTCTTTTTTTTTATCTTGTGATGAAAAAAAAAGTTGTATCTCCATCTGAGTTTCCGTGCAACGAGACATGTTTGTTCGTTATCGTTAGTTTCATGGTCATCTATCGATCTGCCTATAAATAATAATGTGAAGCCAGACTAATCGATATGAAAAGCCGTTTAACTGGTGTATTCAAGTTTCCCTGGATGTTTACTAAGTGTTGTGTAAAATGAATGGCTCTCTCTCCCTTGAGATGTCGATTGAAAGATGAAAGAGGGAGACGAAAAGATTAAAAATAATTAGGGTGTTACAGCGTGGATTAATTTTGTTTAGTTCATCAAATAGATAGATAGATAGGAACAGAAAGATAGTATATCACACACACCACCACACACACACACACACACACACACACATACAACACACACACACACACACATATATATATATATATATATATATATATATATATACTATATATATATATAATATACAAACTTGTGTAAATCCTCGCGATGAGAAAAAACCCAGCAAATAGTTTGATTGTAAAAATATACAACCAACATCAACCGGAAAGAAAAAAAAATTTGTAAAAAAGAAAGACCAAGATAATCGTACCAACAAAAAATAATCTATTAGTACAATATCTTTGCCAAAAGAAAAAACAATTTATATGCATATATATATATATATATATATATATATACAACCCGCCATGAGACTTAGAGTCAGATCATAGCCCTGAAGAGCATTAAGCGAAAACTTTTAGTAGGTTCGTCTGACCATTAGATTTATCTTAAATATATTAATATTATGTATATATACTTATATATATATAATAATTATATATATTAATATAATATATATTACGTGTGTGTGTATATATATACACATATCTATACATGATATAAAGGCAGTTGGTGTGCATGTATGTGTTACGTATGCCCGGATGAAACTGTGAAAATAAAACAAGTAAATATACACATTGAAAATCCCCGATTCTTGTTTTTTGTGCAAAACTTATGAAAATTTGATTTATATTCGAAGATATTTCAAGAATAAAATATGCATACAAATACCATTGAAATACTACTTAAAAATGTCCAGCATTATTAAATCTCAAAAGTAAACAAATCAATACACTAGTTTTCCCACTCTATCCAGGCGACGCTGCACCCAGCATCTGCACAGAGCTGGTCAGTCCCTCTACATTAGTTGTCGCTCATACCGTTTTATGTTTTGAAAGGATAAGATAACCCAAGTATTGACATGCCGTAAAATTAAAAAAAAAAACAATAAAAAACAATTAAACAAAACAAACAACAACAACAAAAAACAACAAAAAACAAACCAAAGCAAGAAGCAGATAAGAATATAGGATATGAATAATAAAAGTATCTAACATCGTAAATGGTATGGTATCACTTACACACCCCTACACAACAACCGAAGAAGCAATGTATCCTTGCTGGCACATATGAAAAGACGCGGTAAATTTTTATTGACGTCAA
>CM042148.1:81820347-81870766 GCA_023376005.1 Doryteuthis pealeii
CATATTTATTTTTATAAAATAAAATAAAAAATATTAAAAGAAATAAAAAAAGGCTTGGCCAAATCTGGAATGATACTAAGACATTGTTGGACAGAGAGAGAGAGAAAGAGAGAGAGACACACACACACGCACACACACACACACACACACACACCACACGCTTACACATACATACATATACACCGAAAGAATTCGTATAAAGATATCACCTAACATACAATAAAATGAACAAATTCTAGCCACAGGTTAACAGCTCAAAGACTTCTGCTTTCAGAAATCTTCTGACGAAGGAATCTTTATCTCGAAATATTAAAAAAATAAATCCAAGGTAAACGAACAAGATCATATCTACCTCATTTTTCTTTACACTTGCATTGTGATAGCCTGCAAAATCAACCACCAAATCAATATATATATATATATATATAATATAGTCATCCACAGGCACCATGTTTCATAAGTGACCTAGCACATGTACCCAGACATTACTAGGCTACCTCCAGGCGGGATTGAAACCCGATCGATTTATCATCAGTCTCTCATCTTAACGGCTCGGCCATCAGCACCACAAACTGGAAGGATGATTTTAACTGATAAATTCATACGTATGTAAATATGTGAAGGCCGCGAGAGAGTGCGCCTCCGTTTTGTTGGAGAGTGTTACATTTAAGCGTAGTGATGGTCATCAATGAAATACCTCAAAGGTGTTCAACGGGGTCAGGGGTGGGGAGCACACACACAACCACACCCACACACACACACACACACATAATATAAATATATATATATATATATATATATAAGTAATATAATAAAGTAATCCACAACCGTGTTTCAAGGTATCACTCTCATGCAGTGTGGTTATATCCGTTTAACAGCTACCTCTGGCCGGGTTCGAGATCCGAATGAACTTTCGTTCGCCCATCCTCTTACCCATTACGGCCTAGGCAGCTGTCAAATATAGGAGACTATTTAATCACTACATTTCTAAGCGGAAATGAATTCATTAGATGCCTCAAACTTATGTTAACAAAGTGAGGCTTAGCTGTGCGCCGAATACGGTGAATTTTGCAATTAAATCCCTTCTAATTAAAGTGCTCGTCCAAATTGGGAGCATTCATAAAATGGATTTTAAAAAAATTGTTATTATTTTACATTAGCGACACGTGTTTCAGATCTTCTGATATTTTTTTCAGGCGTTAATTAACCACATTCTCATTTACCACTGAAGAAGATATCAGAAGATCTGAAACACGTGTCGCTAATGTAAAATAATAATATTTAAACAAAAACATAATCAATTTTGCGGACCTTCTTTTTTTATAAAATATTCAATTTTCTCCCGTTGGACCTAACAACATTTTACACACACACACACACCACACACACACACACACACACCCCAGTACATATATAATATATTATATATATTATATATAATATATATATATATATATGGAAATGTTTAGTTGTTTGAGAGGTATGATGACCTTTGATAGTTTACGCTAGAGGATATTTTCATCAAATCTTGTGAAAAAAAGAGAAGTCTTACTTGAATAGTTGTTCGAACGCAGCTGCGATTTAAAATAAGCGAAAGAAGATGGGATAACCTCGACTAAAAGAATGGAACAGAAGAAGAAGAAGAAGAAGAAGAAGAAGAAGAAGAAGAAGGTGATGTCGCTACTGGTAATGGTGGCTGTTGAGAATGGTGTAGAAAGTAAATAAAAGAATTAATTTTTATTAGCCCCCCGGAAATATACGGATATGTCAAAGAGTATTTTGAAATGAACTTGTTTGTTTAAGGAAATCTTCCGGAGCACAAGGTGCATACATTGTCCTCCTCTTCTTTTCTCTCTCTCTTTCTCTCTCTCTCTCTCTCTCTCTCTCTATATATATATATATATATATATATATATATATATACTCTGTAGATAATATGTGTGTATTTTGTAAGTAGACAGTGCTCAGAATTATTGATTGAGCATTAACATTTAAATTTAGGTAGCGTGGACTTAGAGTGAACACGTAGTTACTGACAGTTTCTCTATGCAATCTTCATAGTGCAACACATATAAACGACTAATTAAAATCCAATTCTTTCCGTAACTCTCCCTATTAAAGGACCAAGCCCCAGTATATATAAACAAACTGCTAAACAAATTTTCCATTTGGTCTAAAGATCGTAAAGGCGAGAAAATATGAGTAACCCAGGTGTTGATCAATTTCAAGCTACCTTTAATATTATATATATATACTATATATATATATATATAGTATATATATATACGCCACCGCAACACCACACACACACACACGGAGCAGGATGTGACACAGGGTCAATTCTTAAGCGGAGATCAACAGTTTGAATTTCAGAGTTTTCCTTCTCCTAGACCGGTTGCCTAACCAAGGTTTAAGAGTCCAGTCTGCCTACTATTTATCCATAGCTGGAGGAGAGTAGGATCATACCTTTCCCAAAGGTATTAGCGCAAAGTGAAATGCAATTACCCACATCCATATATATATATTATTTCCTTAATTTAATAATATATACATATATATATTAATTTTTAGCTCAGTCTGTAGAGCGTTCGGCTAGGAATCACACGGTTCTTGGTTCAATACCTGCCCTCGCCAACTCATCGTATGAGTAGCACATGGATGTGCGCGGTAAAGTGAGGAGCTGATGGGAGGTGTGGCGCTCCACCTCAGATGCTAAAATAATCTCCTTAGTCTAGCACTATTGAAAAGACTCCCTTGCTGTCTGGCTGATACCGAACATTAGTCCGCTCCGACGACTTTACTTACTTATATATATATTAATAATATATATATATATATATATAATATTATATATATATATATATATAGAAGGGTTTGCGTTGTAATGAATATCGTCGTGGAAATTAATATGACAAACTGATCTCAAATTTTGGACGAGGCTATTTGCATTTCACATAATGGAAATATATGAATCTAATTATTCTCCTCCACCTATGAGCAGAATAAGCTATTTAACATCGATGTGCCAACAGGTATAGTAAAATAAAAACTCTGAATTCAAAACTGTTAAACTCCGCTTAGAAATGAAACTTGTGTCGCATCCTACTTATGTTGGAGTAGTACGGTAAATATCTATATTTATATCTATCTCTATCTATTATCCATCTATCTATCTGTCTCTGTCTCTTCCTCTTTCTTCTCTCTCTCTCTCTCTCTCACTCTCTATCTCTCTCTCTCTCTCTCTCTATATATATATAATATATATATATATTTATATGTATGTGTGTGTGTGTGTGTGTGTGTGTGTGTGAAGAAAGGAAGTGAATCCGACGGTATGTAGTATATTAAGAAAGATTGAAAAAACACAGGTTTAAATGAGTTAAGTGGTGAGTTATTGGCCGACGCTGCAGTGTTTCGATCTATTAATAGAACACCTGCAGCGTCCGGCTAATAAACTCACCACTTAACTCATTTAAACCTGTGTTTTTTTCAATTTTTCTTAATATACTACACACACACACATATATAATATATATATATTATATATATATATATATATATGTATGTATGTTATGTATAATCAATAATAAGGATATTATGGATATTATAGACTCATAACTATAAGTTCCATGCTTACGCAATCTTCAGATGAGTCATCTGAAGATTGCTTAAGCATGAAATTTATACTTATGAGTTCATAATATCATTATTATTGATCTGCTCTGCTTTATTAGCATTGATCACCTTTTTATGCCAATACTTTTCTCATTTATTCTATATTCATTCTATATTATATATATAAAAAGTATATATAAAATTCTTATTATACTTGAAGATTTAAATTCAAATGAATTGAAAATAAACAAAACAAAACAAAACAAAACAGAACAAATCAAGTTACATATTTGTTTTTGTTTTTGTTTTTTGTAATACTGAAATTGTGACTTACAAAATATATTTTGGTAATTTTGATCTTATAGCATTCCGGACTTCTGCCTTAATTTAGGCTATGTCTTAGCAAGCCAGCGTCAGGCGAATTTCCGGCCCAACTTAGATATTTTCCTAGTCGTGTTTTTGTCGGCAAATTAAGGTAGATATTCTATACGCCACTCCACAGATTTTTATCGGCAAATCAATGTAAAATATTTTACAACCCACCCCTTTTTTAGAAAAGAGTGAGTGAGAGTTAAATCAAGATTATATACTTTTTACATATTGAACCATTTAGCAATAGCTTCTTAAGTAAACATAGCAAACGTTGTAAAACGTTGTAATAATTAAATTACCATACTGTGGTATATCCACAGTTTCTTCTAATGTTATATTAATACATGTTCCAAGAGAGTTAATCAAGATTAATACTTTTACGATATTGATCCATGCAATAGCTCTTAAGTAAACCATAGGCAACGTTGTAAATAATTAAAATTATCTAAGCTGTGGTATATCCACAGGTCCTGCTAGTAATGCTTAATTTTCACAAACAGAACTGATTAAATCAGTGTAGGAATTCCAGATGAAAGTAGTCATCATTATACAGACCCAAATAAATTATACCATAATAAGATATATAACAGTACTCACCTACCTATAAAGATCCTACAATACTACTGTCGACCAGATGAAATCTAATACTGGGACAAATGATAGATTTCCAGATACAGAGACAGTATCAACAATCATCCGTTAATACTTTACCTGTGAACATTAATGGATATGTTCCAGTCCTCATAAATACGGAAGTATTATGCTGATTGAGTAGTCTGATACCACTAACAGTGGTTTACCTTTCTTACGCCGCTGGCAAGTATTGTATTTTGTTAATGTGATAACGATTCATTTCATTTCCAGCCTCCGTTTGGTTATTTGGCATTTAGTAACCTTTGTTAGGTTACAACACATCCTCATCCCCAAACCAGGGAATAACAATTCCAATCCAGAAAACTACAAACCAATAGAACTAAGAACCTATCTTTGTAAAACTATGGAGCGTATGTTTAACAAACGTTAGCTTCTATTATTTGGATTTTTCGGACTGTTGTCCTCATATTAATTGTTGTATACATATTTCGGTCGATGTGTGAGGTCCAGATTGTCAATATTATATTTTTTTCTTGGATTAAAACCCATAGAAATTCCATATCTTTGAAATTTTTCTCACACACGTACAATATCACCAATAAATAAGTACGATTTGTATTATATAGATTTTTCGGGCTGTTGTCCTCATCTTTATATGCTCAACTTTTCGGTCGATGTTCCCTCTGACATTCTTCAAGTATTTCTGAATATCGGTCAAAACGTTGTGTACTTAACAATAAAGATGAGGACAACAGCCCGAAAAAATCCAAATAGTTCAAAAATATCAAGCCTCAACTTAAAAATCCAGATAAAACTTAGTTTGCTTTATTGAATCCAACAACCTTATTAACTCTCAATGTGGCTTCCGAATACAATGCTATACTCGGATACACAGGAAACACCTGAGGAAGGTCGGTGGACACAGCGGCCGAAACGTTGAGTTTATAAATGCCACATCAAAGATGAAGACAATAGTCTGAAACAACAAAATTATTCACAAGCAATAACCATACTCTAACGATGAAGAAATAGAAGTATAATGTTTCCGACGTAAAATAACCCAAAAGGGTTGACATGCCGTAAAATCCAACTAACCAACTAGAATAAGAAAACTTACCACAATGTCATTGTTGTATTTAACGAGCTGCATAGACGAGTCTGAAAAATCTGACGTTAGGAATTCGATAATCGAATTTCAAGCTGCTTGTTTAGAACGTTGCTAGGGGGCGCCACAGATAACAACTAAGAAGATTTCTGCGAATTATTCTTTTTGTTTACCAGGAATCAGACGAAATAGAATATTTTTTGTGATATCTGTTAAGCTCAACTTATTATGGCACAAGGTCAAAATAATGGAAATAAAGAGCGCTTCTCACCGCGCGGTTTGGGCTGGGATTATAACAGCAATCAATCCATATGAAATGAGCAGACACCCAGCCCGAAGAAAATCAACCACAGAAGAATCAGCTTTGAGGAAAATGGCTGATGATGTAGAGAAGAAAAAGCAGAGAACCAAAAACCAAATCTATCAACCCCTTCTTATCAACCCCCCCCATCGCTCTCTCTCTCTCGCCATTTATTATTATTATTTACTCCTTTTGAGTTTTCAAATCAGCATTAGCTGATGGACTTTCACTGGAGTCTGAGTGACAGCAAGTCTCCTCAGGTCTCCAGGACTCTTCTGAGTATTATGGCAGATTGCAGCAGTGCAGTGTTCTGAATGGTTTCAATCGTTCCTCTGATTTCCAAACTTTCCAGACCCTTTTCCAATCCTTTTGCGACCGTTCCAAGTGCACTAACTACAATTGGTATCACTTTGACTTTCATATTCCATAACTTTTTCAGTTCTCTGGCAAGATCCAGATATTTGTCAATTTTTTCATTTTCCTTTAGCTTTACCCTGTGATCTGCTGGAACTGCAAAATCCACCAGTTGACAAGTACTTTCTTTTTTGTTTATCAACACTAGGTCTAGTCTTCTTACTGGGATAAGGTGATCAGTTTATTATTATGATTATTATTATTATTATTATTATTATTATTATTATTATTATTATTGATTTTAACGGCATATTAACCCGTCTGGGGTTATGTCATGCCTAACGGTTAGGAAGTGATACATATCATGTATTTATATTTATACTTTTTAGTAATTGGTTTTAACAATGTGTTAGCATTATTGGGGATTATGTTGTATGGTATTGATTTGTTTCATGTCTATATTCTATGGTATAATTTTATTTCCCTAAAAAAAGAGAGAATATCCTCCATGTTAACATTTTCAAACAGATCTTTCATATTGTTTGCTTTAAAATAACGGTTTCTGATGTGAGCAAAAAACCTGCATTCCATGAATAAGTGTTTAACTGTTAAAGGTGTTTGATATGTTCCACATTGTGGTTGTTGTTCTTGTTTGAGTATATAGGAGTGCGTTAATCTTTTATGACCAATGCGTAATCGGGACACAATGACTTGTTCCTTTCTAGACTTCCTTAAAGTTGGTCTCCAGCCTCCCAAAGTGGATTTGATTGACTTTTCTTTTTTTCAAAACATTCCTCGCCATTTATATAACCGATATACGAACGGGTGTATAACAGAGTCTTCTAATCCGAAGTAGTTTACTGTCATATTTTCGTGGCCGGGTTAGCGGCCAGAATAAAGGCACAAGAGATTAAATGCGTTGAATAAATATATTAACAAAGAACAGTTGTACAACTATATACCAATGAGTCGGTGACACGCGTGGCTGTCTTATCGGCTATCCGCTGAAATATTAATTCTCGCTTAACCTGCTGCGATTTATAGTTGGAAGAGTTAATGCGTGCGTGGTAAATTACCATAACACATAACCAGAACACAACTTTTGTGGGGGATCTTATTCCTCTGCGAGGAAGTATACATACAGCGTATTCTAAGCCCTGTCGACAAGGTGGTCAAGAATTTGAATGAATTATGAAAATGACGTTCAACACGAACGATTGGTTGGTTGGTTGGATTTTAAAGCCTGTAAACCCTTGTTGGATTATTTCATGCCGAAGACGCTTTTATTTTCTTCATTGGTGTTGGGTGTTCAATTTTCTAAACGTATTTTTAGACAAATTTTTAAATACTCATTTTTAATCTATTCAATCCATACATAAGACCCTAACAGATACTACACCACCAGGTCAGAGTGGACCTGGGAGTAATGGCAATGAAGGGGTACTCTACACACCCCAAAAGCCCCGGATTTTTATAATATGAAAAAAAAAATCTGACAAAAAAAACTATGACAAAACTATGACAAAACAAATGTAGACAAATTTTTAAAAGCTCATGGAGTCTGGACTAACTTGGAGGCTGAGGGACATCTTACGTTGTGTCATTAGGAGTTTTTAGTAATTACACAAGGCCGGTTCTTTTTTCTCATGGGTATTTTATTTCCCCCAGATTACAACTGCCGAGAGCAAGATATATCATGTCTTCTCCCGATCACACATTCTGCCAGACTCAATTTTCCCTCCGACCTCTCACTCCTCCTTTCTCCCCATCGCCTCATACCATTCGTTCGTCATCTCATCAGTTAAACCTTTCCGTTCTAATACACTTATCATCATTTAAACTTTTCCATTCTAATCCACACATCATGATTCCACGTCACACTCATTATGTAACATTAATAGTCCAGGTAAGAGTCGAACTAGAAGTGATGACAATGAAAATATACTTCTTACTCTCCAGATTTCCAGAATTAGAGCCTCATCACTATATCCAGTTTTAGCGTCATAATCTGAACACTCAGCGCGAACGAATGATCAAAATTATCATTCTCTTGAAACTTGGACTAAAATATGTTTTTTCTCAAGATTAGTGAATTGCTTACGCTACGAGGTGTTGTAAGCAATGAAGATTTTAGTGTGAATTATTTTATGCCGAAGACGTTTTTGTTTTATTCATTCGTGTTGTGTATTCAAATTTTTAAACTCATTTTGGACGCATTTTTAAACTCATTTTTAAATCTATTTAGCCCATAGATGAGTTCCTAACAGGTACTGCTACTCTGGTTTAGTTTGGTTTGTTTTGGTTTTACGGCATATCAATCTCAGTGGGTCATTTAATGCCGATAATGTTTTGAAATAACTCAATTCTTAATGGATAATACAATTTTTTATAAATACATTTTTTTATTTGACCCATAGATGGGACCCTAACAGGTACTACTACTCGGAATCAGCGTGGACCAGGGAGCAATGGTAATGAAGGGGTGCTCCACATTCCCCAAACCTCCAAAACTGGAACATCACCATCAGATAGAGTTTAACGTCATTCCCAGGACATGTAGACCCTCAGTCACCACCTTCTAGCACCCACATGATAAAAAAGGGGTTGGGGCTTGTCCTAAGGGCACTAGGGTTGGGAAAATATAGGTGCCAAGGCTTGACGTGACCAGCCGATTGATCGGAGGGGGCCTCTCCGACCGCCCGTCTAGTCCAAGATAGGGCCAAAATTGCATGTCATGAACTGCTCATCCACCTGGGCTCAATAATATCCTTAAGCAACACGGGTCGCCACCCATGGCCCCATTGGGGAAGTCTTATCCCTCTGAAGAGGTGAAGTCGTTGCATTCTAACGCCCCAGACGACAGGGCAGTGCTACTCTGATTCAGATTAGACCTGGGAGTAATGGAAATGCAAATTCAAAATTATCGTTCTGACTAAAAGATGTTTTCTCTCTATATTAGAGCATTTTCAGTGCATTGCTTTCGCTACAATGTGCCTTAAGCGATAAAGATGTCCGCCTGAATTACTTGACATATAAATTTGTCTCTGTCTTTACTCACATCCAGCCCAGTCACCAGTTTCTCCCCTTTCACCCAAGACATGACGTTCTCGCTTGCATTTCGGCCATTGTCAATCACAATGTGTTCATCGCCTCTGGTCATTACATCCATCTTGGGTCGTAATGATTCGCCTTGGCTGACATTTTAGCCTTCATTTCTATTTTGTACTTTTCGACGAACATCGTTAAGAGCGGGAAATGTCCGATCTTTGTTTTGGCGGGACCATTACGATGCAAAGGAACGACTTAATGAAGAGGGTTGAAGGGAAAGAAAGAAACATGTTTTAGAAAGGGGGGGAGATGGAGTGGGAGGAGAAAAAGAAGTCGATTGAAAGAAAGAGAAGGGGGAGGAGAAAGAGGAAGATTAAAAGGAAAAATAATAATTAATCGAGGAAGAAGGAGGAGGAGAAGAAAAAGAGAAAAAGAATAAATACAGAAAGAGAAACAAAGGAAATAGTTGAGAATAATAAGAAATGAAAAAGAAGAAAAAGGATAGGAAAAAAGAAGAAAGAAAAAAGAAAGAAAGGGAGAAAGAAAGAAAGAAAGAAAGAAAGAAGAAGGAAATGACTACAAAGAAGAAGAAGAAGAAGAAGAAGAAGAAGAAGAAGAAGAAAACTACAGCAATAACAATTTAATGGGGGGATTGAGGGAAAAAAAGCGAGCATTTTAGAAAGGGGAGAAGAAAAAGAAGAGGAGGGGGAGAAAAAGAAGAAGATTATAAGGAATTGGAGGGGAGGAGAAAGAGGAGGATCACATGAAAAACAGAGAACAGATAAATTGAGGAATAGAGAAAGAGAGAGAGAGAGAGGGGGAGAGGGAGAAGGGGAGAGAGGGGAGAAAGGGGGGAGAGAAAGGAAACATTGAGAAGAAGAAGTAGTGGATGAAACGCAAAAGAAGGAAGATAGGAACAAAGAAGAAGATCGTGAAGAAGAAGAAGAAGAAGAAGAAGAAGAAGAAGAAGAAGAAGAAGAAGAAGAAGAAGAAGAAGAAATAACAATAACAATAACAATAATAGTGAGAGAAAAATAAATAAAACATTAAGATGAAAGAAAGCGATAAAGAAAAATAGAAAGTAAAAGATGGAAATATCCGTAGAATTTAAACTTAATTCAACTAGAAATGCTTGCGACTAATTGATGCTCTTTCTCCTGAGGTACAGTTACATCATACCAGAACCCACGTTCACCTGGGGGGAGTCCCCGTAGCCTAGTGGCGATTGTACTGGAAATATCGCTGTTCTCCAAAAGTTTTAATGGTACTGGACAGGCAAAAATTGCACTACAATGTGCCATTTTTGCTGTGTTGCAAACATAAACATACAGAAACGGGATCTTTATCAGATAGATATTTATTGATTACCAAGGTTATATCTTCGATTCAGATTTGTAAACAAATTTAAAAATCAATATATACATGTTGGAATTATTTTTTATATAAGATGTGCTCTAATATAAAGATTTGTAGACTGGCCAAGGTCACGTGATTTACTCCTGCACCCAATCACTAAACATACTGCGTGGAAGACACACTATTTACCCCCCTCACTGGTCATCATTACAATTACGCTCACTGAGGACGGACATAAGATTAGCAGATCTTTACCAATACTCAGGAAGGACTTATACGATTACCAGAGTAACCAAAGGATTCATTATCAAAGGACTCTTTACCAAGAACTGAGAACTCTTTACCAGAGTAACCAAAGGATTCATTATTGAGGACTCTTTACCAAGAACTGAGAACTCTTTACCAGAGTAACCAAAGGATTCATTATTGAGGGACTCTTTACCAAGAACTGAGAACTCTTTACCAGAGGAACCAAAGGATTCATTATCGAAGGACTCTTTACCAAGAACTGAGAATCTTTTACCAGAGGAACCAAAGGATTCATTATCAGGACTCTTTACCAAGAACTGAGAACTCTTTACCAGAGTAACCAAAGGATTCATTATTGAGGGACTCTTTACCTTTACCAAGAACTGAGAACTCTTTACCAGAGGAACCAAAGATTCATTATCGGGACTCTTTACCAGGGATCCAATTCCACTGGACAAGCGCTCCTGCTTTAAGGCCAAAGGATGGCCCATAAAAACTTAACAATACAAATGTGTGTTTCCCTAAGGTAATATTTAGCATTGAGTACTGGTACAACATATTGCAGATATAGAAATGAATTTCAAATATCAAAATTCCCTAATTTCATCTCTTATATTTCTAAAATGACACCGGGATAATTTTTTCTAGAAAGAGTAACAGTACTATTTTACATTTAGATAATAGTCCTGAAAATTAAGGATTTCGAATTGAGTTAAAGAGAAAATATAGTTTCAAAAGAGAAAAGAGGGATGATTGTCTAAAAGACAATTTGATAAAGATTTTTCTTTTGATCATTTTTATCTTACCAAATTTTGGCAGTTTTCTAAAGAGAGAGAACAAATCATATTCTTAGGTGAGAGAATTCACAATTACCTGAAAAACACTATTTACTCTAGACTGTTTTCTTATCTACTTAATGTCAGTGTGAATGAGACACACAACATTAAACCATAATGCCTACAAGGGAGAAAAAAGTATATTCATTTTCCCCTTATTTTCATAAGGGAGATGACTAATTAGCAGTCAAAAAGACCGGAGTTAACTCCCTTGGTATTCGGAATTGAAAAAGATTGACTTTTCTTAACATTACATAATTTACACACATTGTCCTTAGATTGGTCAGCCTTACTTTTGATTACAGCAATAAACAGAAGCATACTTATAGAAAAACCATAGACTGTATTACTTTGATTATTCGGACTATTGTCCTCATCTTAATTGGTATACACACTACGTTTTGGTCGTTGTGCCCTCCGGCTTTCTTTATATATTTCTTGTTAAACTCTGGAACCTTCTCAAACTTGGGAACCTTCACTTTGAAGAACCTTCTCGGGATCCTTCTTGTCGAACTCGGGGGCCTTCACGTCATAATCGGGAGCCAATTGGACACATGGCACAACGGATATAAGCGTTAAGTTAATACAGTGCTAAATGAGAATCATCTCTAGGTGGCAGGTTCAATCTTGGCCAAGCGCTATATAACATAAAATACTTAACATAGCTTAACTCTAGTACCCGGTCATGGTTAAGGATGAGAACAGTCTACCTCTGTGGATTGCATAAAGGGTTTCGTTCGAAGTTCCGGGAAGGTTCCTGATTACATACATGAAGGCTGCCGAGTTCAACAAGAAGGTTCCCGAGTTCGAAGAGTAAGTTTCCGAGTTCGAGAATGTTTCCGAATTCGACAAGAAACGACTGAAGAAGGCCGGAGGGCACATCGACCGAAACGTTGTGTATATAACAATGGGGACAATAATCAAAATAATCAAAATAATCCAAATTATAAAATCTCATCTAAAAAATTCAGGGAAACACATAGATTGCTATATCAGATTATCGATCATATGAAAATATAATCTCTCTAATAAGATAAAGCGAGAATTCTTCCAAGTTGTAGCCGTATCAGTGCTATTGTACGGTTGAACCACTGGGACTCTAATGAAAGGGTAAAAGAAAAGAGCTAGATGGAAACGACACAATGATACTCTGGTTTGTTATGACAAATCTTGGAAGTAGCACCCCACAAGAAAGCGGTTGTACGGCCAATTACCTCCTATCACACAAATCATCCATGTAAGACATGCTGGACACTGCTGGAGAGGCAAGAATAAACTCATAAGTGACGTTATTATGTGGACATCTACATATAGACACACCAGCGTAGGCCGACTTGCAAAACCTCAATTAATCAGCTCTGCGTAGATACTGGATGTCGTGCGGAGACTTGCCAGGATCGATGACCTATAGAGACACGAGAGTGTTACGGGAATATATGCCCTCAGCACGACCTGGTTTCGGGGATGTTTTGATAGGATTTACCTACCGTAATTATTTGTGTATAAGACGCACTTTTTTCTAAAAATTGTTAACCCAAAAGTTAGTGGGGCGTATTATACACGAGGACTACAAGTTAATTGTTTCCTCAGCTACGTGTGCGCGATGTTTGGGATGATCTGGCCGAAAACAAGTTTAATCTATTGTCCAAACTAATTAATTGGAACACTTCTGATTTATACTGAAATACGTGTTTGTTTATTGGTGAACTTATTTTCAGCAGCAGCAGCAGCACAGGAATATACGTCTTGGATTAACGGGAGCTAGCCGCAACTCTGACTAAATCTAACTCTACTTTCCCAATGATAACGTGACTCTATAAGCCAATGAGAGACCCGTTTCATACGAACTTGAAGTTAAGACCTGTCAATTTAAATTCCCTGGAAGATTGCAGTGATAACGTTAATTTCAAAATCTATTGTACTCTTCCTTACAAAAATGATAGGCTATGATTATTCATTATAACAAACGTCGTACTAAATTCTCTATACTAATAGCTATATGCCAAACTAATCTTCGCCTTCTCGGTGTTTATGATACAGGGTGGTAAGACTCTCACCAAAATAATTGTCCTGGGGATAAAACTAACATATAGCCGGTGGCGAGGCTCTGTGTTTGGAGCACAGGGGACATTGGAGAATTACTTAATTGCCATTAACCCTAGGTCCACTCGGATACGTAATACTAGTTATAATCGCATCTGTGTCGAAATATATGTTTGAAAATTATTCATATTCGATAGCAATACAGCAATATAGTATTGATATCGAATAACTATGTATATCATATAACTATGAATTATCGACACTTACAAGAATATCCACTCACTGGGCGTAAGTATCTAAATTTTAATGTAATGAAATAAATCAAATTAGAAAGACTAACGATATTAAATAGGAACGCATATAAAAAGATTACACTTATTTTAATTATATTTTAATTTGTTTCTATATAAAATCATTCATAGGAGTGATTTTAATACGTTGGAGAATAAAACAATACTATTTGAGATCAATAACACTAAGTAATTATTCATTAAACCCGGTTTTGTTTAAAACAATATGCAAATTATTTCTCTGAATATTTGAGATGAGGCTTGATTATTAGTATTATATGACTACAAGATTCCCGAGTCTGAAAAGAAGGTTCCCGAGTCCGAGAAGTTTCCCGAGTCCTAGTGATATATACAATACATTGCAGGATTTTAAATGCACTAATAACATGGGCTGTTTTGAGGCAAATCTAACACAGATTTTCATAGAGACATCGTTAATAGTTGAGATTTATTGCAAGTATTCATGATTTTGACTATAAATTACAAACTCATTAATAAACTTACGCAATTTCAGAGGTTGGTGTGACGTAAGCAGTGATATATTTTGATTACAGACAGACACTGAATCTCCATTATAATAAGATTAAGAAGAGTTACTTCAAGTTACAATTGTTTAATGAGATTTATTATTCGTTATTTGAAAACATAAATATGTGCAAACAAATAAAAATGATTATTTCAAATCATACAATTATTATCAGATAGTTGAAACCATATATTTATATTAAGACTCGTAACTTGAAGCTATTTTTTTTACTAAGGATTATCATTGGTTGATTTGAAACCATATAATAGCTTTTTAAAAAAAAGTCTGACTTCGGCATTAGATTAGCCAAAGAAGGTAAAACCAAGCAAGTAATAAATTTACAAGTGCATACATTGAAAATTAGCTCTCTAATTCCTCTCATTTATCATTACTAGCATGACCTGTGGATATACCACAGTATGATAATTTAATTATCACAACGTTCATATGTTTATTTAAGAGCTATTGTCAAATAATTCAGTAGGTAAAAAGTATAATGATATTCATTTAACTCTCTCTCTCTCTCACTATTTTTTCTTTCTTTCTTTATTTTCATCTTTTCACTATGTTCGATTGAAATAGGTTAGCGTTATCGCTTCCGCGCGCTCACCCCCTCTATCTTTCCCCTACCTTCTTTCTTTCTTTCTTTCTGAATATATTTTCTTTGTAGAATGTTCTTTTTTCGTACCTTTCTGTTTTATGATAAAAACAGAATGGTCTCTTATTTAGCTGAGGTAACAACACTCATGAGAAATAAGTATTCGGTCGATAAGCAACAGATAATCAGGATTTACATTTTTTACCTTTCATCTCGGACCATTTGGACGGTCTCATTTTTAAACAGAGGGTCTTGCAAGATGATAACAGTCGTACTTTTAAGGAATACGAGTATTGATATATAGATTCTTTTTAGTCTAGACGACCAATGAACCCATTGCGTTCCCACTATAACGGCAGTCTATGATGGGATAGTTTTTTTTTCTATTTAGATTATAATTGGAATTTCGCAGTCATCTCAATTACATTGAGAATTTGAATGATGAAGATTTCTTTTTAAACGAACACGTTTATCATTCATTTTAAAACTGGATTAGGGAACACGGGTATTAATATATTGATAGTTAGAAAAACTTTTAACATCAGATAACCAGGATTTTCATTTTTGCATTTAATCTTGACGACTTGGACAGTCTCATTATTAACCAGAAGGTATTGCAAGATGATAACTGTCGTACAATTAAGGAACACACGTATTAATTTATAGATAATTTGGAAAAACTCTTAAAATCAGAGAGTGGTGAAGTGTCTGTTAATTTAACTCAAAATTGGTAAATAATAATGGACGAGTAGTTCTCTTCGCAGAATAAATATTCAATTTGTGGAAAGCTATCTGTTTCAAGGAAAGTTCCAAGCTTCACTGATTACGACACGTTGAATCAAAATTAGCCGCTTCCATTTTTCCGCATCATCTGGATGCGGAAATATATTCAGTTAAAAATTGGAAAATCTGTCTGGCTTGTTGAAAAGTCTCACTGACAGGTTGATTTTGAATTGTCACCCGACGACTGGTGGAGAAAATCCGGCATCTGTTTCGTCTGAAGGATTAGTTGAAAGTTTTCGTGCTGTGCCAATCGTAGTGCTGAACGTAATAGGAACATCAGGTAAACCTGTGGTTATAGTCAGGGACTGAAGTCTGGACTGATTGGTCGTATTTAACGGCATATCAACTGCCAACACAGACACACACAGACGCACTCACAACCACATTCATACAAATACATGCAAGAGGAGTAGGAGGAATAAAAACATTATCAAACAAGCATAAACACAATAACAAACTACAACAGGATTGTCAGATTCTAAGAACAGTCAACATCTCGAAGGGATTTTTCACCCCGAAATATTAAGAAAAATAAATTAAGGGTAAATGAATATCATAGTTACCTCATTTTCGTTATACCTGCATTGTGATAGGTCTTCAAACTAACCTTCTTCAAAACAATATATGGAGCATTCGATGGCGGCCTTTACATACATACAGATGTGTGTATTAAAATAGTTAAAATTCCCTGTCCGACTGATGCTGATTCGATCGAATTTCTATCCCAGCTGTAAGTAGCTTACAAATGTCTAGCCACACTGAAGACACGTGATACGTCGAACAAGGTGTCTGGGGATAACTATATATATATATATATATAATATATATATATTATTATATATATATATATTATTTGTTCACATTGTAGGAAATTGACTCGGTACCCCGATTATTTCTCAATATCCCTAATACCCTTGAGAAAAGTACGTTCTTCGTCCAATTATAGGTAAATATTAAAGCAGACAGGAATCTCTAATCGTGGTTAAGGAACTGATCAAGGAGAAGGAAAACTGAGTTCAAATCTATTAAACTCCATTTGAGAAATTGACCTTGTCTGACCACCTACTCGTGTGGAGGGGTTAGTAAATATATATATAAAGAGTGAGTGAGAGAAATTCTTGCCCTGATGAGCTAGTAATCGAAACTGTTGGTAGACCTGACTCATTAGAATTTATATTACTATTTGCTCTACTTAAGCATCGAGTACTCTACATTTTAGCTTTTAGACAAACCTAGCGGCTTATATACATATATATATATATATATATATATATATATATATATATATATATATATATATCATCATCATGTCGTGCAATTAGCATTCATATCCATGACAATCTCTCGACAACTTTTCCTATCATTCATTTTCCCAGGGATGTCCTCTGCGCAGCAACCTGCATCTTTGCTTAGTTGTTCAATGTAGGCCCACACTAGCATGTCCGTGTGTTGGCTTCCACAGGAGAACGTCACTTATGAGCTCATCCTTGCTTCTCCAGCAGTGCCCGGCATTCCTTGTCCGTCTCACTGGAATGGTTTGTGAGATGGGGGGCAGGTGGCCATATAGCTGTTTCCTCGTGGGGTGCTGCTTCCACGATTTGTTCAGGACTGCATATATATAATAAAAAGAGGTGGGCGTTTGCCATAAGAGCAATTTGAAGAATACGGTCGGTACAATTATAGTGTTACAGCAGTTTCACATGACATCGGTTTATAGAATAAACGAATATTATGATATGCAAATTCTGAGCTTTTAAAATTTTTTATAAGGAATTTGCTAACTTATTTTACTCTTAACTCTCTCTTACCCTTCTATTTCCCCTTTCTCTTTCACTCTCTAGTGTTCCTAAATCCTTTTAGCCCCGTCATATACCGGGCAGATCGTGGTAAATGACTTGTCGTGGTATATGATTTGTAAGTCCGGTGATGTTTATTCAATGATGTCGCGATGAGGTCAAAGATACGATGATTAGTCACGTGAGATGAGACGAGATTTAGGATTTTGGCGGGAGTCTGTAAAGGTCAACAGAAAGCGGCTTCCGGAAATTGAATGCCGCACACAGAGATATTCAAACCACGTGATCAACAAAAGAAAACCCAGATTCGTTACTTCTCGCCAATCAGAAGGGAGGCACCTCAGCGCGGGAAACGAACGACACGTGAGCCGTGACTGACAATTGAATCATTCGACAACAACACCAACGAAAAGAAGACACGAAGGAGTGCCCCCCACGCCCCCCAGAGAGTGCGTGTTCAGTGGTCTATCATTAACAATCACTTAACACACTTTTAGAACCATCTGATTGATACAAAAGATTCCATGATCCAATTCTTTTTTCATGCTAGGGAAATCTTAGATGTGAAACTTAGCATTCTATTGCTTGTATTTTCATACTATAAAGATCTTTTGCGAAAAAAATGGGATCTTTTTGATTGATCTATCTATCTACCTAAATTACGATCCAATCACACAGAAATTAGCGGTTCCCAAAAATATCTCCAAAGTTAAGCAACGATGAGCCGATTCTATACTTAATTGGGTGACCATGTAAGCAACCTTATTTAATAAAAAATGAATTGATTCGATATTTAAATGACCCGAAAAGGATTGATTTGCAGTACAACAAAACAAACAACCAAACCTATATATATGTCTTTACATTATCTATCTATCTATTTATCTATCTATCTATCTATCTCAGTCTTTAGATTAACTATCTGTCTATACATCTAACTAATATATCTATCAAAATATTCCCATTATCAATATATCTATCTATCTAGCTCAGTCTTAATATTTTCAATCTATGTATCTATGTATCTATCCCAATCTTCACATTTCCTGTCTATCTATCAATCTAATTCTTCCCTTCTATCTATCTATCTATCTATCTATCTATCTATGTGTATCGTGTATTATTTCACTGCTGTCTATCCTAGACACACAGCCAAATATGAGCACAGACAAAAAGTCCACTGTTCAATGACAGTCATCCTGAAAAAACACCCTAAGTCACATGATTTCATAGAACCAAATTTGTGCCTAAATCTCAGCTCACACACACACACACACGTACTCACACACACACAATATATATATATATATATATATATATATATATATGTGCGTGTGTGTGTGTTTATGTGTGTGTGGGGGGGTATATGTATATAATAACATATTCCACATTTTAGCATTTGAGAATGGTTTCTTGAGGAATCATGATTCATCTAAGTCTCCAGAAATAGACTATTATGTTTTCATCTAAATCTTCGTTATTTTCTCCTAATATGCTCCTAACTTCTTGTTGGTTGAGCTCTTTGGGGTAAAAATTTGATTGCCGGCCCTAAATTAAGCTTAAAATAGCAAGGCTCTCTCATAAACAGGATGTGAGCTCTCTAACGGCTGTATCATACATACCTATGCATATATTTATCAGATACAATATACCCCTTCTCTGCAGGTGGCTGATGGCCAAGTGGTTAAGACGCCGGACTGACGGAAAATCAGTCGGGTTTCTATCCCAACCGAGGTAGCTTGCAATGTCTAGCCACACTGAGACGTGATAAGCCGGAACACGGTGTCTGTGGATGACAATACATATATATATAGATGACAATATTATATATATATATATATATATAGATAGATAGATAGATAGATAGATAGATAAAAGGGTATGAAAACACCACAATGCTGTTAAAATGAACATATTTTATATCATATTCATAGCCAATATTGAAAATATTTTCGATTTATAAAAAATCATCTTCAGAGCTTGTTTTTTATTCCGGACTCATCGAGGGAGAAAAAGAATTTCTGCATTTTGTGTTTCTATTTCTTTTATCTATACTTATCCGTCGGATTCATTTCCTTACTTTAACTTTTATATATATATATATATATATATATATATATATATATATATATATATTATATATATATATATATATATATATATATATATTGCTAAAATATTAAGAGAATATATCAAAGGTAAAGGAACCACATCATAGTTACCTCATTTTTCTTTACACTTGCATTGTGATAGCCTTCAAATCCAACCACTAAACCAATATAAACACAATGCTTCAAGCAAATTATAAAACCCTAATATATATATATATATATATATATCTTATTATAATGGAGATTGTGTTTGTCTGTCTGAAACCGAAACTAAATCACTACTCAAGTCACAATTCCCTTAGTTATTGACGTCACATTCACCATGATTTATTTTATTTAAACCTCAGTTTATTGATAAGATTGTTATACCTTATTAATACTTTTGACCTTTATCTACATTCTAATAACATGCAATTGTATTTATATATGCAACAAAATAGCGGGTTACAGTGTGAACAGGAAAGCTAATTTGCATATTGAATTTAAAAGTTTAATTTTATTAAATATGCGCTTGGTATTATTGATTTCTAATTGTTTGTTTTTTTCTTAATGAATATGAGCAAAAAACTCGGGGATAAATTTAAAAGAAATCCTTTAATATAAAGAAATAACAGTAATTTTATTCTTTACTTCCTAATTTAACTAAATAGTTAAATTAGGAAAATTCAGCCAATAAAAGGAGGGAGTGATGAAAAATGATGGAAGCCTTAGTTTCAAAGTTGTTCTATTCTTCGATTATTACCCCTCTGTTTCAAATCATTTTATTTGGATTTTTATTTAGTTCAAAAGTATTTCAAATTTAACATATTTCATTACATTAAAATTCAAATACTTGCACCCGGAGGGTGCATATATTTGCTAGTATATATATATATATATATAATATATATATATATATATATATATATGTAAATGTATAAGTAGTAACTTACCGGTGGGTATTGAGTTTTTATTTTTGCTGACCATTACTCTCATTCTTACTTTTATCTCTTTATATTATTTTTTATATAATTAACTATATTTAACGACCCAAAACTTTTATTATCGTAACATATACAACTTTTTTTAATACTCTTAAACCAAATTAAACTAGTTAATAAATAATTCTAACCTTTCGCTTTTTAACTATTAATACGACCCATAATATACCTTTCATTAAATAATAATTGAAAAAAATAATTCCCATAAATTAATCCAAATTTTTAATCCAATAAACAAAAACCGTTTCCTATCTTCGATAAATAAGCGTTCCTCTACTAAAGATAAGTCCCATTCCAACGGGCATGTATTATACCATCTAAGATTAATCGATATATTTATATAAAATATATCAGTGGTCTGAAGAAGCTCGTGAGCATACTCGCGAGTGGAAATGGTCCATAACCACGATACCCATGGTATTTAAGGCCTTTTTATTCCCAAATATATATATATATATATATATATATATATTATATATATATATGGATGTATATGGTATTTGAAATTTCGCACTTGAAAAATAAGACATCCTTTACGCACATCTGTTTTAATTGCCTGCGTCATTTTTCTTTTGAATTTATTGTTGTGTTCCTTGTTTACCTTGTTGTTGTAAGTCATCGGTTCCTTTATTTATCCCAAGGAATAGAAGACACAAGAATCAGCATCTTTCCTTTCAGATAGATAATTTTTAATTTGAAAAGCCATATATCATCAGAGAGGATTTTTTTTTTTGCTGAAAACTGAATGTTTAAAAAGAAATATATATATTTATAGTATAATAAATATTCAGTTTTCAAGAATAACGAGAGGGGGAGAGGAGAGAGAGAAGGATATATAGACAGAAAAGCGAAGGGGGAGACAGACAGACAGACAGACAGTCAGACAACGAAAGATAAAAGAAATAAAGAAAGAGGAATAGTGATATAAGGAAGTGAAGGATTTATATTATATATATATATATATATATATATATATATATATATTATATATATATATATATAAGAGTAATTGGTAATTGCTTGAAGATTGAAGTATGTTTATATATATTAATTTGAAAGCAATTACAATGCAAATAAAAAATAAAACAAAAATATTTATTTTTTGTCTTATCGATTTCAAAGTAAAACTTATCTTCAAGAGACGATTTCGCAGAAATGGACGCGTTTTTTTTGTCGTTATTTTTTTTAATGTTATAAACACATCTATCGTGGTGTTCTTTTTAAACGCCACGCGCAAAGTCGTGATAGTCATTTAGCCGTTCATTCAATTTCTATATTTTTATTATTTTCATCTATTTATATATTATGTATTATTCATCTTGATATATGTATAATGAAATGCACATACTATGTACATATACTATGAGGAATGTGTATTTTAATTAATTATGTATTCAGTGTTTAGTTCAATCTATTGTTTAACTAGGACCTAATTTGGCTATTTAATAAACTTTCTCTAATTCTGAGATTACCAATATTTCATATTACTGTCTCTATCTTAACGGAAAAACTATTGTCTTTATTTTTGCATTTGATTAAATGTTTATGGAATGAGGATGCATGTGTGTGGATATGTTCTTTGATTCTAATGTGGAGGGGTCTAATTGTACTTCCTATATAGAAATTAAGGCATTGGAGCAAGTTAAACGGTAAACTGTATAGGTGTGACTATTGTTAGCTTCTTTTATTGGGCAGTTGGCTAGTGTGCATGTTGTAATATCATTTCTTATGTTTTTTTGTTAGATTGCTAGCTAGTGAGTCCAGAGTGTGCTAGTTGGATATCTAGTCCCTCTTTACGAATAGCCTTGCGTATTTCATTTGTGATTGTTTCGCTGAAATGTGGTAGTTTCACGAAACAGGTGTAGAGTGTGTGTAGTGTCCGTGTTTTTCTATTATTTAAATGGCGTATAAATGAAGTTGGGTAGCCATTGTTTTTAGGGGTGTTCATAAATTGTGCTGTGTCTGTGATTTTGTCTGTCTCTTCACTACATCTATTGTGTATTCTATTTATTTCAATTTCTAATGTAACTTCTCTTGGAACTGAAGGAAGTGGCTTGACGAAGTTACAAAGAGATCCTTAGGTGTTTTTTTATAGAAGCTAGTGTAAATTTTTGCCTGGCAGGTGATATTTTATACTAAAGTCTAGGAGTGCTAGGAACTAGTGTTATCTGGATGTTCTATTTGGAATTGAATGTGGTTATCTATACTATGCGGAATTTCTCGGCTAGTCAATTGGCTTCTTGGATGTTTTTCAACATAAGTATATCATCGATATACCTGGTGAAGAAAATGCATGCCTGGGCAGATGGTTAGTGCTCGTTGTCTAATTTATCCATGTACGAAATCGCCAATATGGCTGAGATACTGCGATCCCATGGATAATCCTGACATCTGTTTGTTATAATGTCCATTATACGTGAAGTAAGTATTGTCTACTATGATGGATAGTTGCTGGTATATATCTGCTGCAGTTAAATTTGTGACAGTAGAAGTTTTGAGAGATGATATGTTCTGATATGAGATCAACACGCCGGGTGTGCAGGTACTGGTGTACAGAGACCACATCTAAACTGAACGCGTAATTATTTTGTTTAAGTACTCCAGTATTTAATTCTGTAGTCTATGGATGACTTCATCGGAGTTTTGAACATGTCCTGGAAAGGTGGAAAGTAGAGGTTTCAGTATTTGTGAGAGAAGCCATGATATCTTGTAAAGAGGTCCTACCAAGCTGAAATGATTGGTCTGATCTTAAGTGTCGTGCCGGTTTTGTGAGTTTGATGGGGTGATAGAAAATGGGGTAGTTTACGTTCTAGTGATGAAGTTATTCTAGTATTTGCTATATATATTTCTATGTCTACATATGGTTAATCATGCACTGTTATTAAATTCTCGATTTACGTGATTGAATGTTTAAAAAAAAAAAAAAGAACCGTCCATTCCGAAAATCGTCTCTGAAGATAAAGTTTTTACTTGAAAATCGATAAGACAAAAATAACATCTTTTTGTTTAGTTTATTGCATTGTAATGCTTTCAAATAAATATATATAATATATATATATATATATATATATATATATATACAGACGCACACACACACACACACACACACACACACACACACATATATATATAAGATATATATAAATATCTATATAATATAGTATAATATATATATACATCGAAGAGGAGAGTAGATAATAACATTAATAATAACAGAGAGTAGAACAGAGAATGAAAGTCAGAAATAGAGTGAAAAATGATAGAAAGAAAAAAATTATATATATACATACATACATACATACATACATATATATATATTTGTGTGGGTGTGGGTGTGTTGAAAAATATAGGAAAAGGTGGATATGACAACACAGCCAACTAAATTCAATTGATATTTCGCTTTGGGTTTTTAGTGAAGCTTCCCAGATTTATTGTGAAGACAAGTGCTTTTACAGTCTGCTTTTATTACTGAAAAAGTAATTTTTGGTCTGGGTAAGAGATGTGAAAGAGGAAAAGGGTTGGCTGTGTAGTACAGAGAGGTGAAGTGAAAAAAGGAAACTAAATGGCTTTAATTTTAAGTAAATTTCATTGGGGTAGCCTAAAGTCGATATCAGCCAAACAGCAGGGATTATATCCCATTTTCACTTGTGTTAGCCAAGATGACTTTTTTGGCGTCTGAAAAGGAGCATCACCCTACCATCAGCTCTTCTCATTTACCGCACATACATGGACAAAGAGAGGAATAGAGAGACAGACATACGTCTACAGAAAACAGTAACATAGAAAGAAGAGAATGAAAGAGGGGCGTGGTGAGAAGGAAGGGAAATAGATTAAAAGAGAGATCCGAAAATGTCAGGCGAATTTTAGAGATGATGGTGGGGGGGGGAGGAAACGAGTTGTGGCGACAATACATTCACTTAAAAAATGCAAAACAAAAAAAAAAAATGCAAAACAAAAAAAAAAATGCAAAAAAACTCAAAACAAAAAGACTGCTAATTGGCAAATTTCTTTTTCGTCGGAATAAAACAGACCCCCCCCACGAAAAATAGAAATAAAATTAAAAAACTACAAAAACACAACAGAAAACGACCAAAGTGAAAGTGAAAGTTAAAAAACAAATTGAAACAATGCGCAGGTGGAAAATTGACAATTGGTGCTTTTAAAAATTGGTTCGGGATCATTAACGTGATCTCCAGAGGAAGTAAAAGTTCTAAAACAATTACTGAGGCTTACTTTTTTTCTAACCAAATTAGGAGAAACACACACACACACACACACACACACACCACAACACATATATGTATATATATATATATATATATATATATATATATATATATCGTTATATCGATCATTCCACTCAGTCTGCATATTTTATCAGCTTAAGACTATTCGCCGCAATTATAAAGGTCATTTTATAAATTAAAACTACATTCATAAATGACCGACACATATATACGAATCCACACACCCATAGACACACATACACACACAGAGACACACACACACATACACTGACACAGATATACAGAGAGACACAAACACATAGAAATACATAGACACAGATACGCACACACACAGACGCACACACACACACACACACACAGATATGCACACCCATACGCACACACACAGACACAGATGCACACACGGAGACAGACACACGCACATTTTATTCTTTGTTTTTCTTTGTTTTTGTCGTTTAATCATTTTCCTTTCCTTTTTGTTCTCTTTGCTTATCTTAATTTCTTTTGTTGAGACGCGTGATATAATGGTTTCCTTCGTAGGAAATGGACACGGCGAGACGAGTTCAAATCCTGGACGTGGCTGTTTGCATTTCACATAGCACTAATACTCTAGGGAAAGGTACGAATCCAACTATTCTCCCCCCATCCATGGGTAAATTGTAGAGCAGATTAGGCTCTTTAACGTTGGTATAGCAACCGGTATAGGAGAAGGAAAACTGAATTAAAACCAAAGGAGCTCTCTTATCGTTTGTCAAAACTACTTTGAGAGATCACCCTCTTCCTAATATTTGGGGACTTTTCCTGCTGTCTTTTTTCCTCTTCCCCCCCTCTTAGCCAATGAAACATAGTTATCACACAATCTTTTTACTAAGTTTTAATTTTTAACCTTTTAGGCTAATTTTTAATAAAAAGATGTTTGTACCAACGTCCTTCAGTCAGAATTATCCTGATGAATTATTCAGGTAAAAACTAGGTAGGCAGTGTCTGACTCATTTAGGTCCTTGATTTGGCCATGTCAGGAGGATCGACAAAGGCCGCATCCCCAAAGACCTAGTGTATGGCGAATTTGTAAAAGGCACCCAAACGGTAGGGAGACCACGTCCACTCTTTAAATACGTAATAAAAGTACATGAAGACATGCCACGTCAACAACAATACATGGTAGGTTGGTGTTAAAAACCAAGCGGCCTACCATCTCCTTGTCAAACAAGGGACGAAAAGGAGTGAAAAGGAGACGAAAGGAGTCGCTACAGAAAAGAGAGCCAGAAGGAAGGAGAAACAACAGCAAATCCAGTAAGCATCACTGTTTGTTTGCACCAGAGATTGCCATTAAAAGTTGACCTGTTCAGCGACACGTTCAGATGCAGTTAAAAACATTGGACACTACACCATCGTCTTTAGCAGACGGAAGGATGCTAACACACACACACACACACTTATATATATATATATATATATAATATTATATATATATATATATACTATATATAATGTGTGTGTATGTGTGTGTGTGTGTGTGAAAATAAAATGGAAATTAATCCGACAGTATGAAAATGATATAATGAAAAAACAAAAGATGTTTACAACTGCATGGGCTCATCAGGGAGAGAAGTGTGCAAACCGTTTTAAACCGTCGAGAGATAGGCCCCGAAACGGTTTGCACACTTCTCTCCTGATGAGCCCATGCAGTTGTAAACATCTTTTTGTCTTTTTTCATATATATTCATATTCATAATATATATATAGTATATATATAATATATATATATATATATGAATATAATAATATATATATATATAATATATATATGAGGGAAGTAGAAGAAAGTGGACAAAAAAACAACTCAAACAAGTAGATGTAGGAGATATATTTCGTTCGCTAAGCGGGAACTTTCATCAGTCTATTGTCTTTAGCCCCTTCACATGCGACCATCTCAGTGGTCGAGAATTTTTTTCTAACATTGGACCTTCACAGTTACAGGAGACGCTGTAACTTCAGGGGCACAAGAATTATATAGTCTTCCGAGACTGCAATGCTCCGAAAAAAAGGTATGTATTATATAGTGTAATATACTAGACTATATTTTGTAGAGAGATGCATATAAAATTGGGTAGTGTATAGGTTTTCGAGCTATACCGAACCCCCGAAGTCACGGTATTATTATAGGCGAAGAAAGAAACCAGAATGAATCTTATTATTTAGATAGCGTAGAAGCCATATATAATAGATATTCTGGAAAGTTTGCAATGTGTTTAATTGATCTCCCTTTTGTCTCCTTTCAAGACGTCTGTTCTGAAATTCTCTGCTTGTAAGATGTTGAATAATTCAGTGAAAATTGCCGCAGATTAATAGCGGAATTCGTACAGACGTTTCACATTATCTAGCGGCAAAAGTGCTTTATTGGTCGAGACCGTCCATTGACTTGTCTCTCACTCATCTTACCTCTTACCTTACCTTTTCATATAAAAACAAAAGAAAGTAAAAACCTATCACAAATGTCTGTCTTTCTTCTCTTGTCTATCTATCTTGGCCTATGTCATTTTCTGTTATTACTTATCTTTGGTTTGCCGGCAGATAGCTCAGCCGTAGTACATTTACCTTTAGCACCGGCGGTGTAGGCACAGACAAAAGGCCGACTAGGAAGACCGTTGAAGAAAGGTCAAGCCGAGCGTAGCGTTTACAATAGAAACAAAGGAAAAGGGAAAGAAAGAAAGAAAGAAAGAAAGAAAGAAAGAAGAGTTAAAAAGAAAGAAAAGAAAGATGTATGAAAGGAGCATAATAGAAAGAAAGAAAGAAAGAATGTAAAAGAAAGAACGAAAGAAAAGGTAAAAGGAAGCAGATGTATAAAAGGAGCATAGAAAAAAAAGAAAGAAAGAAAGAAAGAAAGAAAGAAAGAAAGAAATTATTATAAAGAAAAGAAGGAAAGAAAGGTAAAAAAGAAGAAAGAGTGTATAAAAGGAGCATAGAAAGAAAAAAGAAAGAAATAATAAAAGAAAGATCGAAAAGAAAAGGTAATGGGAAAAAAAGAACGTATAAAAGGAACATAGAAAGAAAGAAAGAAAGAAAGAAAGAAATAATGTAAAAGAAAGAACGAAAGAAAAGGTAAAAAGAAAGAAAAGAAAGATGTATAAAAGGAGCATAGAAAGAAAAAAGAAAGAAGGAAAGAAAGAAAGAGAGAAAGAAAGAAAGAAAGAAAGAAAGAAAGAAGGAAAGAAGAGGTAAAAAGAAAGAAAAGAAAGGCGTATAAGAGGAGCATAGAAAGAAAGAAAGAAATAAAGAAAGAAAGAAAGAGAATGAAAGGAAAGAACAACAGAAGAGGTAAAAATAAAGAAAAAGAAAGATGTATAAGGGGAGCATAGAAAGAAAGAATGAAAGAAAAGGAAAAAAAGAAAGAAAGATAGAGAGAAAGAAAGAAAGAAAGAAAGAAAGAGAGAAGGAAAAAAGAGGTAAAAAGAAAGAAAAGAAATATGTATAAGAGGAGAACAAAAAAGTGAAAGGAAAAAATTAAAGAAAGAAGAAGAGAAAGAGAAAGAACGAAAGAAAGAAAGAACGAATGAACAGAAAAATGAGAAAAAGGAGACTGAAAGGAGCATAAAGAAAGTGAGGGGAGAAAGTGAGAAAGAAAGAAAGAAAGACACAGTAAAATGTAAGAAAAGAAAGAAGAATAAAAGAAGCAATAAATAAATAAATAAAGGAAGAAAGAAAGAAAAAAGAAAGAAAAAGGAGGTAAAATAAAAGACAAAAAAGAAGAATCAAAGAAACATAAAAAGTGATAGAAAAAAGAAAAACGAATGAATGAAAGAAGTCGTAAATATGAAAGACAAAATAAAAAGAAGTAATGTGAAAAAGGAAAAAACAATGAAAAAAGAGAAAATTAGAGAAAGAAATTGATGAGAAATGAAAGAAAGAAAAATCGCGAAACGAATAAGAAAATGAGTGATACAATTTATTTCAGCAGAAAAGAGGAAAAAAGAAAAAGAAAAAAAGGAAGAAGAAGAAGAAGAAGAAGAAGAAGAAGAAGAAGAAAATGTGTGTGTGTGTGTGTGTGTGAAGAGAGAGAGAGAGAGAGAGAGAGAGAGTGAAGAGAGAGACAGAGAGGGGGAAATATTCAGAAAAAGTAGAGGAAATGAAAAAGAAGGAAGATAGGACCAAAAGAAAAAGGAGCAAATAGAAAGAAATATAAAATAGAGAAAGAAGAAGAGAAGAAGAAGAAGAAGAAATGTGGTGTGAGAGAGAGAGGAGAGAGAGATGAGAGAGAGAGAGAGAGAGTGGAGAGAGAGAGAGAGAGAGAGAGTGAGAGGAATTCAGAAAAAGTAGATGAAATGAAAAAAAGAAGATAGGACCAAAAAGAGCAAAAGAAGAAGAAGAAGAAGAAGAAGAAGAAGAAGAAGAAGAAGAAGAAACTGCAGACTCCTCCCTTTGTTGGCGATGATAGGAATGCACTGCACCTGTCGAGTTTTATGCTACAAAATCGACACAACAGGAACTGAAAGGACGTGGCAACAAATGGCGATTAAACTCAAATGGCAAGGAAATTGAATGCTGAGCTGAGACTGGCACAACGCCATAACTGTGGGTCACCCAGGGAGGATTGAATCCGCAACTTATTACTAGGTATTCATCAAAAGTTGCTCAGTTTTTGCACAAGCAAAAAAAGTACTGGGGACTCAGTGAGAACCAAACTCCATCTTTAACATAAATAAACTGATTTTAGCTCGTTAATCCTAACATAAAGTCCGTACTCTAGTCTAAAAAAGACATAAATTATGGAGCAGTCAGTATTGTATTCGTTGGTTGATTGATTGGATTTTACGGCATGTCAACTCTTGTTGGGTTAGTTTGTGTCGATGATATTTTGTCTTATTCATTCTTGTTGAGTATTTATTATTTTTTCAATTTTTAAAACATATTTTAATACTTATTTTTTAAATCTATTTTACCCATATATAATATACCACTCCGACTTGGACTTGGATATAATGTGGATAAAGGGGTACTCCACCCTCCCCAAGCCCCAGAAGTGGAACCTCACCATTAGATGCAGTTTAAACCTCATACCCAGGACACAGAAGTTAACAGAGAAATAATAGGTAGAAGCACAACGAGCATTAAGGCTAGGAAAAAGGTTTACTAATCAAAGTACAAGGGGAAACAGAGTAATTGCAAGTAGATAACAAGTCCCGTGAAATCTCAGTGTTTCTCTCCCTCGAGATTTCGACTGACATTATTTATAAGTTAATCAGACAATTCCATTCTCATTATTTAGATACTATATGACACGCTGATTATTGAAAAATGCTTCGGAAAATCATGTCATGGTAGTTCTTGCTGATGAAAAATATTTTCCGTTAGGTTGATGTATCATGTGAGACCCGAATACAATAAGATATATTTTGGATAAGTATGAAGAAGAAGCTTAAACTTGGAAGAAATTGGCGACTTTGAAGTTCAAGGATCTCTGTGAGGCTTGAAGTACCTGCTATTTGCATATACAGGGACAGCACGTCTTACAACATTAGCATTGCATAACAAAGATGAATACGCTATGCTATCAAATATTCCTACAGTAAGTGTATATATATTCACCAACCACACAAAGGTCAATTTATTAAGCGCGAGTGTAACAGGTTTGAATTCAGAGTTTCCCTTCTCGTAGATTTGCCTAACCATGATTAAAGAGCCCAGTCTGCCTTACTATTTACCCATAGCTAGAGGGAGAGTATGATTCATACCTTCCCAAGGATATTAGCGCTAAGTGAAATGCAATTACCAAGTCCAGGATTTGAACTCGGGGCGACGAGTCCATCCATGACTTTAACCAATACACCACGCGCTTCCTAAAGTATTGTATAGTATTCAATAAGTCGTCGGTGGTCTAAAGACGGTATCAGTCAGACAGCGAAGGAGTCTATCCACTTTTTCACGTCTGGGGCGAGGCGCAACACCTACCACCAGCTCCTCACTTTTATCGCACAGGTCCTGTGCTATTCATACGCTGCGTTGGTGAGGGCCTGTCCTCACCGGTAGCTTATGGTTTTTAGTCCGTCCGACTAAGAACCATAAGCTACCGACTGAGCTAAACCGGCCCTAATATCCTAAGGATCGTAGAATACATTAATTAATAAATTTAATGTATTTAATACCAATGTATTCAATAAGGATCGTAAATACATGCAAGAAAATATATATTGTATTATTTTAATTTTTCGACTTGGAGTTGGTTGGTTGGTGGTTGGATTTTTACTGCATGTCAATCCTTATTGGGTTATTTTATGCCGAGACGTTCTTTTATTCCTTCTTGATGGTTACTCAATTTGGACCATATGAAATGTACGCACCCCTTGATGATCTCGATTAAAAAGACGTTGTTCATTGTAGCACCGTCAATATTCCGGTTGGATTAACAGACGATTTTTAGATTTTTTTTTAGATATAAAACTAACCCCGAACTCTAACCCCTAACCCTAACCCTAACCTACAAAACAACAGTGTAAATGAAAAACATGTCCTTTCTTAATCGAGATCAACGCTTAAAGGTAATATGGTCCCTAATTTTTTAATCACATTTTTTTAAAACATCTTTCTTCTGTTTAGCCCATAGATGTCGGACCGAACACTCCGGGTCAGAGTGGAATGGGAGTAATGGTGATGAAGGTTACGCCACATTCCCCAGAACTCCAGAATTGGGACTTAAGCATCAGATTGAGTTTTAAAGTCATATCCAGGACACTAAGACCGTCAGTCACCACTTTCTCACACAGATATGATAAAAAGTGGTGGAGCTTGCCACGAGGCAATACAGTTGGGATAATTGTATTGGTGCTAGGGGCTTGTGTGACAGCCGATAGATGGAAAAATGACTTTTAAAAATGTGTTAAAAAATTGAGTTTAAAAACAATTTGAACTGCCATCAATATGAATAGAAAACAAAACGTTTTCGGAATAAAATAACCCAACAAGGTTTTGACATCCCGTAAAAATCCAACAACCAAACCACAGCATTAATGTTTAATAGTTCAATAGCTGCTATACAAAATACAAAGCATTTTTTTTTGCATTTGCTATTCAGGGAAATGAAAGAGTCTTCCTTTTGAAAACGGTAACGGGAGCTACGTGAAGCTACGTATTTTGTTTTAATTTTTTTTTTGAACAATCAAATCCCAAAATTACTTCTTTCAGTTAGATACAATTCCCTTATCATCCACATTTCCTTAGTCTTTTCGTATACTCCTTTTAGTCAAAAGCTGCTTGGTGGTTTTGACTTTGTTTTTCGGAATGCTGGAAACTACAAAGGAAAATGTTGAAAAATTTGGCGACAACGTTTCATTCACAGATAAACACTCTCTATAAATATTAAATCAAAATATCTTTCCATGATGCTATTTGACTGAATTCTTGAGATTAGGCTTTATGATTTGGATTTTTCGGACTGTTGTCCCCATCTTTATTATATTCGACCTTTTTGAAAGGTTGTGTATATAACAAGATGAGGGCAATAGTAAAATAAAAATCCGAATGATACATCTTTTCATGATGACATAAATAACGCTGACAAACACGAACACATCCCTAACATCTTCCCCCTTGCTTTAAGGGGCTTGACATATTTAACGCTCCCGACACGCACCAGTTCATAAAAAAAATGCTCCCAAGTGTATACTGACTCTCTAAGTTTAGGTACTGGAAACCTATGCCAAAAAGGTATCTCCGTAAAATGTGATATTGTAAAAAGTATCTATTATAAAGAAAGCGGTTTCATTCCTGAAATAAGTTAACCAAGCGAAGTACATGTTACGATTAGTAGTTGTCATTTAACCATTGTAGTTACTTTTTGACAATAACAAACTAAAAATTACTCCCAATTATCAATTCTGATAACTCCATTGCAAATCTCCTAGATTTCTAAGCCACAGTTGAATGAACTGTCTAATCTTTATAAATTATAAAATTACTTGATTAGTTAAGTTAAAAGTTAAATTAATAGAAACATACACATGTACATGTATTAATAAAAATGAAATAATTATTATAAATTATTTAATTATTATCTAGATATATCAATTAATTATTTATTATATCTACATCTAGATAATAAATGTTATGCTTAAGTAATGGCCAGTACTTTTCACAATATTACACTTTTTCATTCAGGGAAACCGTTCTTTTAGGTATACATGTCCGGTATATAACAACTGTGACCCCCCCCCCCATCCTGATTAAAAAATGACTTTTTGCCAATTGAGCCCACCGAGATACGTGAAATCAATGCGATTCCGCAGATGAATATACTATTTGAAAGGACGACCGGTTAAATCGAACTAATTGGCCATATATACCATCTCTATTCACCCGCCGAAAGAGAGAAAAAATACCAAAATCAAAGAATTAACCGAATTTAATGAAATTGTTCAGTGTTGAAATATTAATGAATAAGAGTTATAATTACTAGTTATTTTATTTTAAAAACTTTTACATTTTTTCAGGTCAGTAACTTTGAACCATGGAATCTGTATTACGCCACAAAAATACGTTGTTCAAAGTTAAACTGACATGAAAAAATGTAAAACTTTTAAAATAAAATAACTGGTGCATCTTATCTTTTATTCATTAATATATCAACACTGAAGATTTCATTAAATTCGGTTAATTCTTTGATTTTTGGTATTTTTTTTTCTTTCGGCGGGGTGACATACAATGGTAGAATTTCGGCCCATTGAGTTCGATTTAACCGGTCGTCCTTTCAAAATGTATTCATCTGCGGAATCGCAACTTGATTTCACGTATCTGCGGTGGGCTCAATTGGCAAAAAGTTCATTTTTAATCAGGATGGGGGGGGGGGGGTCACAGTTTTATATACCGACATGTATACCTAAAAGAACGGTTCCCTGAATGAAAAAGTGTAATATTGTGAAAAGTACCTGGCCCCAATTACTTAAGCATAACATTTATTATCTAGATGTAGATATAATAAATAATTAATTGATATATCTAGATAATAAATTAAAATAATTTATAATAAATTATTTCATTTTTATTAAATACATGTCACAGTGCCAATGTTTCTATTAATTTTAACTTTTAACTTAACTAATCAAGTAATTTTATAATTTAATAAAGATAGACAGTTCATTCAACTGTGGCTTATAGAAATCTAATAGATTGCAATGGAGTTATCAGAATGATAATTGATTAGAATAATTTTATTTTGTTATTGTCAAAAAGAACTACAATGGTTAAATGACAAAAATACTAATAGTACTATGTACTCGCTTGGTTACCTTATTTCAGGAATGAAACCGCTTTCTTTAGATATACCAGATACTTTTTACAATATCACAATTTTTACGGAGATACCCTTTTTGGCATACATTTCCAGTACCTAAACTTAGACCACGCTGTGTTCAGTATACACTTGGGAGCATTTTTTTAATGAACGGTGCGTGTCGGTGGGGACGTTAAATATGTCAGATTTCCTCCCCTTAAAGGCAAGGGGGGGAAGATGTTAGGGATGTGTTCGTGTTTTGTCAGCGTTATTTATGTCATCATGAAAAGATGTATCATTCGGATTTTTATTTTACTATTGCCCTCATCTTGTTATATACACAACCTTTCAAAAAGGTCGAATAATAATAAAGATGGGGACAACAGTCCGAAAAATCCAAATCATAAAGCCTAATCTCAAGAATTCAGTCAAATAGCATCATGGAAAGATATTTGATTTATATTTTCAACATCGAGTGTTTATCTGTGAATGAAAACGTTGTCGCCAAATTTTTCAACATTTTCCTTTGTAGTTTCCAGCATTCCGAAAAACAAAGTCAAAACCACCAAGCAGCTTTTGACTAAAAGGAGTATAGAAAAGACTAAGGAAATGTGGATGATAAGGGAATTGTATCTAACTGAAGAAGTATATTTTGGGATTTGATTGTTCAATAAAAAAATTAAACAAATGACGTAGCTTCACGTAGCTCCCGAAACCGTTTCAAAATCTTTAGACTCTTTATTTTCCCTGAATAGCAAATGCAAAAAAAAAATGCTTTGTAACCAATGTAATAGCAGCTATTGAACTATTAAACATTAATGCTGTGGTTTGGTTTGTTGGATTTTACGGCATGTCAAAACCTTGTTGGGTTATTTTATTCCGAAAACGTTTTGTTCTATTCATGCTTGATGGGTATTCAAATTGTTTCTAAACTCAATTTTTTAACACATTTTTAAAATTCATTTTTCCATCTATCGGCTGGTCACACCAAGCCCTAGCACCAATACAATTATCCCAACTGTATTGCCCTCGTGGCAAGCTCCACCACTTTTTATCATATCTGTGTGAGAAAGTGGTGACTGACGGTGTCTTAGTGTCCTGGATATGACTTTAAACTCAATCTGATGCTTAAGTCCCAATTTCTGGAGTTCTGGGAATGTGGCTGCGTAACCTTTCATCACCATTACTCCCATTTCCACTCTGACCCGGAGTGTTACGGTCCCATCTATGGGCTAAACAGAAGAAAAGATGTTTAAAAAATGTGATTAAAAAATTAGGGACCATATTACCTTTAAGCACCCCTTTTTGATCTCGATTAAGAAAGGACATGTTTTTCATTTACACTGTTGTTTGTTAGGGGTTAGGGTTAGGGTTAGGGGTTAGAGTTCGGGGTTAGTTTTATAATCTAAAAAAAATCTAAAAATCGTCTGTTAATCCAACCGGATATTGACGGTGTAAATGAAAAACGTCTTTTCTTAATCGAGATCATCAAGGGGTGCGTACATTTCATATGGTCCAAATTGAGTACCATCAAGAAGGAATAAAACAAAACGTCTTCGGCATAAAATAACCCAATAAGGATTGACATGCAGTAAAAATCCAACCAACCAACCAACCAACTCCAGTCGAAAAATTAAAATAATACAATATATATTTTCTTGCATGTATTTTACGATCCTTATTGAATACAATTATTAAATACATTAAATTTATTAAATTAATGTATTCTACGATCCTTAGGGCTATAGGGCCGGTTTAGCTCAGTCGGTAGCTTATGGTTCTTAGTCGGACGGACTAAAAACCATAAGCTACCGGGTTCGATACAGGCCCTCACCAACTCAGCGTATGAATAGCACAGGGACCTGTGCGATAAAGTGAGGAGCTGGTGGTAGGTGTTGCGCCTCGCCCCAGACGTGAAAAGTGGATAGACTCCTTCGCTGTCTGACTGATACCGTCTTTAGACCACTCCGACGACTTATTGAATACTATACAATACTTTAGGAAGCGCGTGGTGTATTGGTTAAAGTCATGGGAAATGGACTCGTCGCCCCGAGTTCAAATCCTGGACTTGGTAATTGCATTTCACTTAGCGCTAATATCCTTGGGAAAGGTATGAATCATACTCTCCCTCTAGCTATGGGTAAATAGTAAGGCAGACTGGGCTCTTTAATCATGGTTAGGCAACCGATCTACGAGAAGGAAACTCTGAATTCAAACCTGTTACACTCCGCTTAATAAATTGACCTTGTGTGGTTGGTGAATATATATACATTACTGTAGGAATATTTGATAGCATAGCGTATTCATCTTTGTTATGCAATGCTAATGTTGTAACACGTGCTGTCCCTGTATATGCAAATAGCAGGTACTTCAAGCCTCACAGAGATCCTTGAACTTCAAAGTCGCCAATTTCTTCCCAAGTTTAGCTTCTTCCTTCATACTTATCCCAAAATATATCTTATTGTATTCGGGTCTCACATGATACATCAACCTAACGAAAATATTTTTCATCAGCAAGAACTACCATGACATGGATTTCCCATACTCCGAAGCATTTTTCAATAATCAGCGTGTCATATAGTATCTAGATAATGGAATTGTCTGGATTAACTTATAAATAAATGTCAGTCGAAATCTCGAGGGAGAGAAACACTGAGATTTCCACGGCGGGATTGTTAATCTACGCAATTACTCTGTTCCCCTTGTACCCTTTTGATTAGTAAACCTTTTTCCTAGCCTTAATGCTCGTTGTGCTTCTACCTATTATTTCTCTGTTAACTCTTGTGTCCGGTATGAGGTTAACTGCATCTAATGGTGAGGTCCACTTCTGGGGCTCTGGGGTAGGGTGGATTACCCTTTACAACATTATATCAAGTCCAAGTCGGAGTGGTAATATTATATATGGGTAAATAGATTTAAAAAATAAGTATTAAATATGTTTAAAAATTGAGAAAAATAAATAAATACTCAACAAGAAAATAAGACAAAATATCATCGACACAAACTAACCCAACAGAGTTGACATGCCGTAAAATCCAATCAATACCACGAATACAATACTGACTGCTCCATAATTTATGTCTGTGTGTTTTAGACTGAGAGTACGGACTTTATGTTAGGATTAACGAGCTAAAATCAGTTTATTTTATTAAAGATTGGTGTGCCAATCCCTCCCCCCCTTGTGCAAAAACTGAGCAACTTTTTAATGAATACCTATAATAAGTTGCGGATTCAATCCTCCTGGGGGTGACCACATATTAAATAGGCGTTGTGCCAGTCTCAGCTCAGCATTCAATCCTCCTGCGCCAATTGAGTTTAATCGCCATTTTGGGGCCACGTCCTTTCAGTTCCTGTTGTGTCGATGTTTGTACGCATCCCTCGACAGGTCACTCAGTGCATTCCTCTATCATCGCCAACAAAGGGAGGAGTCTGCAGTTTCTTCTTCTTTCTTCTTCTTCTTCTTCTTCTTCTTCTTCTTTCTTCTTCTTCTATTTGCTTCCTTTCTTTGGTCCTATCTTCCTTCTTTCTTCATTCATCTACTTTTTCTTGAAAAATTCCTCTCACTCTCTCTCTCCTCTCTCCTCTCCCAACCTCCTCTCTCTCTACTCTCCTCTCTCTCTCTCTCCTCTTTATCACACACATTTCTTTTCTTCTCTTTCTTCCTCTTTCTCCCCCTCCTCCTTAATCCTCTCTCTACTTGGGTGATCCTTCGCTTCTTTTTCATTTCCTCCTCTCCTCAATATTCCCCCTCTCTGTCTCTCTCTATCTACTCTCTCTCTCTCTCTCTCTCTCACACACACACACACACAACATCTTCTTCTCTCTTCTTCTTCTTGCTTCTTCTTCTTCGTCCTTTTTTCTCTTTCTTTTTTTCCTCTTTTCTGCTGAACATAAATTGTATCACTCAATTTTTCTTGATTCGTTCATTACACATTTGCGTGGCGTGTCCTCTCTCGCACTTCTTATCTATTTCTCTTGTTGTCTTCATAGGTTGTTTTCATTTCTCACATTACCTTCTTTTTATTTTGTCTTTGAGTGTGAGCGACTTCTTCATTCGTTCGTTTTTCTTTTTTCTATCACTTTTTAGTGTGGGCGTTTGAGTGTCTTCTTTTTTTCTCTCTCTCTCTTTACTCCTCTCTCCTCTTTTCCTCTCTTTGCGTGGCGTGGAGTTTATTTACTCCTCCTCTTATTTCTCTTTATATACTCGGGTGTCTTCTTTCTTTCTTTCATCCCTCATTCTCTCTATCGTGCGCGTGCGAGTCTCCTTTCGTGCGAGTTTTCGTATCGTCCTTCATCTTTACACGATTCTTCTCCCTTTAATGGGGTGCGCGTGGGCGAGGTATTTATTGGTTCTCCTTTATATATGGGCGTGCGTGCTCCGGTTTACCTTTCTCTCCCCTCTTCCTCCTCTCTCCTCTCTTACTTTTCAGCGTCCTCTCTCTTTCATCCTTGCGTGGGCGTGCGTGGCTTCGTGAGTGCTCCCGCGTTTCAGCCCCCGGTGAGTGAGCAGTGCGTCTTCTCTCTCTCTCCTCTCCTCTTCTGTTTCTTTCCTTTTTCATTTCTCTTTCTTTCTTTCTTTAATTTGTTTCTTCTTTCTATGCTCCTCTTATACGCCTTTCTTTTCTTCTTTTTACCTTCTTCTTTCCTTCTTTCTTCTCTTTCTTTCTTTCTTTCTCTCTTTTCTTTCTTTCCTTACTTCTTTTTTCTTCTATCTCCTTTATACATCTCCCTCTCTCCTCTCCTAACCTTCTCATGCGTGGGCGTTTACATATTTCTTTCTCATTTCATAATATCTTCTCATGTTCTTTATCTTGGGGCGCGCGAGAGCGCGCTCCTCCTCCTCACCTCTCTCTTTTACATTATTTCTTTCTCTCTCTCTCTATGCTCCTTTACCGTAACTTCTTCTTTTACCTTTCTTTTCCTTCTTCTTTACATTATTATAATAATAATTACATCTTCTTCTTCTTTCTGTTCGTTTCTTCCTCCCCCCTCTCTATACAGCTTTCTTTTTTCTTCTTTTCCTTTCTTTCGTTCTTTCCTCTTTACATATCTTTCTTTCTTTACATATATATCTATGCTCTCTCCATACTTCTTTTGCTTAATCTCATCTCAACTTTCTTTCTTCTTTCTTTCTTTCTTTCTGTTCTTCCCTTTTCCTTGTTTCTATGTAAACGCTACGCTTCGCTGACCTTTCTTCAACGGTCTTCCCTCTCCCTGCTCGTGGCCTAACCGCCGGTGCTAAAGGTAAACTGTTACTACCTCCTGAGCTACTCCGCGGCAAACAAAGATAAGTTATATATACCTCTCTAGACAGAAGAGAGAGAGAGACGTAAATCGGAGTGTGATAGGTTGTGTGACTTTCTTTGTTCTCTATTTATCGACCGTAGGTCGTATGTAACGTATGACAGTGAGAGACAATACTCTCCCGTGCCGACCAAATTAATTATGCACTTTTGCCGCAAATGTGATATCTTTACGAATTACCGGCTTCCTCTCCTGGCAACTCTCTCCTATTATTCAACATCTTACAAAGCAGAAATTTACAGAACGTCTTATGCCAAGAGACAAAACGGAGATCAATAAAACACATTGCCCACTTTCCAGCCTCCTATAATGAGTGCGTGCGTACTCCCATAAACAGATTCTTCTGTTCTCTTCGCAACATATATAATAACCGTTGACTCTCGGGGGGTTCGCGCGGAAACTCGGAGAGAGACCTTTATACCCCCTACCCAATTTTATATGCATTCTCTCTATCAAAACTGATAGGTCTTAGGTGAGTGAGTGTACACTAGTATAATTACATTACCTTTTTCTGGCATTGACAAGTCTCTCTCTCTCGTGCCCTAGTAGTTCACAGCGTCTCCGAACTAGATGAAGGTGTCCAACGTTAGAAAAAAACAGTGGCGTGCGAGCCAACTATCTATATATTCCTAAAATGAGATCTGATATATTATCCCTGGACCGCTAAAGCAACGTAAATATATCTCCTACATCTACTTGTTTGAGTTGTTTTTGTCCATTTCTTCTACCTTCCCATAGTGCCTCCCTCTCCTCTCATAAGCCATATATATATACATGGCCCAGTGAGTGAGAGAGTGCGTATATACTATAATTATTAATATATACCCTATGTAGTAATCTCCCTATCATAGCGCAGTGATTATGAAATATAACTTCTCCTCCATGGAGCTCACTCCGGTGTGAACAACCTCTGTTCGGGGCCTATCTCCGACGGTTAAAAACAATAAAATAAACACACTTCTCTCCTGATGAAGCTCCATTGCAGTTGTAAACATTGCGTCTTTTTTTTCATTAATCATTTTCATACTGTGCGATTAATTTCCATATTATATTTCACACACACACACACACAGCGAGCATCACGAGTACTCTAATTATACGCGTATATATATATATATATATATATATTATATAATATATATTAAGTGTGTGTGGTGGGTGAAGTGTGTGTGCAGCAATCTGTATCTTCCGGTACTGCTAAACGATGGTGTAGTGTCCAACTCCTCCCTCCCTGAACAGGTCCTCTCTCCCTCTCGTGTGAGCGGGGAGAAGGGACAATCTCTGGTTGCAAACCAAACAGTGAGCTTTATTGGCTCTCCTGTTGTCTCTTCCTTACTGGCTCTCTTTTCATGTAGCACCTTCGTTCTCCTTTTCACTCGCGGTATATATATATATATATGGCCGCTTGCGTTTTTATATATATTTACCAGAGTGTAATTGTTGTTGACGTGGCATGTCTTCATGTACTTTTATTACGCTATTAAAGAGTGGACGTTGGTCTATCGTTTGAGTTTTTACAATTCGCCATACACTAGGTCTTTGGGGCAATGCGGCCGCGTGGTGTGCGATTCCTCCTGACAGGCCAAATCAAGGAACCTAAATGCAGTCAGACCTCTCCTAGGTTTTTACACTGAATAATCATAGGATAATTCTGACTGGAAGACGTTTGGTAGCGCGAAGAGCGAGTGCGTGTTTATATATAATAAAATTAGCCTAAAAGTCGTTAAAAATTAAAACTTAGTAAAAAAGCATTGTGTGATAACTATGTTTCATTGGGCTAAGAGGGGTATATAAAAAAAGACAGCAGGAAAAGTCCCCAAAAGTATATTATCCTCCAAAGTTAGTTTTGACCTCGAAGCTCCTTTGTTTAATTCAAATATATCCTATCTTCCTATAACACATATACTATGAGCGCAACGTCTCAAAGAGCCTAATCTGCTCTACAATTTACCAGGAGGGAGAGAGTGAGTGAGTGTGCGTACCTTCCCTAGAGCTCATTAGTGCTATGTGGAAATGCAAACAGCCCACGTCCAGGATTGAACTCGTTCTCGGCGGCGTAGTGCCATGTGTCCTCTATTGAAACCATTAATATCACGCGTCTCAACAAAAGAAATTATAAGATATATTATATATATATATATGGAAGAGATATATAAACGACAAACAACAAAGCAAAAAACAAAGAAATAAAATGTGGCGTGGTACTGTCTCCGTGTTGTGCATCTGTGTCTGTGTGTGTGCGTATGGGTGTGCATATCTGTGCTGTGTGTGTGTGTGTGTGGCGTCTTGTGTGTGCGTATCTGTGTCTATGTTATTCTATGTGTTTTGTGTCTCTCTGTATATATGTGTCAAGTGTATGTGTGTGTGGTCTCTGTGTGTGCTCTGTGTGTGCGTGCGTGGTGGATTCGTTATATATGTAATGCGTCATTTAATGAATGTAGTTTTAATTATAAAATGACCTTATAATTGCGCGACTCTCTCAAGGCTGACTGAGATTATTGCAGACTGAGCCTCCATTATGATCGATATAACGATATTATATATAAAATATAATAGTATTACGTATATATATATACTATGTGAGAGTGTGTGTGTGTGCCGTGTGTGTGGTGTGTGTGTGTGTTTCTCCATAATTTGGTTAGAGAAAAAAAAAGTACACAGTAACTCTCTCTTATTAGAACTTTTACTTTCCCTGGTGAGATCACCGTTAAATGAATCCCCGAAACCAATTTTTTAAAAGCACCAATTGTCAATTTTCCACCTGCGCATTGTTCAATTTGTTTTTATACTTTTCACTTCACTTTCTGTCGTTTTTCTGTTGTTGTTTTTTTGTAGTTTTTAATTTTTTATTTATTTTCGTGGGCGTGCGGCGGGTCTGTTTATTTTCCGTGAGCGGAAAAAGAAATTTAGCCAATCTCAAGACATGATATTGTTTGCATTTTTTTTGTTTTTTTTGCATATATATTTGCTCTCTCCTCCTCCTCCATTGCGCACAACTCGTTTCCTCCCCCCCACCATCAAATCTCTAAAATTTCGCCTGACATTTTCGGATCTCTCTTTTAATCTATTTCACCTTCCTTCTCACCACCCTCTCTTTGTTCTTATCTATGTTTACTGTTTCTCTGTACGTATGTCTGTCTCTCTTATTCCTCTCTGTCCATGATGTGCTCCAATTATTGAGAAGAGCTGATGGTAGTGTTGATGCTCCTTTCAGACGCCAAAAAAGTCATCTTGCGTCTAACACAAGTGAAAATGGGATATAATCCCTCGCGGTTGGCTGCATATCGCTTTAGGCTAAAACACACCTATGACATTTACTTAAAATTAAATTCCATAGTTTCCTTTTCACTTCAAACCTCTCTGTACTACACATCCCTCTCCTCTTTCCATCTCTTACCCAGACCAAAAAATTACTTTTCAGTATATATAACCGGACTGTTAAAAGCACTTGTCTTCACAATAAATTCTGAGGAAGCTTCACTAAAAACAAAAGCGAAATATTCTATATAATGTTAGTGTGCTGTGTTGTCTATCCACTCCTCCTCTATATTTTCAACCACACCCACACCCACACAAATATATATATATGTATGTATGTATGTATTATATATATTTTTTCTTCTATTCATTTCCTCTATTTCTGACGTGTGTCATTCTCTGATCACAACATATAATTATTAATGTTATTATTCTACTCTCCTCTCGACTGACTATATATATCTCCTCTATTATATATATATATTATATATATATATATATATATGTGTGCTCGTTGTGTGTGTGTGTGTGTCCGGGTGCGTCTGTATATAATAATAAATTATATATTATTTTTTTATAATATATCCTTATATACTAAATTTATTTGAAAGCAATTTACAACTCCAAAACTAAAAACAAAAAGATGTTATTTTTGCTTATCGATTTCAAGTAAAACTTTATCTTCAAGGACGATTTCGAGAAATGGACGCGTTTCTTTTTTTTTTTTTAAACATATACTTACAACTAAATCGAGAATTTAATTAACAGTGCATGGATTAACATATGTAGACCAGTAGAATATATATGCAAATACTTACTATATATCTCTCCGCTTAAACTACCCATTTTCTATCACCCCATCAAAACTCACAAAACCGGCCACGACACTTAAGATCAGACCAATCATTTCCAGCTTGGTTAAGGACCTCTTTACAAGATATCCATGGCTTCTCTCACAAAATACTGAAACCTCTACTTTCCACCTTTTCCAGGACATGTTCAAAAACTCCGATGAAGCCATCCATAGACGTGAGCGAGAGAAGTGAGAGAGAGCGCCTCCTCTCCACAAAATAATCTCGCGCTTCAGTTTAGATGTGGTCTCCCTGTACAACCACACAAAGCTACCTGCACACCCGCGGTTGATCTCATATCAGAACATACAATCTCTCAAAACTCTATACTGTCACAATTACGCCAGCAGATTATATACCTAGCAAACTATTCCATACAAAGTAGACAATACTTACTTCACGTATAATGGACGTATATACAAAAAGATGTCAGGATTATCCATGGGATCCAGTATCTCAGCCATATTGGCGATTTCTGCTAACATGGAATAAATTAGAATCAACGGAGCACAACCATCTGCCCAGCAATGCATTTTCTTCACCAGGTATATCCGATTGATATCACTTTATGTTGAAAACATCCAAAGAAGCCAAATGGACATAGCCGAGAAATTCCATAGTATAGATAACCACATTCAATTCCAAATAGAACATCCAGATAACACTAGTTCCCTAGCACTCCTAGACTTTAGTAATAAAAAATCACCTGCAGGCAAAATACACTACTTCTATAAAACACACTAGGAATACTCTTTGTACACTTCAAGTCAACACTTCCTCTCAGTTTCCAAGAGAAGCTCATAGAAATGGAAATAAATAGAATACACAATAGATGTAGGTGAAGAGACACCAGCACAATTTATTGAACACCCTAAAAAAAACAATGGTCTCCACCAACTTCATTTATACGTCCATTTAAAATAATAGAAAAACACGGACACTACACACACTCTAACACCTGTATATACTACCACATTTCAGCGATAACAATCACAAATGAAATACGCAAGGCTATTCGTAAAGACGGCGACTAGAATCCAACTAGCACACTTCTAGCGACCCTCCACTACGCTAGCATCTAACAAAAACATAAGAATGATTTACAACAGCACACTAGCAACTGGCCCAATAAAAGAAAGCTAACATATGTCACCAAAACCTATACAGTTTACCGTTAACTTGCTCCAAAGCCTTAATTCTTCTATATAGAAGTACAATTAGACCCATACACCACATTAAAATCAAAGAACATATCCACACACATGCATCCTTCATTCCATAAACATTTAATCCAAGATGCAAAATTAAAGACAATAGTTTTCCGTTAAAATAGCGAGACAGTAATTATTGAAATATGGTAATCTCAGAATTAGAGAAAGTTTATAATAGCCAAAATTAGGTCCTAGTATAAACAAACTAGATTAGAACTAAACACTGGAATACATAATTAATTAAAATTACACATTCCTCATAGTATATAGTACATATATGTGCATTTTCATTATACATATATCAAAGAATCAATACATAAATATATAAATAGATGAAATAATAAAATTTGTGAAATGAATGAACGGCTATACTATTCACACTTTGCGTCGTGGCGTTTAAAAAAAAAGAAACACCACGATAGATGTGTTTATAACATAATAAAAATAACGACAAAAAAAAACGCGTCCATCCGAAAATCGTCTCTGAAGATAAAGTTTTACTTTGAAATCGATAAGACAAAAATAACATATTTTGTTTATTTTTTATTTGCATTGTAATTTGCTTTTCAAATTAATATATTAAACATACTTAACAAATGCTTCAAGCAAAATTACCAATTACTCTTATATATATATAATATATATATATATATTATAATATATATATATTAAATATTATATATAATATAAATCCTTCACGTGTGCGCTTATATCACTATTCCTCCCCATTCTTTATTTCTTTTATTCTTTCGTTGTCTGACTGCTCTGTCTGTCTGTCTGTTCTCCCCCTTCGCTTTTCTGTCTATATAATCCTTCTCTCTTCTCCCTCTCCCCCTCTCTTATTCTTGAAAACTGAATATTTAAAAGAATATATATAAATAATATATGATTCTTTTAAACATTCAGTTTTCAGCAAAAAAAAAAATCCTCTCTGATGATATATTGGCTTCAAATAAAAAATTATCTATCTGTGAAAGGAAAGATGGCTGTATTCTTGTGTCTTCTATTCCTTGGGGATAAATAAAAGGAACCGAATGGACTTACAACAACAAGGTAAACAAGCGAACACAACAATAAATTCAAAAGAAAAATGACGCACAGCAATTAAAACAGATGTGCGTAAAGGATGTCTTATTTTTCAACGTGCGAAATTTCAAATACCATATACATCCATATATATATATATATATATATATATATATATATATAATATTTGGGAATATAAAAGGCCTTAAATACATGGGGTATTCGTGGTTAATGACCATTTTCACTCCCGAGTATGCTCACGAGCTTCTTCAGACCACTGATATATTTATATAAATATATCGATTAATCTTACGATGGGTCTGTGACTAAACATGCCCCGTTGGAATGGACTTATCTTAAGACGCTTATATCGAGATAGGAAACGGTTTTGTTTATTGGAAAAAAGAAGAATTATTTTTCAATATATTAATGAAGGTATATGCGTCGTATTAATAGTTAAAAAGTGCGAAATAGAATTATTATTAACTAGGTTTAATTTGTTTTAGCAGTATTAAAAAAAACGTTGTACTATGTACATAATAAAAGTTTTGCGTCGTTAAATATAGTTTAATATATTAAAAACAATTAATATAAAAGATAAAAGTAAGAATTGAGAGTATATGGTCAGCAAAATAAAAACTCATACCACCGGTTTAAGTTACTACTTATACATTTACATATATATATATATAAATATATATATATAATTATATATATATACTAGCAAATATATGCACCCTCCGGGTGCAAGTATTTGAATTTAATGAATAAATATGTTAAATTTTGAAATACTTTTGAAACTAAATAAAATCCAAATAAAATGATTTGAAACAGAGGGGTATTAATCGAAGAATAGAACAACTTGAAAACTAAGGCTTCCATCATTTCATCACTCCCTCCTTTATTGCTGAATTTTCCAATAACTATTTATGTTAAATAGAGAGTAAAGAATAAAATTTCAATGTTATTTCTTTATATTAAAGGATTTCTTTAAGATTTATCCCGTACCAATCATAGAAAAAAACAAACAATTAGAAATCAATAATCCAAGCGCAATTAATATAAAATTAATATTTTAATATCAATATGGCAAATAGCTTTCCTGTTCACACGTGTAACCCGCTATTGTTGCATATATAAATCAATGCATGTTATTAGAATGTAGATAAAAGTCAAAAGTATTAATAAGCATAACAAATCTTATCAATAACTGAGGTTTAAATAAAAATAAATTTCATGGTGGAATGTGACGTCAAAACTAAGGGAATTTGACTTGAGTAAGTGATTGTCGGCAACAGACAAACACACAATCTCATTAATAATAAAGATCATATATATTATATATATATATATTAGGTTTTATATTTGCTTGAAGCATGTGTTTATATTGGTTTAGTGGTTGGATTTGAAGGCTATCACCAATGCAAGTGTAAAGAAAAATGATAACTATGATGTGGTTCCTTTACCTTTGATATATTCTCTTAATATTTTAGCAATATATATATATAATATATATATATATATATATATAAAATATATACTATATATATAATATATAGTTATATATATATATATATAAAGTTTAAAAGTAAGGAATGAATCCGACGGTATAAGTATAGATAAAAGAATATGCAAAAACCAACAAATGCCAGAAATTTCTTTTTCCCTCATGAGCCGGAATAAAAAAAACAAGCTTGGAAGATGATTTTATAAATCGGAATATTTTTTCAATATTGGCCTATGAATTATGATATAACAATATGTTTACATTTTACAGCATTGCTTGTGTTTTCAACCCTTATACTATCTATCATCTATCTATCTATCTATATATATATATATATATATATATGTCATCTATATATATATGTATGTCATCCACAGACACCGTGTTCGCGCTTATCACTCTCAGTGTGGCTAGACATGCAAGCTACTCCGTTGGGATAGAACCCGACTGATTTTCCGTAGTCCGGCCGTCTTAACCACTTGGCCATCAGCCACCTGCAGAGAAGGGCGTATATTGTATCTGAAAAATATAGCAAGGTATGTATGATACAGCCGTTAGAGAAGCTCACATCCTGTTTATGAGAGAGCCTTGCTATTTTAAGCTTAATTTAGGGCCGGCAATCAAATTTTACCCCAAAGAGCTCAACCAACAAGAAGTTAGGAGCATATAGGAGAAAAAAACGAAGATTTAGATGAAAAACATAATAGTCTATTTGCGAACTTAGATGAATCATGATTCCTCAAGGAAACCATTCTTCAAATGCTAAAATGTGGGAATATGTTTATTATATACATATTACCCCCCACACACACATAAACACACACACACGCACATATATATATATATATATTATATATATATATATGTTGCGCTGTGTGTGAGACGGAACTGTTGTGTGTGCTGTGAGCTGAGATTTAGGCACAAATTTGGCTTCTATGAAAATTCATGTGACTTAGGGTGTTTTCAGGATGACTGTCATTGAACAGTGGACTTTTCTGTGCTCATATTGGCTGTGTGTCTAGGATAGACAGCAGTGAAATAATAGCACGATACACATAGATAGATAGATAGATTAGATAGATAGATAGAAGGGAAGAATTAGATTGATAGATGACAGGAAAATGTGAAGATTGGCGATAGATACATAGATACATAGATAAAATATTAAGACCTGAGAAGCTAGATAGATAGATATTCGCATAAATGGGAATATCTTTGATAGATATATTAGTTAGATGTATAGACAGATAGTTAATCTACAAGACTGAGATTAGATAGATAGATAGATAAATAGATAGATAATAATTGTAAAGACATTATTTATATAGGTTTGGTTGTTTGTTTTGTTGTACGCCAAATCAATCCTTTTCGGGTCATTTTAAAATTCGAATCAATTCATTCTTTTATTTAAATAAGGTTGCTTACAATGGTCACCCAATTAAAGTTATAGAATCGGCCATTCGTTGCTTCAACTTTGGCAGATATTTTTTGGGAACCGACTAATTCTGTGGGATTGGATCGTAATTTAGGTAGATAAAGATATGATCACCATCAAAAAGATCCCATTTTTTTCGCCAAAAGATTTTATTAGTAGAAACAATACAAGCAATTTAAGAATGCTAAGTTCTACATCTAAGATTTCCCTAGCATGAAATAAAGAATTGGATATGGAATCTTTGTATCAATCAGATGGTTCTAAAAGGTGTTAAGTGATGTTAATGATATACACTGAACACGCACTCTCTGGGGGTAAATCTGGGGGGCACTCCTTCGTGTCTTCTTTTCGTGGTGTTGTTTGTCGAATGATTCAAATGTCAGTCACGGCTCCACGTTTGTCGTTCGTTTCCCGCGCGTGAGGTGCCTCCCTTCTGATTGGCGAGAAGTAACGAATCTGGTTTCTTTTGTTGATCACGTGGTTTGAACCATCTGCTGTGATGCAGGCATTAATTTCCTGAAGCCGCTTTCTGTGACCTGTACAGACTCCCGCCAAAATCCCTAAATCTCGTCTCATTTCACCGCTGACAATCATCGTATCTTTGACCTCATCGCGACATCCATGAACTAAAACAATCACCGGACTACACTAACCATCATCTCTTATACTACGGACAAGTCATTACCACGCATCTGCCCTGTATATGACGGGGCTAAAAGGATTAGGAACACTATGAGAGTGAAAGAGAAAGGGAGAATTAGCAAGGGGTAGAGAGAGCTTAAGAGTAATAATAAGTTAAGCAAATTTCCTTATAAAAAATTTTAAAAGCTCAGTAATTTTGCATATTCATTAATATCGTTTATTCTATAGAACCCGATGTCATGCTGATAACTGCCTGCTAACACTATAATTGTACCGAACCCGTATTCTTCAAATGCTCTTATGTCAAACGCCCACCTCCTTTTATATATATATGCAGTCCTGAACAAATCTGGCTGACAGCACGCACCCCACAGAAACAGCTTATATGGCCACCTGCCCCCCATTCTCACAAACCATTCCAGCTGAACGACAAGGAATGCCGGGCACTGCTGAGAGAAGCAAGGATGAGCTCATAAGTGACGTTCTCCTGTGGAAGCCAACACACCGCGACCATGCTGGCTCTGGGCACCTAACATGAACCACAACTAAGCAAAGATGCGGTTGCTGACGCAGAGGACATCCGCGGAACAAATGAATGTAGGAAAAGTTGCGAGAGATATGTCTATGCGATATGAATGGTTAATTGCACGACATGGATATGATAATATATTATATATATATACTATATATATATATTATATATATATATATAATGTATA
>CM042148.1:81873366-81943366 GCA_023376005.1 Doryteuthis pealeii
TTCTAACCCCCGCCCCCACAGATTTTTATCGGCAAATCAATGTAAAATATTTTACTACCCACCCCCTTTTAAGAAAGAGTGAGTGAGAGTTAAATCAAGATTATTATACATTTTACATATTGAACCATTTCGCAATAGCTCTTAAGTAAACCTATCAAATGTAATAATTATATTACCATACTGTGGTATATCCACAGGTGCTGCTAATGTTATATCAATACAGGTTCCAGTCACCTGAAACGGGTGTTTAAACTAGTCTTCAATTGTATAATAACTAGATAATATAGTAATTCTTCTAACACTAACATCTTTAACAGGAAGAAATATGAATACGAGCTAGCTCTTATATAAAACCAACGTCATATACAAAGTTAAAGATTATCTGTTTCAATCGAACATAATAAAAAAAAGGAAAGAAAGAAAGAAAGAAGAGAAGATAGATAGATAGATAGAAAGAAAGAGAGAGAGAGAGAGAGAGAGAGAGAGAGAGAGAGAGAGAGAGAGAGAGAGAGAGAGAGAGAGTTAAATAAAGATTATACTTTTTACGTATTGATCCATGCAATAGCTCTTAAGTAAACATAGCAAACGTTGTAATAATTAAATTATCATACTCTGGTATATCCACAGGTCCTGCTAGTAATGCTTAATTTTCACAAATAGAACCTGATTAAATCATTGTAGGAATTCCAGATGAAAGTAGTCATCATTGTACAGACCCAAAAGAAATTATACCCATAATAAGATATAACAGTACTCATCTACCTATAAAGATCCTACAATACGACTGTCGACCCAGATGAAATCTAATACTGGACAAATGATAGATTTCCAGATACAGAGACAGTATCAACAATCATCCTGTTATATACTTTACCTGTGAACATTAATGGATATGTTCCAGTCCTCATAAATACGGAAGTATTATGCTGATTGAGTAGTCTGATACCACTAACAGTGGGTTACCTTTCTTTACGCCGCTGGCAAGTATTGTATTTTGTTAATGTGATAACGATTCATTTCATTTCCAGCCTCCGTTTGGTTATTTGGCATTTAGTAACCTTTGTTAGGTTACAACACATCCTCATCCCCAAACCAGGAAATAACAATTCAAATCCAGAAAACTACAAACCAATAGAACTAACAACCTATCTTTGTAAAACTATGGAGCGTATGGTTAACAAACGTTAGCTTCTATTATTTTGATTTTTCGGACTGTTGTCCTCATATTTATAGTTATATACACAACGTTTCGGTCGATGTGTGAGGTCCAGATTGTCAATATTATATTTTTTTCTTGGATTAAAACCCATAGAAATTTCATATCTTTGAAATTTTTCTCACACGTACAATATCAGAGGGGCCGGGTTAGCTCAGTCGGTAGAGCGTTCGGCTAGAAACCACAAGGTTCCTAGTTCGATACCGGTCCCCGCCAACTCAGCGTATGAGTAGCACAGGGATCTGTGTGGTAAAGTAAGGAGCTGATGGTAGGTGTGGCGCTCCACCTCAGATGCTAAAAACTATCTCCTTGGTCTAGCGCTATTGAAAAGGGGATAGACTCCCTCGCTGACTGGCTGATACCGACTTTAGGCCGCCCCGACGACTTTACTTACTTACAATATCACCAATAAATAAGTACGATTTGTATTATATAGATTTTTCGGTCTGTTGTCCTCATCTTTATATGCTCAACTTTTCGGTCGATGTTCCCTCTGGCATTCTTCAAGTATCTCTGAATATCGGTCAAAACGTTGTGTACTTAACAATAAAAATGAGGACAACAGCCCGAAAAAATCCAAATAGTTCAAAATATCAAGCCTCAACTTAAAAATCCAGATAAAACTTAGTTTGCTTTATTGAATCCAACAACCTTATTAACTCTCAATATGGCTTCCGAATACAATGCTATACTCGGATACACAGGGAACACCTGAGGAAGGTCGGTGGACACAGCGGCCGAAACGTTGAGTTTATAAATGCCACATCAAAGATGAAGACAATAGTCTGAAACAACAGAATTATTCACAAGCAATAACCATACTCTACGATGAAGAAATAGAAGTATAATGTTTCCGACATAAAATAACCCCAAAAGGGTTGACATGCCGTAAAATCCAACTAACCAACTAGAATAAGAAAACTTTACCACAATGTCACTGTTGTATTTAACGAGCTGCATAGACAGAGTCTGAAAAATCTGACGTTAGGAATTCGATAATCGAATTTCAAGCTGCTTGTTTAGAACGTTGCTAGGGGGCGCCACAGATAACAACTAAGAAGATTTCTGCGAATTATTCTTTTTGTTTACCAGGAATCAGACGAAATAGAATATTTTTTGTGATATCTGTTAAGCTCAACTTATTATGGCACAAGGTCAAAATAATGGAAATAAAGAGCGCTTCTCACCGCGCGGTTTTGGGCTGGGATTATTTTGATAAAAGCTATAAAGAAAACAGCAAATCAATCCATAGGAAATGAGCAGACACCCAGCCCGAAGAAATCAACCCACAGAAGAATCAGCTTTGAGGAAAATGGCTGATGATGTAGAGAAGAAAAAGCAGAGAACAAGCAAAAACCAAATCTATCAACCCTTTCTTATCACCCCCCCCCATCTCTCTCTCTCTCTCTCTCTCTCTCTCTCTCTCTCTTCTCTCTCACGCCATTTATTATTATTATTTACTCCTTTGAGTCTTCACATCAGCATTAGCTGATGGACTTTCACTGGAGTCTGAGTGACAGCAAGTCTCCTCGGGTCTCCAGGACTCTTCTGAGTATTATGGCAGATTGCAGCAGTGCAGTCTTCTGAATGGTTGCAATCCTTCCTCTGATTTCCAAACTTTCCAAACCCTTTCCAATCCTTTTGCGACCGTTCCAAGTGCACTAACTACAATTGGTATTACTTTGACTTTCATATTCCATAACTTTTTCAGTTCTCTGGCAAGATCCAGATATTTGTCAATTTTTTCATTTTCCTTTAGCTTCACCCTGTGATCTGCTGGAACTGCAAAATCCACCAGTTGACAAGTTCTTTCTTTTTTGTTTATCAACACTAGGTCTAGTCTTCTTGCTGGGATAAGGTGATCCGTTTATATTATTATTATTATTATTATTATTATTATTATTATTATTATTTATTGATTTTAACGGCATATTAACCCGTCTGGGGTTATGTCATGCCTAACGGTTAGGAAATGATACATATCGTGTATTTATATTTATACTTTTTAGTAATTGGTTTTAACAATGTGTTAGCATTATTGGGGATTATGTTGTATGGTATTGATTTGTTTCATGTCTATATTCTATGGTATAATTTTATTTCCCTAAAAAAAGAGAGAATATCCTCCATGTTGACATTTTCAAACAGATCTTTCATATTGTTTGCTTTAAAATAACGGTTTCTGATGTAAGAAAAACACCTGCATTCCATGAATAAGTGGGTAACTGTCAAAAATATTTGATATGTTCCACATTGTGGTTGTTGGTCTTGTTTGAGTATATAGGAGTGCGTTAATCTTGTATGACCAATGCGTAATCGGGACACAATGACTTGTTCCTTTCTAGACTTCCTTAAAGTTGGTCTCCAGCCTCCCAATGTGGATTTGATTGACTTTTCTTTTTTTCAAAACATTCCTCGCCATTTACGTAACCGATATGCGAACGGGTGAGTAACAAAGCCTTCTAATCCGAAGTAGTTTACTGTCATACTGTTGTGGCCAGGGTAGCGAGCAGAATAAAGACACAAGAGAGGAAATGCGTCAAACAAATATATTAACAAAGAACAGCTGTACACATATATACCAATGAGTCGGTGACACGCGTGGCTGTCTTATCGGATATCCGCTGAAATATTAACTCTCGCTTAACCTGCTGCTATTTATAGTTGGAAGAGTTAATGCGTGCGTGGTAAATTACCATAACACATAACCAGAACACTTTTGTGGGGGGTCTTATTCCTCTGCAAGTAAGTATACATACAGCGTATTCTAAACCCTGTCGACAGGGCCGTCAAGAATTTGAATGAATTATGAAAATGACGTGCAACGGGAACGATTGGTTGGTTGGTTGGATTTTATGGTATGTAAACCCTTGTTGGGTTATTTCATGCCGAAGACGTTTTTATTTTCTTCATTTGTGTTGGGTGTTCAATTTTTAGACACATTTTTAAAAACTCATTTTTAATCTATTCAATCCATACATAAGTCTCTAACAGGTTCTACACCGCCAGGTCAGAGTGGACCTGTGAGTAATGGTAGTAAGAGTAATGGCATTGAAGGGGTACTCTACACCACCCAAAAGCCCCGGATTTCCATAATATGAAAAAAAAACTATGACAAAAAACAAACTATGACAAAATGACGAAACTATGACAAAAAAAATTTAGACAAATTTTTAAAAGCTCATGGAGTCTGGACCAACTTGGGGGCTGAGGGACATCTGGCTTTGTGTCATTAGGAGTTTTTAGTAATAACAGAAGGCCGCTTCTTTTTTTCTCATGGGTATTTTATTTCCCTCAGATTACAACTGCCGAGAGCAAGACATATCATGTCTTCTCCTGATCACACATTCTGCCAGACTCAATTTTCCCTCTGACCTCTCACCATGCCTTTCTCCCCATTGCCACATACCATTCGCTCGCCATCTCATCACAAGCTTTTCTGTTCTAATACACACATCATCATTTAAACTTTTCCATTCTAATTCACGCATCAGGGTTCCACGTCACACCCATTATGTAACATTAATAGTCCAGGTAAGAGTCGAACTGGAAGTGATGACAATGAAAATATACTTCTCACTCACCAGATTTCCTGAATTAGAGCCTCACCACTATATGCAATTTTAGCGTCATAATCTGAACACTCAGCGCGAACGAATGATCAAAATTATCATTCTCTTGAAACTTGGACTAAAATATGTTTTTTCTCAATATTAGTGAATTGCTTACACTACGAGGTGTTGTAAGCAATGAAGATGTTAGCGTAAATTATTTTATGCCGAAGACATTTTTGTTTTATTCATACGTGTTGTGTATTCAAATTTTTAAACTCATTTTTAAATCTATTTATTTCCTAAAAGGTACTGCTACTCTGGTTTAGTTTGGTTTGGTTTTACGGCATATCAACCTCAGTGGGTCATTTAACGCCGATAAAGTTTTGAAATAAATCAATTCTTAATGGATAATACAATTTTTTATAAATACATTTTTCTATTTGACCCATAGATGGGACCCTAACAGGTACTACCAGTCCGGGTCAGCGTGGACCAGGGAGCAATGGTGATGAAGGGGTGCACCACATTCCCAAAACCTCCAAAACTGGAACCTCACCATCAGTCATTCCCAGGACATGTAGACCCTCAGTCACCGCCTTCTAGCACCCATATGATAAAAAGGGGGTTGGGGCTTGTCCTAAGGGCAATAGGGTTGGGAAAATCATATAGGTGCTAGGGCTTGACGTGACCAGCCGATTGATCGGAGGAGGCCTCTCCGACCGCCCGTCTAGCCCAAGATAGGGGCAAAGTGGAGTATTGCAAGTCATGAACTGCTCATCCACCTGGGCTCTATCCTTAAGCAACACGGGTCGCCGCCCACTGCCCCATTGGGGGAGTCTTATCCCTCTGCAGAGGTGAAGTCGGTGCATTCTAACGCGGTGCTACTCTGAGTCAGATTAGACCTGGGAGTAATGGAAATGCTAATTCAAAATTATCGTTCTGACTAAAAGATGTTTTCTCTCTATATTAGAGCATTTTCAGTGCATTGCTTTCGCTACAATGTGCCTTAAGCGATAAAGATGTCCGCCTGCATTACTTGACATATAAATTTGTCTCTGTCTTTACTCACATCCAGCCCAGTCACCAGTTCTCCCCTTCACCCAAGACATGACGTTCTCGCTGCATTTCGGCCATTGTCAATCACAATGTGTTCATCGCCTCTGGTCATTACATCCATCTTGGGTCGTAATGATTCGCCTTGGCTGACATTTTAGCCTTCATTTCTATTTTGTACTTTTCGACGAACATCGTTAAGAGCGGGAAATGTCCGATCTTGTTTTGGCGGGACCATTACGATGCAAAGGAACGACTTAATGAAGAGGGTTGAAGGGAAAGAAAGCAACTGTTTTAGAAGGAGGGGGGAAGAGATGGAGTGGGAGGAGAAAAAGAAGACAATTGGAAGAGAAGGGGGGGAGAAAGAGGAAGATTAAAAGGAAAATAATAATGAATCGAGGAAGAAGAAGGTGGAGGAGAAAAAGAGAAAAAGAATAAATACAGAAAGAGAAACAAAGGAAATAGTTGAGAATGATAAGAAATGAAAAAGAAGAAAAAGGATAGGAAAAAAGAAGAAAGAAAAAAGAAAGAAAGGGAGAAAAGAAAGAAAGAAAGAAAGAAGAAGGAAATGACTACAACAAAGAGAAGAAGAAGAAGAAGAAGAAGAAGAAGAAGAGAAGAAGAAAACTACAGCAATAACAATTTAATGGGGGGATTGAGGGAAAAGAAAGCGAGCATTTAGAAAGGGGAGAAGAAAAAGAAAAGGAGGGGAGAAAAGAAGAAGATTAGAAGGAATTGGAGGGGAGGAGAAAGAGGAGGATCACATGAAAAAGAGAGAAGAGATAAATTGAGGAATAGAGAGAGAGAGAGAGGGGAGAGGAGAAGGGGAGAGAGGGAGAAAGGGGGGAGAGAAAGGAAACATTGAGAAGAAGAAGTAGTGGATGAAACGCAAAAGAAGGAAGATAGGAACAAAGAAGAAGATCGTTAAAAAAAAAAAAAGAGAAGAAGAAGAAGAAGAAGAAGAAGAAGAAGAAGAAGAAGAGAGAAATAACAATAACAATACAATAATAGTGAGAGAAAAATAAATAAAACATTAAGATGAAAGAAAGCGATAAAGAAAAAAAAAAGTAAAAGATGGAAATATCCGTAGAATTTAAACTTAATTCAACTAGAAATGCTTGCGACTAAATTGATGCTCTTTCTCCTGAGGTACAGTTACATCATACCAAAACCACGTTCACCTGGGGGGGGGAGTCCCCGTAGCCTAGTGGCGATTGTACTGGAAATATCGCTGTTCTCCAAAAGTTTTAATGGTACTGGACAGGCAAAAATTGCACTACAATGTGCCATTTTTGCTGTGTTGCAAACATAAAACATACAGAAACGGGATCTTTATCAGATAGATATTTATTGATTACCAAGGTTATATCTTCGATTCAGATTTGTAAACAAAATTTAAAAATCAATATATACATGTTGGAATTATTTTTATATAAAGATGTGCTCTAATATAAAGATTTGTAGACTGGCCGTGGTCACTGATTTACTCCTGCACCAATCACTAAAACATACTGCGTGGAAGACACACTATTTACCCCCCTCACTGGTCATCATTACAATTACGCTCACTGAGACGGACATAAGATTAGCAGATCTTTACCAATACTCAGGAAGGGACTTATACGATTACCAGAGTAACCAAAGGATTCATTATCAAAGGACTCTTTACCAAGAACTGAGAACTCTTTACCAGAGGAACCAAAGGATTCATTATCGAAGGACTCTTTACCAAGAACTGAGAACTCTTTACCAGAGAACCAAAGGATTCATTATCGAAGGAGTCTTTACCAAGAACTGAGAACTCTTTACCAGAGGAACCAAAGGATTCATTATCGAAGGACTCTTTACAAGAACTGAGAACTTTTACCAGAGGAACAAAGGATTCATTATCGAGGAGTCTTTACCAAGAACTGAGAACTCTTTACCAGAGGAACCAAAGGATTCATTATCGAAGGACTCTTTACCAAGAACTGAGAACTCTTTACCAGAGAACCAAAGGATTCATTATCGAAGGAGTCTTTACCAAGAACTGAGAACTCTTTACCAGAGGAACCAAAGGATTCATTATCGAAGGACTCTTACCAAGAACTGAGAACTCTTTACCAGAGGAACCAAAGGATTCATTATCGAAGGACTCTTTACCAAGAACTGAGAACTCTTTACCAGAGGAACCAAAGGATTCATTATCGAAGGACTCTTTTACCAAGAACTGAGAACTCTTTACCAGAGGAACCAAAGGATTCATTATCGAAGGACTCTTTACCAAGAACTGAGAACTCTTTACCAGAGGAACCAAAGGATTCATTATCGAAGGACTCTTTACCAAGAACTGAACTCTTTACCAGAGGAACCAAAGATTCATTATCGAAGGACTCTTTACAAGAACTGAGAACTCTTTACCAGAGGAACCAAAGGATTCATTATCGAAGGAGTCTTTACCAAGAACTGAGAACTCTTTACCAGAGGAACCAAAGGATTCATTATCGAAGGACTCTTTACCAAGAACTGAGAACTCTTTACCAGAGGAACCAAAGGATTCATTATCGAAGGACTCTTTACCAAGAACTAAGAACTCTTTACCAGAGGAACCAAAGGATTCATTATCGAGGGACTCTTTACCAGGGATCCAATTCCACTGGACAAGCACCCCTGCTTTAAGGCCAAAGGATGGTCCATAAAAACTTAACAATACAAATTTGTGTTTCCCTAAAGTAAAAATTTAGCATTGAGTACTGGTACAACATATTGCAGATATAGAAATGAATTTCAAATATCAAAATTCCCTAATTTCATCTCTTATATTTCTAAAATGACACCGGGATAATTTTTTCCAGAAAGAGTAACAGTACTATTTTACATTTAGATAATAGTCCTGAAAATTAAGGATTCTGAATTGAGTTAAAGAGAAAATATAGTTTCAAAAGAGAAAAGAGGGATGATTGTCTAAAAGACAATTTGATAAAGATTTTTCTTTTGATCATTTTTATCTTACCAAATTTTGGCAGTTTTCTAAAGAGAGAACAAATCGTATTCTTAGGTGAGAGAATTCACAATTACCTGAAAAACACTATTTACTCTAGACTGTTTTCTTATCTACTTAATGTCAGTGTGAATGAGACACACAACATTAAACCATAATGCCTACAAGGGAGAAAAAAGTATATTCATTTTCCCCTTATTTTCATAAGGGAGATGACTAATTAGCAGTCAAAAAGATCGGAGTTAACTCCCTTGGTATTCGGAATTGAAAAAGTCTGACTTTTCTTAACATTACATAATTTACATACATTGTCCTTAGATTGGTCAGCCTTACTTTTGATTACAGCAATAAACAGAAGCATACTTATAGAAAAACCATAGACTGTATTACTTTGATTATTCGGACTATTGTCCTCATCTTAATTGGTATACACACTACGTTTTGGTCGTTGTGCCCTCCGGCTTTCTTTATATATTTCTTTTTAAACTCTGGAACCTTCTCAAACTTGGGAACCTTCACTTTGAAGAACCTTCTCGGGATCCTTCTTGTCGAACTCGGGGGCCTTCACGTCATAATCGGGAGCCAATTGGACACATGGCGCAACGGATATAAGCGTTAAGTTAATACAGTTCTAAATGAGAATCATCTCTAGGTGGCAGGTTCAATCTTGGCCAAGCGCTATAATAACATAAAATACTTAACATAGCTTAACTCTAGTACCCGGTCATGGTTAACGGGATGAGAACAGTCTACCTCTGTGGATTGCATAAAGAGTTCGGTTCGAAGTTCCGGGAAGGTTCCTGATTACATACATGAAGGCTGCCGAGTTCAACAAGAAGGTTCCCGAGTTCGAAGAGTAAGTTCCCGAGTTCGAGAATGTTTCCGAATTCGACAAGAAACGACTGAAGAAGGTCGGAGGGCACATCGACCGAAACGTTGTGTATATAACAATGGGGACAATAATCAAAATAATCAAAATAATCCAAATTATAAAATCTCATCTAAAAAATTCAGGGAAACACATAGATTGCTATATCAGATTATCGATCATATGAAAATATAATCTCTCTAATAAGATAAAGCGAGAATTCTTCCAAGTTGTAGCCGTATAAGTGCTATTGTACGGTTGAACCACTTGGACTCTAACGAAAGGGTAAAAGAAAAGAGCTAGATGGAAACTACACAATGATACTCTGGTTTGTTAGGACAAATCTTGGAAGTAGCACCCTACAAGAAAGCGGTTGTACGGCCAATTACCTCCTATCACACAAATCATCCATGTAAGACATGCTGGACACTGCTGGAGAGGCAAGAATAAACTCATAAGTGACGTTATTATGTGGACATCTACATATAGACACACCAGCGTAGGCCGACTTGCAAAACCTCAATTAATCAGCTCTGCGTAGATACTGGATGTCGTGCGGAGGACTTGCCAGGATCGATGACCTATAGAGACACGAGAGTGTTACGGGAATATATGCCCTCAGCACGACCTGGTTTCGGGGATGTTTTTGATAGGATTTACCTACCGTAATTATTTGTGTATAAGACGCACTTTTTTCTAAATTGTTAAACCCAAAAGTTAGTGGGGCGTATTATACACGAGGACTACATGTTAATTGTTTCCTCAGCTACGTGTGCCACAATGTTTGGGATGATCTGGCCGAAAACAAGTTAATCTATTGTCCAAACTAATTAATATGGAACACTTCTGATTTATACTGAAATACGTGTTTGTTTATTGTGAACTTATTTTCAGCAGCAGCAGCACAGGAATATACGTCTTGGATTAACGGGAGCTAGCCGCAACTCTGACTAAATCTAACTCTACTTTCCCAATGATAACGTGACTCTATAAGCCAATGAGAGACCCGTTTCAGACGAACCTGAAGTTAAGGCCTGTCAATTTAAATTCCCTGGAAGATTGCAGTGATAACGTTAATTTCAAAATCTATTGTACTCTTCCTTACAAAAATGATAGGCTATGATTATTCATTATAACAAACGTCGTACTAGATTCTCTATACTAATAGCTATATGCCAAACTAATCTTCGCCTTCTCGGTGTTTATGATAAAGGGTGGTAAGACTCTCACCAAAAGAATTGTCCTGGGGATAAAACTAACATATAGCCGGCGGCGAGGCTCTGTGTTTGGAGCACAGGGGACATTGGATAATTACTTAATTGCCATTAACCCTAGGTCCACTCGGATACGTAATACTAGTTATAATCGCATCTGTGTCGAAATATATGTTTGAAAATTATTCATATTCGATAGCAATACAGCAATATAGTATTGCTATCGAATAACTATGTATATCATATAACTATGAATTATCGACACTTACAAGAATATCCACTCACTGGGCGTAAGTATCTAAATTTTAATGTAATGAAATAAATCAAATTAGAAAGACTAACGATATTAAATAGGAACGCATATAAAAAGATTACACTTATCTTAATTATATTTTAATTTGTTTCTATATATAATCATTCATAGGAGTGATTTTAATACGTTGGAGAATAAAACAATACTATTTGAGATCAATAACACTAAGTAATTATTTATTAAACCCGGTTTTGTTTAAAACAATATGCAAATTATTTCTCTGAATATTTGAGATGAGGCTTGATTATTACTATTATATGACTACAAGATTCCCGAGTCTGAAAAGAAGGTTCCCGAGTCCGAGAAGGTTCCCGAGTCTGACAAGAAATACCTGAAGAAGGCCGGAGGGCATATCGGCCGAAACGTTGTACAGATAACAATGAAGATGAGGACAATAGTCCGAATAACGCAGATAATACTAATAAGCAAATTGGCCATATATTATGTAAAACTTTATTTCCTAGTGATATATAAAATACATTGCAGGATTTTAAATGCACTAATAACATGGGCTGTTTTGAGGCAAATCTAACACAGATTTTCATAGAGACATCGTTAATAATTGAGATTTATTCCAAGTATTCATGATTTTGACTATAAATTACAAACTCATTAATAAACTTACGCAATTTCAGAGATTGGTGTGACGTAAGCAGTGACATATTTTGATTACAGACAGACACTGAATCTCCATCATAATAAGATTAAGAAGAGTTACTTCAAGTTACAATTGTTTAATAAGATTTATTATTCGTTACTTGAAAACATAAATATGTGCAAACAAATAAAAATGATTACTTCAAATCATACAATTATTATCAGATAGTTGAAACCATATATTTATATTAAGACTCGTGACTTGAAGCTATATTTTTTACTAAGGATTATCATTGGTTGATAGAAACCATATAATAGCTTTTTAAAAAAAAGTCTGACTTCGGCATTAGATTAGCCAAAGAAGGTAAAACCAAGCAAGTAATAAATTTACAAGTGCACACATTGAAAATTAGCTCTCTAATTCCTCTCATTTATCATTACTAGCATGACCTGTGGATATACCACAGTATGATAATTTAATTATCACAACGTTCATATGTTTACTTAAAAGCTATTGTCAAATAATTCAATATGTAAAAAGTAAAATGATCTTTATTTAACTCTCTCTCTCTCTCTCTCTCTCTCTCTCTCTCTCTCTCTCTCACACACACACACTATTTTTCTTTCTTTCCTTATTTTCATCTTTTCACTATGTTCGATTGAAATAGCTTACCGTTATCGCTTCCGCGCACTCACCCCCTCTGTCTATCTTTCCCCTACCTTCTTTCTTTTTTTCTTTGTTTCTTTCTTTCTGACTATATTTTTCTTTGTAGAATGTTCTTTTTTCGTACCTTTCTTTTTTATGATAAAAACAGAATGGTCCCTTATTTAGCTGAGGTGACGATACTCATAAGAAATAAGTAGTCGGTCGATAAGCAACAGATAATCAGGATTTACATTTTTTGCCTTTCATCTTGGACAATTCAGACCGTCGCATTTTTAAACAGATTGTCTTGCAAGATGATAACAGTCGTACTTTTAAGGAATACGAGTATTGATATATAGATTCTTTTTAATCTAGACGACCAATGAACCCATTGCGTTCCCATTATAACGGCAGTCTATGATGGGATAGTTTTTTTTTCTATTTAGAAGGGATTATAATTGGAATTTCGCAGTCATCTCAATTACATTGAGAATTTGAAGGATGAAGATTACTTTTTAAACGAACACGTTTATCATTCATTTTAAAACTGGATTAGGGAACACGGGTATTAATATATTGATAGTTAGAAAAACGTTTAACATCATATAACCAGGATTTTCATTTTTGCATTTAATCTTGGACGACTTGGACAGTCTCATTATTAACCAGAAGGTATTGCAAGATGATAACTGTCGTACAATTAAGGAACACACGTATTAATATATAGATAATTTGGAAAAACTCTTAAAATCAGAGAGTGGCTGAAGTGTCTGTTAATTTAACTCAAAATTGGTAAATAATAATGGACGAGTAGTTCTCTTCGCAGAATAAATATTCAATTTGTGGAAAGCTATCTGTTTCAAGGAAAGTTCCAAGCTTCACTGATTACGACACGTTGAATCAAATTAGCCGCTTCCATTTTTCCGCATCATCTGGATGCGGAAATAATATTCAGTTAAAATTGGAAAATCTGTCTGGCTTGTTGAACAGTCTCACTGACAGGTTTTGATTTTGAATTGTCACCCGACGGACTGGTGGGAGAAAATCCGGCATCTGTTTCGTCTGAAGGATTAGTTGAAAGTTTTCGTGCTGTGCCAATCGTAGTGCTGAACGTAATAGGAACATCAGGTACAGCCCTGTGGTTATAGTCAGGGACTGAAGTCTGGACTGATTGGTTCGTATTTAACGGCATATCAACTGCCAACACAGACACACATAGACGCACTCACAACCACACTCATACAAATACATGCAAGAGGGAGTAGGAGGAATAAAACATTATCAAACAAACATAAACACAATAACAAACTACAACAGGATTGTCAGATTCTAAGAACAGTCAACATCTCGAAGGGATTTTTCACCCCGAAATATTAAGAAAATAAATTAAGGGTAAATGAATATCATAGTTACCTCATTTTTCGTTATACCTGCATTGTGATAGTCTTCAAAACTAACCTTCAAAACAATATATGGAGCATTCGATGGCGGCCTTTACATACATACAGATGTGTGTATTAAAATAGTTAAAATTCCCTGTCCGACTGATGCTGATTCGATCGAATTTCTATCCCAGCTGTAAGTAGCTTACAAATGTCTAGCCACACTGAAGACACGTGATACGTCGAAACACGGTGTCTGGGGATAACTATATATATATATATATATATATATATTATTTGGTTATCATTGTAGTAAATTGACTCGGTGCCCGGATTTTTCTCATATCCCTAATACCCTTGAGAAAAGTACGTTCTTCGTCCAAATATAGGTAAATATTAAAGCAGACTGGAATCTCTAATTGTGGTTAAGGAACTGATCAAGGAGAAGGAAAACTGAGTTCAAATCTATTAAACTCCATTTGAGAAATTGACCTTGTCTGACCACCTACTCGTGTGGAGGGGTTAGTAAATATATATATAAAGAGTGAGTGAGAGAAATTCTTGCCCTGATGAGCTAGTAAGCGAAACTGTTGGTAGACCTGACTCATTAGAATTTATATTACCATTTGCTCTACTTAGGCATCGAGCACTCTACATTTTAGCTTTAGACAAACTTAGCGGCTTATATATATATATATTATATATATATATATATATATAATATATATAATATATATATAATATATATATTATTTTCTTTTGGTCAAGTGTTATAGTGTTAATCGATTATTGTTCGGTTGGTGCGATTCTCTTGGTCTTTTCTTTTTGTATTTTTCCCAGGCAATGTTTTGTAGTATATTTTTACTAACAAATTATTTTCCGATGTTTTTCCTTACCGAAATGGTTTACAAATAGGATTAATACAGTATATATATATATATATATATATATATTATATATATATATATATATATATATATTGCCGTTCAAAAAATTGGTCTGATCAGCCACTCACCCAGTTGCAGATAAATAATAATGAGAAAAAGTGGACACCACACCATCATCTTCAGTAGACGGACGGATGCCCCCCCCCCATATATATATAATATATATATATATATATATATATATATATATATATGATTTGTTTAACTTTATGGACATTAATAGATTGATAGAAATAATTTTCCTTGTTTTTAGTTTTGTTGAATTTTAATTTAGGTGTGTTTAGAGGGTGTAAAACACAGCAATTTCCGGCCATACGTAATATCTATGATCCAAAGTGTAAGACTTCTGTCTTATACTGGAATACATATTTTGTTACACTCAGTTTTGTAGTGTTTCTTATAGAAAACAACAATGCAGGTGTTAATTAAAGCCTTTATTCCCTTTTTCCAAGGTACACATTGCCTAAGTTCCCTGGCCGGAAGTGTCCGGTGAACCGGGAGATGTTGTAACCTGTGATGATACATACATTACAATTTTCTTCTATTGTAATCTTATTTTCATCGATAGTTTGTTAAATTTTCGCGTGAATATAGCCCTTGGATTTCTTTTTATACTGTGTAACTTTATGGAAGCGCGTAGTGTAATGGTTAAAGTCATGCTCGTCGCTCCGAGTTCAAATCCCGGACGTGGTAATCACTTTTCTCTTAGCGCTATTACCCTTGGGAAAGGTATGAATCCTACTCTCCCTCCAGTTATGGGTAAATGGTAGGGCAGACTGGACTCTTTAACCCTGGTTAGGCAATCGGTCTAGGAGAAGGAAAACTTCTTGCTGAACTCCGCTTAAGAAATTGACCTTGTGCCACATCCTGCTCGTGCGGTGGGGTTGGTAAATATATATACTGTGTAACTTTAGACATTTTTTAAACTTGCTCCAAATTATATTAACCCCTGCTGGAAATGTGTGTGTATTAACAAATTGGAATAATTAAGTTTCATTAACTTCGTATGCGTTAATAAATACTGGTTGATGACACTCATGCACTGCCTTCTAGCAACTATATAACAAAAGGTATGGAGGCGGGTAGTGTAATGGTTAGAGTCGTAAGAAATGGACTCGTCGAACCGAGTTCAAATCCTGAATGAGGCTGTTTGCATTTCACATGGGACTAATAACTTTTGCAAAGTTATGCATGCGACTATTCTCCCACCAGCTATGTTGTAAATAGTTGGACACAGTGGGTTCTTTAACCTGGTATAGGTAACCAGTCTAGGAGAAGGTAAACTCTGAATTCAAACTTGTTAGGCTCTGCTTAAGGAATTGGGCATGTGTTGCATCCTGCTAGTGCGGAGGGGTTAGTATATATACATATATATATATATACCCGATTTTTAAGCTTTTGTCTTTACTAATTATATTGCTCTGTTTATAAAAATTAAACATTGAGCTCTCAAATCGGACCAGAACTCTCTAACATTTTACCGTTGGAAGAAAGGACCAGCTTAGAATGCTCCTAATACCATATTAACTGTTATCCACCTACGAGTATATATATATATATATATATATATATATATATATATATATATATAATAAAAAGATTTGGGCGTTTGTCATAAGAGCAATTTGAAGAATACTCTCGATACAATTATAGTGTTACTACAGTTTCATATAACAAATCGGTTTATCGAATTAACTAATATTATGATATGCAAATTCTGAGCTTTTAAAATTTTTTATAAGGAATTTGCTAACTTATTTTACTCTTAACCCTCTCTTACCCTTCTATTTCCCCTTTCTCTTTCACTCTCTAGTGTTCCTAAAATCCTTTTAGCCCCGTCATATACCGGGTAGATCGTGGTAAATGATTTGTCGTGGTATATGATTTGTAAGTCCGGTGATGTTTATTCAATGATGTCGCGATGAGGTCAAAGATACGATGATTAGTCACGTGAGATGAGACGAGATTTAGGATTTTGGCGGGAGTCTGTAAAGGTCAACAGAAAGCGGCTTCCGGAAATTGAATGCAGCGCACAGAGATATTCAAACCACGTGATCAACAAAAGAAAACCCAGATTCGTTACTTCTCGTCAATCAGAAGGGAGGCACCTCAGCGCGGGAAACGAACGACACGTGAGCCGTGACTGACAATTGAATCATTCGACAACAACACCGACGAAAATAAGACACGAAGGAGCCCCCCCCCACGCTCCACCAGAGAGTGCGTGTTCAGTGGTCTATCATTAACAATCACTTAACACACTTTTAGAACCATCTGATTGATACAAAAGATTCCATGATCCAATTCTTTTTTCATGCTAGGGAAATCTTAGATGTGAAACTTAGCAGTCTATTGCTTGTATCTTCATACTATAAAGATCTTTTGCGAAAAAAGGGGTTCTTTTTGATTGATCTGTCTATCTACCTAAATTACGATCCAATCACACAGAAATTAACGGTTCCTGAAAATATCTCCAAAGTTAAGCAACGATGAGCCGATTCTATACTTAATTGGGTGACCATGTAAGCAACCTTATTTAATACAAAATGAATTGATTCGATATTTAAATGACCCGAAAAGGATTGATTTGCAGTACAACAAAACAAACAATCAAACCTATATATATGTCTTTACATTATCTATCTATCTATCTATCTATCTATCTCAGTCTTTAGATTAACTATCCGTCTATACATCTAACTAATATATCTATCAAAATAGTCACATTATCAATATATCTATCTATCTAGCTCAGTCTTCATATTTTCAATCTATGTATCTATGTATCTATCCCAATCTTCACATTTTCTGTCTATCTATCAATCTAATTCTTCCCTTCTATCTATCTATCTATCTATCTATCTATCTATCTATCTATGTGTATCGTGTATTATTTCACTGCTGTCTATCCTAGACACACAGCCAAATATGACCACTGACGAAAAGTCAACTGTTCAATGATTTTTATTACATTTAATCATCCTGAAAAAACACCCTAAGTCCCATGATTTCATAGAACCAAATTTGTGCCTAAATCTCGGCTCACACACACACACACACGTACTCACACACACAATATATATATATATAATATAATATATATATATATATATATATATATATATATATATATATATATGCGTGTGTGTGTGTTTATGTGTGTGTGGGGGGGTATATGTATATAATAACATATTCCACATTTTAGCATTTGAGAATGGTTTCTTGAGGAATCATGATTCATCTAAGTCTCCAGAAATAGACTATTATGTTTTCATCTAAATCTTCGTTATTTTCTCCTAATATGCTCGTAACTTCTTGTTGGTTGAGCTCTTTGGGGTAAATTTTGGGGTAAATCACGAGCTTCTTCAAACCACTGATATATTTTATTTATATAAAATATATCAGTGGTCTGAAGAAGCTCGTGAGCATACTCGCGAGTGGAAATGGTCCATAACCACGATACCCATGGTATTTAAGGCTTTTTTATTCCCAATATATATATATATATATATATATATATATATATATATGGTATTTGAAATTTCGCACTTGAAAATAAGACATCCTTTACGCACATCTGTTTACAAATAATTCTTTTTTAATTGCCTGCGTCACTTTTCTTTTGAATTTATTGTTGTCTTCCTTGTTTACCTTGTTGTTGTAAGTCATTCGGTTCCTTTTATTTGTCCCCAGGGAATAGAAGACACAAGAATCAGCATCTTTCCTTTCAGATAGATAATTTTTAATTTGAAGCCATATATCATCAGAGAGGATTTTTTTTTGCTGAAAATTGAATGTTTAAAAGAATATATATATATTTATATATATTCTTTTAAATATTCAGTTTTCAAGAATAACGAGAGGGGGAGAGGGAGAGAGAAGGATATATAGACAGAAAATCGAAAGGGGGAAACAGACAGACAGACAGACAGACAGTCAGACAACGAAAGAATAAAAGAAATAAAGAAAGAGGAATAGTGATATAAGGAAGTGAAAGATATATATATATATATATATATATATATATATATATATATATATATATATATATATATATATAAGTAATTAGTAATTTGCTTGAAGCATTGTTAAGTATGTTATAATATATTAATTTGAAAGCAATTACAATGCAAATAAAAACTAAAAACAAAAAGATGTTATTTTTTGTCTTATCGATTTCAAAGTAAAACTTTATCTTCAGAGACGATTTTCAGAAATGGACGCGTTTTTTTTTGTCGATATTTTTTTATGTTATAAACACGCGTCTCGTGGTGTTCTTTTTTTAAAACGCCACGCGCAAAGTCGTGATAGTCATTTAGCCGTTCATTCAATTTCAATTTTATTATTTTCATCTATTTATATATTTATGTATTATTCATTTGATATATGTATAATGAAATGCACATACTATGTACTATATACTATGAGGAACGTGTATTTTAATTAATTATGTATTCAGTGTTTAGTTCTAATCTATTGTTTATACTAGGACCTAATTTGGCTATTAATAAACTTTCTCTAATTCTGAGATTACCAGTATTTCATATTACTGTCTCTATCTTAACGGAAAAACTATTGTCTTTATTTTTGCATTTGATTAAATGTTTATGGAATGAGGATGCATGTGTGTGGATATGTTCTTTGATTCTAATGTGGAGGGGTCTAATTGTACTTCCTATATAGAAATTAAGGCATTTGGAGCAAGTTAAACGGTAAACTGTATAGGTTTTGTGACATATGTTAGATTCTTTTATTGGGCAGTTGGCTAGTGTGCATGTTGTAATATCATTCTTATGTTTTTTTGTTAGATGCTAGCGTAGTGAGGGTCCAGAGTGTGCTAGTTGGATATCTAGTCCCTCTTTACGAATAGCCTTGCGTATTTCATTTGTGATTGTTTCGCTGAAATGTGGTAGTTTCACGAAACAGGTGTTAGAGTGTGTGTGTAGTGTCCGTGTTTTTCTATTATTTAAATGGCGTATGAATGAAGTTGGATAGCCATTGTTTTTTAGGGTGTTCATAAATTGTGCTGTGTCTGTGATTTTGTCTGTCTCTTCACTACATCTATTGTGTATTCTATTTATTTCATTTCTAATGTAACTTCTCTTAGAACTGAGAGGAAGTGTTGACTTGAAGTGTACAAAGAGATCATTAGTGGTGTTTTTTTTTATAGAAGCTAGTGTAAATTTTGCCTGCAGGTGATATTTTTATTCTAAAGTCTAGAAGTGCTAGGGAACTAGTGTTATCTGGATGTTCTATTTGGAATTGAATGTGGTTATATATACTATGGAATTTCTCGGCTATGTCATTGGCTTCTTCTTTGGATGTTGTCAACATAAGTATATCGTCAATATACCTGGTGAAGAAAATGCATGCTGGGCAGATGGTTAGTGCTCGTTGTTCTAATTTATCCATGTACGAAATCGCCAGTATGGCGGAGATACTGGATCCCATGGGTAATCCTGACATCTGTTTGTATGTATGTCCATTATACGTGAAGTAAGTATTGTCTACTATGATGGATAGTAGCTGGTGTATATCTGCTGCAGTTAAATTGTGACAGTAGAAGTTTTGAGAGATGATATGTTCTGATATTAGATCAACCGCCGGGTGTGCAGGTACTGTGGTGTACAGGGAGACCACATCTAAACTGAACGCGTAATTATTTTGTTTAAGTACTCCAGTATTTAATTGCTGTAGTCTATGGATGACTTCATCGGAGTTTTGAACATGTCCTGGAAAGGTGGAAAGTAGAGGTTTCAGTATTTGTGAGAGAAGCCATATCTTGTAAAGAGGTCCTTCCAAGCTGGAAATGATTGGTCTGATCTTAAGATCTTAAGTGTTGTGCCGGTTTTGGGAGTTTTGATAGGGTGATAGAAAATGGGTAGTTTACTGTTTCTAGTGATGAAGTTATTCTTGTATTTGCTAAATATGTTTCTATGTTTACATATGTTAATCCATGCACTGTTAATTAAATTCTCGATTTGAGTTGATTGAATGTTTAAAAATTAAAAAAAACGCGTCCATTTCCGAAAATCGTCTCTGAAGATAAAGTTTTATTTTGAAATCGATGCAAATAAAAAATAACATCTTTTTGTTTTTATTTTTTATTTGCATTGTAATTGCTTTCAAATTAATATATTATAATATATATATATATATATATATAAAGACGCACACACACACACACACACACACACACACACACACACACACATATATATTATATATATATATATATATATATATATATATAGGTATACATCGAGAGGAGAGTAAGAGTAATAACATTAATAATAACAGAGAGTGGAACAGAGAATGAAAGTCAGAAATAGAGGAAAATGATAGAAAGAAAATATATATAATATACATACAGACATACATACATACATATATATTTGTGTGGGTGGGTGTGGTTAAAAATATAGGAAAAGGTGGATATAGCAACACAGCAACTAAATTCAATTGATATTTCGCTTTGGTTTTTAGTGAAGCTTCCTCAGAATTTATTGTGAAGACAATTGCTTTTTACAGTCTGCTTTTACACTGAAAAAGTAATTTTTGGTCTGGGTAAGGGATGGAAAGAGGAAAGGGTTTGGATGTGTAGTACAGAGAGGTGAAGTGAAAAAAGGAAACTATGGCTTTAATTTTAAGTAAATTCATTGGGGTGGCCTAAAGTCGATATCAGCCAAACAGCGAGGGATTATATCCCATTTTCACTTGTGCTAGACCAAGGTGACTGTTTTGGCGTCTGGAAAGGAGCATCACACCTACCATCAGCTCTTCTCATTACCGCACATACATGGGCAAAGAGAGGAATAGAGAGGCATACAGACGTACAGAGAGACAGTAACATAGAAAGAAAGAAGAAAAGAATGAAAGAGGGGGAGTGGTGAGAAGGAAGGGAAATAGATTAAAAGAGAGATCCGAAAATGTCAGGCGAATTTTAGAGATGATGGTGGGGGGGGAGGAAACGAGTTGTGGCGACAATTACATTCACTTAAAAAATGCAAAACAAAAAAAAAATGCAAAACAAAAAAAAAATGCAAAACAAACTCAAAACAAAGCAAGACTGCTAATTGGCAAATTTCTTTTCCGTCGGAAAATAAACAGACCCCCCACCCACGAAAAATAAATAAAAAATTAAAAAACTACAAAAACACAACAGAAAACGACAAAAGTGAAAGTGAAAGTTAAAAACAAATTGAAACAATGCGCAGGTGGAAAATTGACAATTGGTGCTTTTAAAAATTGGTTCGGGGATCATTAACGTGATCTCCAGAGGAAGTAAAAGTTCTAAAACAATTACCGAGTACTTTTTTTTCTAACCAAATTAGAAGAACACACAACACACACACACACACACACACACACACATATATATATATATATATATATATATATATATATATATATATATATATATATATATATATATTATATCGTTATATCGATCATTCTCACTCAGTCTGCATATTAATCAGCTTAAGACTATTTCGCCGCAATTATAAAGGTCATTTTATAAATTAAAACTACATTCATTAAATGACCGACACACATATACGCATCCACACACCCATAGACACACATACACACAGAGACACACAGAGACACATACACTGACACAGATACACAGAGAGACACAAACACATAGAAATACATAGACACACACAGATACGCACACACAGAGACACTCACAGATACAGACACACACACACACAGACACACACAGATATGCACACCCATACGCACACACACAGACACAGACGCACTCACGGAGACAGACACACGCTCATTTTATTCTTTGTTTTTCTTTGTTTTTGTCTTTTAATCATTTTCCTTTCCTTTTTGTTCTCTTTGCTTATCTTAATTTCTTTTGTTGAGACGCGTGGTGTAATGGTTTCCGTCGTAGGAAATGGATACGGCGAGACGAGTTCAAATCCTGGACGTGGCTGTTTGCATTTCACATAGCACTAATACTCTAGGGAAAGGTACGAATCCAACTATTCTCCCTCCATCCATGGGTAAATTGTAGGGCAGATTAGGTTCTTTAACGTTGGTATAGCAACCGGTATAGGAGAAGGAAAACTGAATTAAAACCAAAGGAGCTCTCTTATCGTTTGTCAAAACTACTTTGAGAGATCACCCTCTTCCTAATATTTGGGGACTTTTCCTGCTGTCTTTTTTCCTCTTCCCCCTCTCTTAGCCAATAAAACATAGTTATCACATAATATTTTACCAAGTTTTATTTTTAACCTTTTAGACTAATTTTTAATAAAAAGATGTTTGTACCAACTTCCTTCAGTCAGAATTATCCTGATGAATTATTCAGGTGAAAACTAGGTAGGCAGTGTCTGACTCATTTAGGTCCTCGGCCATGTCAGGAGGATCGACAAAGGCCGCATCCCCAAAGACCTAGTGTATGGCGAATTTTTAGAAGGCACCCAAACGGTAGGGAGACTACGCCCACGCTTTAAAGACGTAATAAAAGTACATGAAGACATATCACATCAACAACAATACATGGTAGGTTGGTGTTAAAAAACAAGCGGCCTACTATCTCCTTGTCAAACAAGGGACGAAAAGGAGTGAAAAAGAAAGGAGTCGCTACAGAAAAGAGAGCCAGAAGGAAGGAGAAACAACAGCAAATCCAGTAAGCATCACTGTTTGTTTGCACCAGAGATTGCCATTAAAAGTTGACCTGTTCAGCGACACGTTCAGATGCAGTTAAAAACATTGGACACTACGCCATCGTCTTTAGCAGACGGAATGATGCTAACACACACACACACACTTATATATATATATATATATATATATATATATATTATATATATATATATATATATATATATTTATATATGAGGGAAGGTAGAAAAAAGTGGACAAAAAACAACTCAAACAAGTAGATGTAGGAGATATATTTCGTTCCGCTTTAAGCGGGAACTTCATCAGTCTGTTTAGCCTTCACATGCGACATCAGTGGTCGAGAATGTTTTTTCTAACATTGGACTTCACAGTTACAGGAGACGCTGTAACTTCAGGGGCACAAGAATTATATAGTCTTCCGAGACTGCAATGCCGAAAAAAGGTATGTATCATATAGTGTAATATACTAGACTATATTTTGTAGAGAGATGCATATAAAATTGGGTAGTGTATAGGTTTTCGAGCTATACCGAACCCCCGAAGTCACGGTTATTATTATAGGCGAAGAAAGAAACCAGAAGAATCTGTATTATTAGATAGCGTAGAAGCCATATATAATAGTCTGGAAAGTTGGCAATGTGTTTAATTGATCTCCCTTTTGTCTCTTTCAAGACGTCTGTTCTGTAAATTCTCTGCTTTGTAAGATGTTGAATAATTCAGTGAAAATTGCCGCAGATTAAAGCCGGTAATTCGTACAGACGTTTCACATTATCTAGCGGCAAAAGTGCTTTATTGGTCGAGACCGTCAATTGACTTGTCTCTCACTCATCTTACCTCTTACCTTACCTTTTCGATATAAAAACAAAAGAAAGTAAAAACCTATCACAATGTCTGTCTTTCTTCTCTTGTCTATCTATCTGGCTATCTATGTCATTTTCTGTTATTACTTATCTTTGGTTTGCCCGGAGATAGCTCAGCCGTAGTACATTTACCTTTAGCACCGGCGGTTAGGCACAGACAAAAGGCCGACTTGGAAGGCCGTTGAAGAAAGGTCAAGCGAGCGTAGCGTTTACAATAGAAACAAAGAAAAAGGGAAAGAAAGAAAGAAAGAAAGAAAGAAAGAAAGAAAAGAAGAGTTAAAACGAAAGAAAAGAAAGATGTATAAAAGGAGCATAGAAAGAAAGAAAGAAAGAAAGAAAGAATGTAAAAGAAAGAACGAGAGAAAAGGTAAAAAGAAAGAAAAGAAAGATTATAAAAGGAGCATAGAAAGAAAGAAAGAGAGAAAGAAATAATGTAAAAGAAAGAAGGAAAGAAAAGGTAAAAAAGAAAGAAAGATGTATAAAAGGAGCATAGAAAGAAGAAGAAAGAAATAATGTTAAGAAAGAACGAAAGAAAAGGTAAAAAGAAAGAAAAGATGTATAAAAGGAGCATAGAAAGAAAGAAAGAAAGAAATAATGTTAAAGAAAGAACGAAAGAAAGGTAATGGGAAAGAAAAAGAAAGATGTATAAAAGGAACATAGAAAGAAAGAAAGAAAGAAAGAAATAATGTAAAAGAAAGAACGAAAGAAAAGGTAAAAAGAAAGAAAAGAAAGATGTATAAGAGGAGCATAGAAAGAAAAAGAAAGAAAAGAAAGAAAAAAGAGAGAAAGAGAGAAAGAAAGAAGAGGTAAAAAGAAAGAAAAGAAAGGTGTATAAAAGAAGCATAGAAAGAAAGAAAGAAAGAAAGAATGAAAAGGAAAGAACGAAAGAAGAGGTTAAAAGAAAAGAAAGATATATAAAAAGAGCATAGAAAGAAAGAAAGAAAGAAAGAATAAAAGAGAGAGTGAAAAGGAAAGAACGAAAGAACAGGTAAAAAGAAAGAAAAGAAAGATGAATAAAAGGGGCATAGAAAGAAAGAAAGAAAGAAAGAAAGAGAGAAAGAAAGGAAGAGAGAAAGAAAGGAAGAGAGAATGAAAGAAGAGGTAAAAAGAAAGAAAAGAGAGGTATAAAAGGAGCACAAAAAAATTGATAGGAAAAATTAAAGAAAGAAGAATAGAAAGAGAAAGAAAGAAGGAACAGAAAATAAAGAAAAGAAAGAAGAACTGAAAAGAGCATAAAGAAAGTGGGGGGAGAAAGTGAGAAAGAAAGAAAAAAAGAAAGAAAGACTGTAGAATTTAAGAAAAGAAAGAAGAATAAAAGAAGGAATAAATAAATAAATAAAGGAAGAAAGAAAGAAAAAGAAAGAAAGAAAAAGGAGGTAAAATAAAAGACAAAAAAGAAGAATCAAAGAAACATAAAAAGTGATAGAAAAAAGAGAAACGAACGAATGAAAGAAGTCGAAAAATGAAAGACAAAATAAAAAGAAGTAATATGAAAAAGAATGAAAAAACAATGAAAAAAGAGAAAATAGAGAAAGAAATTGATGAGAAATGAAAGAAAGAAAAATCGCGAAACGAATAAGAAAATTGAGTGATACAATTTATTTCAGCAGAAAAGATAAAAAAAAGAAAAGAGAAAAAAAGGAAAAAGAAGAAGAAGAAGAAGAAGAAGAAGAAGAAGAAGAAGAGATGTGTGTGTGTGTGTGTGTGTGTGTGTGTGTGTGTGAGAGAGAGAGAGAGAGAGAGAGAGAGAGAGAGAGAGGGGGGGGGAAATATTCAGAAAAAGTAGAGGAAATGAAAAAGAAGGAAGATAGGACCAAAAAGAAAAAGGAGCAAATAGAAAGAAATATAAAATAGAGAAAGAAGAAGAAGAAGAAGAAGAAGAAGAAGAAGAAGAAGAAGAAGAAGAAGAAGAAGAAGAAGAAGAAGAAGTGTGTGTGTTTGAGTGAGAGAGAGAGAGAGAGAGAGAGAGAGAGAGAGAGAGAGAGAGAGAGAGAGTGGAGATAGAAAGAGAGAGAGAGAGAGAGAAAGGGGGGAAATATTCAGAAAAAGTAGAAGAAATGAAAAAGAAGGAAGATAGGACCAAAAAGAAAAAGTAGCAAATAGAAAGAAGAAGAAGAAGAAGAAGAAGAAGAAGAAGAAGAAGAAACTGCAGACTCCTCCCTTTGTTGGCGATGATAGAGGAATGCACTGAGTGACCTGTCGAGTTTTTATGCGTACAAAATCGACACAACAGGAACTGAAAGGACGTGGCAACAAAATGGCGATTAAACTCAAATTGGCAAGGAAATTGAATGCTGAGCTGAGACTGGCACAACGCCATAACTGTGGGTCACCCAGGGAGGATTGAATCCGCAACTTATTACTAGGTATTCATCAAAAGTTGCTCAGTTTTTGCACAAGGCAAAAAAAGTACTGGGGACTCAGTGAGAACCAAACTCCATCTTTAACATAAAATAAACTGATTTTAGCTCGTTAATCCTAACATAAAGTCCGTACTCTAGTCTAAAAAAGACATAAATTATGGAGCAGTCAGTATTGTATTCGTTGGTTGATTGATTGGATTTTACGGCATGTCAACTCTTGTTGGGTTAGTTTGTGTCGATGATATTTTGTCTTATTCATTCTTGTTGAGTATTTATTTATTTTTTCAATTTTTAAAACATATTTTAATACTTATTTTTTAAATCTATTTTACCCATATATAATATTACCACTCCGACTTGGACTTGGATATAATGTTGATAAAGGGGTACTCCACCCTCCCCAGAGCCCCAGAAGTGGAACCTCACCATTAGATGCAGTTTAACCTGATACCCAGGACACAAGAGTTAACAGAGAAATAATAAGCAGAAGCACAACGAGCGTTAAGGCTAGGAAAAAGGTTTACTAATCAAAGGTACAAGGTGAACAGATTAATTGCAAGGTTGATTAACAAGTCTCGTGAGATCTCGGTGTTGCTCTCCCTCGAGATTTCGTCTGACATTATTTATAAGTTAATCAGACAATTCCATTCTCATTATTTAGATACTATATGACACGTTGATTATTGAAAATGCTTTGGAGTATAGTAAATCATTGTCATGGTAGTTCTTGCTGATGAAAAATATTTTCGTTAGGTTGATGTATCATGTGAGACCCGAATACAATAAGATATATTTTGGGACAAGTGAGAAGGAAGAAGCTAAACTTGGGAAGAAATTGGCGACTTTGAAGTTCAAGGATCTCTGTGAGGCTTGAAGTACCTGCTATTTGCATATACAGGGACAGCACGTGTTACAACATTAGCATTGCATAACAAAGATGAGTACGCTATGCTATCAAATATTCCTACAGTATTGTATAGTATTCAATAAGTCGTCGGGGAGGTCTAAAGACGGTATCAGTCAAACAGCGAAGGAGTCTATCAACTTTTCACGTCTGAGGCGAGACGCCACACCTACCATCAGCTCCCCACTTTACCGCATATATCCATGTGAGTTGTCGAGGGCCGGTATCGAACCCGGTACAATATGGTTCTTTGTCGGACGCTCTACCGACTGAGCTAAACCGGTCCTATAGTCCTAAGAATTTTAGAATACATTAATTTAATACATTTAATGTATTTAATAACTGTATTCAATAAGGATCGTAAAATACATGCAAGAAAATATATATTGTATTATTTTAATTTTTCGACTGGAGTTGGTTGGTTGGTTGGTTGGATTTTTACTGCATGTCAATCCTTATTGGGTTATTTTATGCCGAAGACGTTTTGTTTTATTCCTTCTGGATGGTACTCAATTTGGACCATATGACATGTAGGCACCCCTTGATGATCTCGATTCAGAAAAGATGTTTTTCATTTACACCGTAAATATCCGGCTGGATTAACAGACGATTTTTAGATTTTTTTTAGATTATAAAACTAACCCCGAACGCTAACCCCTAACCTAACCTAACCCTAACCCCTAACAAACAACAGTGTAAATGAAAAACATGTCCTTTCTTAATCGAGATCAAAAAGGGGTGCCTAAAGGTAATATGGTCCCTAATTTTTTAATCACATTTTTTAAACATCTTTTCTTCTGTTTAGCCCATAGATGGGACCGTAACACTCCGGGTCAGAGTGGAAATGGGAGTAATGGTGATGAAAGGTTACGCCACATTCCCCAGAACTCCAGAATTAGGACTTAAGCATCAGATTGAGTTTAAAGTCATATCCAGGACACTAAGACCGTCAGTCACCACTTTCTCACACAGATATGATAAAAAGGGGTGGAGCTTGCCATGAGGCCAATACAGTTGGGATAATTGTATTGGTGCTAGGGTTTGGTGTGTCCAGCCGTTAGATAGAAAAATGAATTTTAAAAATGTGTTAAAAAATTGAGTTTAGAAAAAATTTGAATACCCATCAAGCATGAATAGAACAAAACGTTTTCGGAATAAAATAACCCAACAAGGTTTTGACATGCCGTAAAATCCAACAAACCAAACCACAGCATTAATGTTTAATAGTTCAATAGCTGCTATTACATTGGTTACAAAGTATTTTTTTTTTGCATTTGCTATTCAGGGAAAATAAAGAGTCTAAAGATTATAAAACGGTTTGGGGAGCTACGTGAAGCTATTTGTTTAATTTTTATTGTACAGTCAAATCCCAAAATATACTTCTTCAGTTAGGTACAATTCCCTTATCATCCACATTTCCTTAGCCTTTTCTATACTTCTTTTAGTCAAAAGCTACTTGGTGGTTTTGACTTTGTTTTTCGGAATGCTGGAAACTACAAAGGAAATTGTTGAAAAATTTGGCGACAACGTTTTCATTCACAGATAAACACTCGATGTTGAAAATATAAATCAAATATCTTTCCATGATGCTATTTGACTGAATTCTTGAGATTAGGCTTTATAATTTGGATTTTTCGGACTGTTGTCCCCATCTTTATTATTATTCGACTTTTTCGAAACGTTGTGTATATAACAAGATGAGGGCAATAGTAAAATAAAAATCCGAATAATACATCTTTTCATGATGACCTAAATAACGCTGACAAAAATCACGTACACATCCCTAAAATCTTTTTCTCTCCTTGCCTTTAAGGGGAATAAATTTGACACATTCACCGTTCATTAAAAAAAAAACTTGCTCCCAAGTGCAGACTGAGACAGGGTGGTCTAAGTTTAGGTAGTGAAAATGTATGCCAAAAAGGGTATCTCCGTAAAAATTGTGATATTGTAAAAAGTATCTGGTATATCTAAGGAAAGCGGTTTCATTCCTGAAATGAGGTAACCAAGCAAGTACATGGTACTATTAGTATTTTTGTAATTTAACTATTGTAGTTCTTTTTGACAATAACAAAATAGAATTATTCTAATCAATTATTATTCTAATTACTCCATTGCAATCTATTAGATTTCCATATGCTACAGTTGAATGAACTGTCTATCTTTATCAAATTATAAAATTACTTGATTAGTTAAGTTAAAAGTTAAAATTAATAGAAACATTGGCACTGTGACATGTATTTAATAAAAATGAAATAGTTTATTATAAATTATTTTAATTTATCATCTAGATATATCAATGAATTATTTATATTATATCTACATCTAGATAATAAATGTTATGCATAAGTAATAGGTACCAGTTACTTTTCACAATATCACAATTTTTCAGTAGGGGAAACCCTCTTTTCGGCATACATGTCTAGTACCTCAACTATGACCCCCGCCTCTGCTAGAGAACCTTCCACTAACAGAGCGTGCTGCATTTTACCATTCCTTGCGTGACCAGTTCCAATTCTGCTAATGGAAAGGATTGTAAGTAGATGTTTTTGATGCAAGAAAATACGACTGGAGTGTTGTTGACAAAGTTTTTGGTTCCAGCCAAAACAGATCAACAATGTACATCTGATTGGCTGATGCAATTCATCCATTGCAATTGCAAGTTAACCACGTAAAAAAAGAAAAAAAAAAAGAAAAAGAAAGGTCCATGTGGAACAAGATTATCAACATACAGGGAAAATGGATACCCTGTATGGAACCTCGTGGAGATTGCAGATAGGTTAGGGTTAACAATTATGACAGCAATATCCTAAGCAATATATGGGACTAGCAGGACCTGTGGATCTATCATAGTATGATAATTTAATTATTACAACGTTTGATATGTTTACTTAAGAGCGATTCTACAACTATATATATATATATATATATATATATATATATATATATATATATATATATAATATATATTTATTATTATGGATGGATGTAAAATAAACTAGCAAACAGTACATGATAGTGAATTTTTTATATAACTTATTTTAAATCTATTTACACCAGACAATAATTTATGAGGTTTAGTACTGGTGGAATGTCCTTTATCATTCATCAAAGTTCTGGATATCACAGATATTTCTATGAAACTAGAAGGACCTGTGGATATATCACAGTATGATAATTCAATTATAACAACGTTTGATATGTTTACTTAAGAGCGATTGCAAAATAACTCAATATGTAAAAAGTATGATAATCTTGATTTAACTGTCTCAATTTTTTCTTTCTTTCCTTCTTTTCATCTTTTTATTATGTTCAATTGAAACAGATTAGCGTTATTGCTTCCACGCGCCCACCTCATCCCTCTATTTTTCTCTACTTACTTTCTTTTTTATTATATTTTTCTCTGTAGCATGTCCTTTTCTTCCATTTCTTTCTTCATAATAAAAATGGAATGGTCAAGTATGTAGCTGAAGTGACGACACTCATGAGAAATAAGAATTCGGCCGATAAAGAACACCAGATAATCAGGATTTAATTTTTTGCATTTGATCTAGGACGGTCTCATTTTTAATTAGAGAGTGTTACAAGATGAAACTTGTGTATTTGCTCCAAGAAGAAAGTTTTCTGTTGGTCGTACAACCATTTATACACTGCTTCTTTCACATTCAGATTTGTGCGTCACACTTATCAGACTTATCTATTCACTCATACACAGTACACAGTAGTGCACTATCCCCGTTTAATGCCAAAAGCCTCCGAGGAATTTCAGTCCTTGACACTCCTTCAAATCAGAGAAATCGGGTCCCTTCCTTGGTGCATAATGAAGTGGCTATGTTTACACAGTTAAGACAGCAAGCAAAATGGCAGGATAAGGATCAAACTTTGATCACGAAACCAAAACAGTGCCAATTATAAGCATATATGCACGGAATGCTGTGTGACAATATGTTATGGGGAAATACGGATAATTTCTAACTCTACCTCGCATATATGATTTCTTTATTTTCATGTGTATTAATAAATTGATAGAAATATTTTTTTTTACCTTCATGGGTATAAATAAATTGGTAGGTATAATTCTTTCCTTAACTTTATGTATATTTATGAATTGGTAGAAATAATTCTTATTTCCCTCATGTGTATTAATAAATTGGTAGAAATAACTTTTTTTTACCTTCATGAGTATTAAATAAATTGGTAGGTATAATTTTCTTTAACTTCATGAGTACTAATGAATTGGTAGAAATAATTTTTATTTGTACCATGTGTATTAACAAATTGGTAAACATTTTTTTAACCTTCATGTGTATTGATAAATAGATAGATATAATTTTCTTTAACTTCATGTATATTCATAAATTGGTAGAAATAATGATTATTTCGTCATGTGTAATAATAGATTGGTAGAAATATTTTTCATTGATTCCATGTGTATTAATAAATTGGTAGAAATAATTTTCATTAACTTTATGTGCATTAATAAATTGGTAGAAATAATTTTCATTAACTTCATGTGTATTAATAAATTGGTAGAAATAATTTTCATTAAATTTATGTGCATTAATAAATTGGTAGAAATAATTTTCATTAACTTCATGTGTATTAATAAATTGGTAGAAATAATTTTCATTAAATTTATGTGCATTAATAAATTGGTAGAAATAATTTTCATTAACTTCATGTGTATGAATAAATTGGTAGAAATCATTTTTATTTACATCATGTGTATTAATAAATATTTCGGGTTGACCCTCAGCCACCGCCTTCAAGCACCTAATGTCCGGTCTTGTCGGGGTTAGAAGTTATTTCATAAAATGTAATCAATAAATTACGAGTTGAAATATTTTCCAACACAACTCATATTTTCAAAACTTCAACCATTTTTTTAGCCGGCGGGAGGTCATCCCAGTGACCCCGGCTGTACAAACAATAAAACGTTTGCCCTTTGATGTCTCCATACCCGCTCATAGGCAAAAAATATATCAGCAAAATCTTCAGATTTCGGTTATTTAGAAACGGCTGGTATTTTACAAAGGAAAATAGAAATAAACTTGTTTTTTTCGTTATTTACATTATTCGCAATAAACTATGTCGTACTAATCTATATACTTCTAAAATCCGAAACTCAGATTTTCATAGAAACATCGGTAATAATAACAATTATTCTATGTATTACTGATTTTGACTATAGATTAAATAGTCATTGATAAAATTACGCAATTCCGGAGGATATTGACGTAAGCAGTGACGTAGTTTCGATTACCAAGAGACACCGAATCTACATTATAATAAATAGCAAATGTATGCGCCCCCTGGGCGCAATTATTTAAGTTTTAATGTAATAAAATATCATATTAAATTAGAAACACTAAGGAAACTAAATAAGAACAATATAGAAATATTACACTTATTTTAAATTGATTTCTATATAAAATTATATTTACGTTTGAAAATTACATAATAGTATTAGAAGAATTATCTATTAAACCCAGTTTTATTAAAATCATTATGCAAATTATTCCCACCTGATACTATGTTGATCTTTATTTATTAGAGGTATATAACACATATTTCAAGAATTCAAATGCGTTAATAATATGGACAGTTTTGCGGCAAATCTAACTCAGCTAAACTTTAATCGAAACATTGTTAATAAATAAGATGCCAATTAATATTAAATAATGATTATTTTATATTCGTTTAGAATATAATCTAAATAACTAAGAAAATTTTGACGTCAGTGGTGATGTAGTTTCTTTCCCACATAATCTCAATTATAATAAGAGGTTGTTTTTTTTCATGAAAAACTTATATATCAAAATAGATTAGACCAATTAAGAGAAATAATTAAACGTGATACAATTTTTTTCATGACATATAAAGCAGTCTTTAAAAAAGACAAAAATATATCTCAAGGTATCCCGGATATAAATAATGTTTTTCCATCGCTACTTACAAACCATCTTTTTTTCTTCTTCTTCTGTTCTTAGATTCGGACAGGCAACAAAATAATTGATTAGATCTGTTCACTGAGGCTTCAAAGAGGACTCTAAAATTCCCTTATCTCGAATGGGACAAACAAAAACAACGACTGTTTGTCGCCATTCAGACCATTCGTTTAAACAATAAAGAAATATCAACAACAACGAACTACAAACCTTTGGACAGTTTCACAAAAAGTCAGTATCGTTTGTGAAACTGGAATTGAAATAGCAGGGCCTGTGGATATACTACAGTAGTTTACAATGTTTCACTCAAGAGCTAGCAACCAACCAACCAACCAACCAACCAACCGATAAACATATTACAATTTAAAAAAAAATGCAATTAAAAAGGAGGAAGATCGGACCATATGACCTTTAGGCATCCCTTTTGCTTTGCTGATTCATAAGTACATTTTTTTTCATTTACACCGTCAACATCCGGTCGTTTTTAGGGGTTAGGGTTAGGGTTAGGGTTAGCTTTATATAAAAAAAAACCCTCTAAAAATCGTCTGTTAACAAACAACCGGATGTTAACGGTGTAAATGAAAAAATGTACTTATGAATCAGCAAAGCAAAAGGGGTGCCTAAAGGTCATATGGTCCGGAAGATCTTAAATTAAAGCAACCATTGTCGATATCGTTAAAAAAGAAAAAAACAAAACAAACTCTCTCATTTTATATATGTTTAAAAAAACTGAGTACCCATCAAGAATGAATAAAAATGTCTTCAGCATAAAATGACCCAACAAGGGTTGATATGTCGTAAAATACAACCAACCAACCAGCCATCCAACCGATAAGCGTTTAAAAAGAGGAGGAAGATCTTAAATTAAAACAACCATTTCAATATCGTTAAAAAAGAAAAAAAAAACTCTCTCATTTGAATACCCATCAAGAATCAATAAAATGTCGTCGGCATAAAATGACCCAACAAGATTTGTCATGTCGTAAAATACAACCAACCTTAAACCAACCAACCAACCATTCACCCGATAAGCATATTGCAATTAAAAACTGGGGGAAGATCTTAAATTAATACAACCATTGTCGATATCGTTAAAAAAGGAAAACAAAACAAACTCTCTCATTTGAATCACTTGTTCACATCTGCCAAGAAATCTCCTGAGAAATCGGGTTGTTCTTGAACACCTGACGAGATGCATTGCTAGAAATAATCTTTTGCCCAGGGTTCTTTTCTTACTTGAACGATGTTGATTCGAAACAATTAGAGGGGAATGATAAAGGCAGTGAAAGCAGTGAGTGTCCTGAGGGGGGGGGTCAGCCGACGAGATATCTCGTGAGAAATATCTTTGTTCCAGATGTACTTAATTTAGAAGTAGATTGGATTGGAATTCAAGACAATATATAATTAGCGATGAAGACGGTGGAAACTATTGATTTGTCCTGCAGCGGATGAAAGGATATTTCAGAATCTCACTTAAAAATATTTCAGTCTCAAGTCGCTAAAGAACCCGAAGGAAACCAGAAAAGAAAACAAACAGACAGACAGACAGACAGACAGACACAGACACACACACACACACACACAAACACACACGCTCACAGAGACACACAGACACACGGGGTGGGGGGAATCATATTATCTTACGTGTAAGACGAACAAGACACACTGGACACTGCTGGAGAAACAGGGATGAACTCATAAGTGACATTCTTCTGTGGAAACCAGCACATGGACAGGCCAGTGTGGGCCGTTCAGTAAGACGTACATTGACTAGCACTTCGCGGATAATGCAAACGGCACAGACGATCTCCCAAGGGTAATCAATGATAGGGACGGTTGGCGAAGGAGTGCAATTGGAATTATGACCAGTGTGGTGGGGTAAGTATTCTATCAGGCCCGCAGTATTGCTAGTGATATATAGGATTGATATGAATCCAATAAGATAGAAGATAGATAGATAGATAGATAGAACACAATAAAGAAGACAGATAGATAGGTTGATAAATACATAGGAAGACAAGAAGATAGATAGATAGATAGACAGACAGATAGATAGATATGAACATAATAAGATAGATAGATAGGTTGATAAATAGATAGGAACACAATAAGATATATAGATAGATAGATATGAACATAATAAGATAGATAGATAGGTTGATAAATAGATAGGAACACAATGAGATTAGATAGATAGATAGATAGTTATGAACATATTAAGATAGTTAGATAGATGGATAGATAGATAGTTATGAACATAATAAGATAGTTAGATAGATAGATAGGTTGATAAATAGATAGGAACACAATAAGATAGATAGATAGATATATAGACATGAATATAATATACAAGATATATATATATATATATATATATATATATATAGATAGATAGATAGATAGATAGATAGATAGATAGATAGATAGATAGATATTGACCCAATAAGATAGACGGAAAATAGATTGATAGATGTATATGAATACAATTGGATATATAGTTAGAGAGAGAGAGATACGAACACAATAAGATAAACAGATAGCTTGATAGATAAATATGAACACAATAAGATAGACAGATAGATAGATAGATAGATATGAATAAAGGGATATTGCTAGATGGATGGTATTTAAAGGATTTTATATAATTAAATTCTTGGCTTGGTTTGTTTTGTTTTACGGCATATCAACCTCAGTGGGTCATTTAATGCTGATAAAGTTTTGAAATAAATCAATTCTTAATGGATAATACAATTTTTTATAAATACATTTTTCTATTTAACCCATAGATGGGACCCTAACAGGTACTACCACTCCGGGTCAGAGTGGACCAGAGAGCAATGGTGATGAAGGGGTGCTCCACATTCCCCAAACCTCCAAAACTGGAACTCACCATCAGATAGAGTTTAACGTCATTCCCAGACATATAGACCCGCAGCCACCGCCTTCTAGCACCCATATGATAAAAAGGGGTTGGGGCTTGCCATAAAGGGCAATAGGGTTGGGAAAATCATATAGGTGCTAGGGCTTGACGTGACCAACCGATTGATCGGAGGGGGCCTCTCCGACCGCCCTTCTAGCCCAAGATAGGGCCAAAGTGGAGTATTGCATGTCATGAACTGCTCATCACCTGGGCTCTATCCTTAAGCATCACGGGTTGCCACACACGGCCAACAGGTGGCCCCATTGGGGGAGTCTTACCCCTCTGCAGAGGTGCAGTCGGTGCATTCTAACGCCCCAGCCGACAGGGCGGTAAACAAAAGCTGTTTGAGAAAGAGAAAATAAACTATAAACGGTAGGATATATAGTTAGAGAGATAGATACGAACACAATAAGATAAACAGATAGATAGCTTGATAGATAGATATGAATACAATAAGATAGATAGATAGATAGATAGATAGATAGATATGAGCAAAGTGATATTGCTAGATGGATGGTATTTAAAGGGTTTTATATAATTAAACTCTTAAACAAAAGCTGTTTGAGAAAAATAAAATAAACTATAAACGGTATATTGACATGTAAAAGGCATTTTGGTGCGACCCGATTCCACTCCGGAATTTGATATTGGGAAGCATTTACTCAACTCCTGGTTAATAAATAATTGTCGAGCTTATTCTTGTGTCCGTATTAGTCTTCTGTCTTTGACAGGCTGATTCAGGCTATTTTCACTGAAAATGAAATAAATAAATGAAAAAGCGAACAAAACACTTTCATTTGCGGACAATTTCATCAACAGGCTCGAAATGAATTCATATAGAAATTCCGTCAGTTAAGAAAGCGTTCAGCAAAAACAACAATAAGAGATACCAGCTTATTCATAAGTGTGTGGAAAACGTAAAGTGGCGGCAAAGGAGCTGCTATCTCGGGATTGGCAGAATGGGGAGAATTCTGGCGCTTTTGTTGTGCCTGGAAATTCAAAGAGGAACCTGTTGAGAAATGCTGTTTCAGGGAAATTTTCGTTGAGCGAAGAAGAATAGGGATTATTATTCACGCTAAAGATTATTTTGACGACACACAAAGATATGCAATTCGAACAAAAACGACAAATTCAGTGCACACACTAGGCGCATATTTGATTTTGATCATTGTTTAAAATACGATTTAAAAGAATTTATGCTAAAAGAATTCCAACAGAGGAGATAATTAAATCTCCGCGATATATATATATATATATATATATATATATATATATATATATATAATAAAAAAATTGAAAAAACACAGATTTAAATGAGTTAAGTGGTGAGTTTATTGGTCGACGCTGCAGTGTTTCGATCTATTAATTAGATCATCTTCAGGGCTTTGTTGGTATGTGGAAGGTGATAAAATTTTTTATCTCAGAATAAGGAGAACGGTGAGTAATGGTCCTTGTTTATCGGTCTGTTTAAAATTTGAAGTCTGAGAAAGAACGTGGAAAAAATGAACGGTTTGAAATATGACGTCAAATATTCTTTTTATTCTGAGATAAAGTTTTTTATCACCTTCCACATACCAACAAAAGCCCTGAAGATGATCTAATTAATAGATCGAAACTCTCCAGCGTCGGCCAATAAACTCACCACTTAACTCATTTAAACCTGTGTTTTTTCAATTTTTTAATTATACTACATACTGTCGGATTCATTCCCTTTTATTCACACACACACACACACACACACACACACACACACACATATATATATATATATATATATATATATATATATATATATATATATATAAGAGAGTTTCATAATTTGCTTGAAGCATTGTGTATGTATTGGTTAGGAGGTTGATTTAGAAGGCTATCACAATGCAGTTTGGAATAAAATAAAAAATAATAATACGGTAACAATGGTGTTGTGTGTTGACCTGTATTTTTTTATTATTTTTTTGAATTTTCGAGGTAATACTTCTTTATCAAAAAGAATTGAACTGAAGCAGTACAGCTATGGCATTTCTTCCTAAATGAATTTTTTTTTTTTTGAAAATGACGTTATTTTTGAAATAACTGTATTCCCGTGTGAGCGTAAATGCGTTTATTTTATTTTTTTTTTGTACGTGTGCGTGAATTGAAAAATGCGTGTTGGTTGTGACGTTAAGACTGTATCCTAGCGCGGGATTTTGTACGTGGGTATGTGCGAATGAAAAAGTTATTTGTGTTTTGTGACGTTTCCTGTTGGATTTTACATCAATTTAATCATTTAATATTATTAATATTATTATTATTATTATTTATCATATTTATTTGTTTATTTACTTATTTATATCTAATTCAATTTATCTTTTTATATTTTATAATATTTTTAAATATATATATATATATATATATATATATATATATATATATATATTTAATTTATTTATTTAATTTTTTTCCTTAACAACTAGTGTGCAATGGCTTGTGTGTTTGTATGTGTGGGCGAGATGTTGGGCTATAGATTTGAGTGCGTGTTTCGTATTAGTCTTCTCGTTGTAGATTTGTTTCATTAGTAATTCTCCATTGTGCATGTGGGTATGTGTTTCGTGTGTGTGTGCATATACTGTTACATGTGTGCTTGGTTGTGGGTTTATTGTATGATGAACTCTGCGCTGAGTTCACTCCTGTTATTGATCTTTGGGTGTAATCTAGCGATTAGCAAGGCCTCTTTAATTCTGAGATTACCCAATTCAAGAAATAATAAAAAATACAGGTCAACACACGACACCATTGTTACCGTATTATTATTTTTTATTTTATTCCAAACTGCATTGTGATAGCCTTCTAAATCAACCTCCTAACCAATATATATATATATATATATATATATATATATATATATATATACAAGGGTTTTATAATTTGCTTGAAGCATTGTGTATATATTCGTTTGGAGGTTGGTTTTGAAGGCTATCACAATGTAAGAGTAATGAAAAAACAAGGTAACAATGGTGTTGTTTTTTAACCTGTGATTTATTCTTAAAATTTCGAGATAAAATCTCTTCTTCAGAAGAACACTGGAACTGAAGTAGTTGTCGTCTTGCTATGGCATTTTTTAGGTAAATGATTTTTTTCTTTTTGAAAATAATACTGATGGTATTTTTTTATAACTGTATTCTCGTGTTGCATGTTTATAATGAGTACTATGACGTTATGACCGTATCCACATTTTACTATATATATATATATATATATATATATATATATATATATATATATAGTAAAATGTTATAGTCAGAAAGGACTAGCTCCGATTAATTAATTAAATTAATTCATTGGGTAATTCCATGTCAAATCATCCAGGCCATGTCACCCACCCCTTTCAACTTTTCTGAAATTTGTACATGTATAGACTATGTTAAAGTTAGACAATTCCCAAAATTTGAGCTTCCAATTCCAAGAATTGGCAGAGTTATGTCGATTTTTAGCTGACCAAATTTGACGGAGGTCGCGAAAACTGGCGACTTTTTGTAATCTATTTTTGTCTGTAAAATGAGTTCTAGAGCTTCCCTATTACTAAGAATTGGTTTATAAAAGCATTTTTGCCCGAGTAATCCAAAATTATACCGAAAAAGTCTGAAAGTTAACCAATTTTAAGTTATTGATGATTTAAAAAAAAAATTTTCATAGCAAATCAATATCCCAACTGGCACTGCATCTATGACAAAGATTTTTATCTATTATTATTTCATATCATTGAACATTATTTGTACCAAAAAGATAGTTGATTTTGCTCAGAACTGAAGCTGCAAACATTTTTTAAAATTTGTTAAATTTCTCACTTCAATATTTCTGAATTTTGACTCTCTTAAAGTTATACAACCCCAAAATTTGACCTTCCAATTCAAAATTGGCGGAATTATGTCGATTTTAACTTTCAAATTTGGCTGTCGGTCGCAAAAATGGCGACTTTTTGTAATCTATTTTTGTCTGTAAAATGATTTCACAGTTTCCCTAATTCTAAAAATTGGTTTATAAACGTATTTTGCCCGAGTAATCCAAAAATGCTATAAAAAAAGTCTGAAAGTTAACCAGTTTTAAATTATTAATGATTTTTAATTTGCAAAATTTTAACTGATGTTGTAGCTTCGGTTCTGGGCAAACACCAAATTATCTTTTTGGTACAAATAATTTCAATATATGTGAAATAATAAAAGAAAAAAAAAGTGTCTTAGATTCAGTGCCACATCGGAATATTGATCTTGCTATGAAAAAATCAAAGATCATAAATTGGATTTCTTGGTTGAAAATGCTTTTATAAATCAATTGTTAGTAGCAGGGAAGCTCTAGAACTCTTTACAGATAAAAATAGATTACAAAAGTCGCTATTTTTCGCGAACCCGCCAAATTTGGAGAGCTAAAAATAGACATAACTCCACCAACTTTTGGAATTGGAAGCTCAAATTTTTGGGAATGTCTCACTTTAACACAGTCCAGACCTGTAAAAAAATTTCAGAAAAATTGAAGGGGGTGGGTGACAATTTTACTTTTTTCTGGATGATTTGCCAGTCAAATAGTCCTGACGATCCGGTGAAACCCGAGTATACTTTTTGACTACACCATATTACTAAACCTGCTCTACAAACGTATTGAGCACTTAAATATTCATAACTAACCCTCGACTTATTCGGTTAATTATTCTATTGATAAAGTTGCGACTCACTCGATATTTTGCCTTCTCCGGTAGTTGCCCCCCACTTCATTTATATATATATATATATATATATATATATATATATATATATATGTGTGTGTGTGTGTGTGTGTGTGTGTGTGTAAATACATATATGTGTATATATACACTTCCAGTAAGAAATAAAAAGACTCAACAGATCGTCATTTGGCATAATAAATTTATTTCGGCTCGTAACTTCATAAAAGAGTCCACTCTCGTCAGATCTGACGAGACTGGACTCTTACAACATAATTTAAAATTTTGCATTTTTATGTTTCAAGCATTTCTGTTCAGCCATTGAATAAAGTCTATATGGAGCAAAATAACTGTCAGAGTGCAATAGAAATGATCAGGATTATGAAATGATATAGAAACAATATATTTCCCATGTATCAATCATATTGCCTGCAAAACTCTGACAATATACAAAGCTCAATATCGGCACCCCATGTTATTGAAAATTTGAAATTAATACAATGTACAAATAAAACATATGTTTATCTATTAAAATATTTAAAGACGTTTAATATCAATCTTTAATCATTAAATTAACATTTCTGGGTCCATGACAGTAAATGGAATAAAGGATTACACGCTGTATTACAAGGCTGTATTATTTTTTAGGTATTCTCACCGATATTCAAACTATTTTCTAAAGCCATTGATTAAATTATCACGGTGTATAAACAACTGGAGCCTTGTGACTTATCCTATAAAGAAATCAGAATATTTTAGGTAATTATGAACTTTTGTTTAGTAAATTAAGGTTCCCAGAAAAAACAGAACCCACAGGTTTTGTAATAAAACTGTTAATTTTTCCACCAAACAAATAATTTAGGGGTTAGAGTTAGGGTTAGGGTTAGGGTTGGTGTTTAGGGTTACTTTTAATGGGAAAATAAATACATAATTTGGGTTCTGTTTTTCTGGGTCAGCCTGTACAGGTGACTCAGAAAAACAGAACCCAAATTATTATTTATTTTCCCATTAAACTAATCCTAAACCCTAAACCCTAACCCTAACCCTAACCCTAATCCTAAACCCTAATTTATTTGTTTGATGGGAAAATTAACAGTTTTATTACAAAATTTGTGGGTTCTGTTTTTTGGGGACACCCTAATTTACTAAACAATTTATTAAAGTTGATAATTACATATTCTATTCATTGTCCTTTTCTTTGTATATTTTCATATGCAGAATGTTTTGACGATTTTCTTCATATTTATTATGGTTAGTTTGAAACAGCATTGCACTAATGTTACAATATGGATCTCCTGTCGGTGATGATTAAAGAGGTCATTTTTCCAGAGAACATATACGGTAGGTTCGACTAATCTAAGGTTGCATTAAATTACTCTTTGAAGTTTTGTTTTAAGAGAGTTTTGTCTGTTTGAACCATAAGCAAGAAGGAATGATAATTTCCAATCTATTTGACAGCCACCTGATGAAGTCAAATACATTTATAAAATTACTTTTGAATTTAGACTCATGAGCAGATATGAGTGACATATCTGACAGCATGTTTAATCCGTAACTTTTTTTTGTTTCAAAATTTTGTTTCAAAATTTATTTGAAAATTTTGTTTAAAATTGTTTTAAAATTTTGAAAAGAATTTTGAAAAAAAAATTGAAAAAATTTTGAAAAAAAGCATACAATTTAAAAAAAAAATTAGATTATACAAATTATATAAAATTATACAATTTTATCGTAAAATTTTGCAATTATACAAAATTATACAATTTTAGTCGAAACCGTATATGTGGAAAAAATGAAGAAAAAAAAAAAAATGAAAAAATTTATGAAAAAATTTTGAAAAAATGTTTGAAAAAGTTTTGTAATAATTTTACCCTTTGAAAATTTTCCGAAAATTTTGAAAATTTAAAAAATATTTGTTTGAAAAATTGTTTTAAAATTTTGCTGAAAATTTTGTTAGAAAATTTTTATTTTACATTTTGAATTTAGCCTAGAAAGTATGAGTGGTATATTAAATCCGTCACTTTTTTAAGTGACCTTTCTTTTGATGTTAAATGGGTTAAAGACACTAAATGTACTTTTTAGAATTAAGGTTTGCCGATAAGTGAATACGATCGACATTGAAGTAGGCAAATCAAAACCTCCAACAGAGGCGGGACATCGGAACAAGTAAATAAAATATGGGATCATTCTAGATTAGAATTTTCAACAAATTTATATAAATAAGACTGTTTTTAGGGATAGAACAGAGAGATTTTTGTTGTGGCGAACTCGTCCATCCTTGATATAAAGTGGAAGTTAGCACGTTCGTAGCAAAAAGCCAGCTTGGAACTCCATGAGTTTGAGCAATAAAGTGTGTATTGTGATTGACTACGGCGTTTTCGATGTTCTTTCTGGTACCATGTAGAACGCATCACAAGAGTTTTTGACCATCAAATTATCAAGGGGGACACGTCAGGAGAAAACAGATTTCTGCCAGTAAAGTCTAAAGTTGCGAAAAGATTCCAGCTAAGGGACAATTAGACAACCTCTCTCTCTCTCCCACTGTCTCTCTCTCTCTCTCTCTCTCTCTCTCTCTGTCTCACCCTATCTCTCTCTCTCTCACTTACTCCTGTTCTTCTTCCGAAACCGCGCACAAAATAGAAAACTTCTCTCTCTCTCTCTCTCTCTCTCTCTTTCTCTCTCTCTTCTTTTCTTTCGAAGCCAGGAACAAAATAGACAACTTCTCTCTCTGTCTGTCTGTCTGTCTGTCTGTCTGTCTCTCTCTCCTGTTCTTCCGAAACCGCGCACAGAATATACAACTTTTCTCTCCTCTCTCTGCCTGTCTGTCTATCTGTCTGTCTGTCTTTTTTTTTCTCTCTCTCTCTCTTCTTCCGAAACTGCACACAAAATAAATATAAAAGCCGAAATGTCTTGCGTTTGTGTTAGTTAAATCTTAGCGTGATAAACCAAATCTCTGTTATGCGGATAGGAGCCGGGGACCTATTTGCTTTTCAGGAAAAGAAAATCTGAAGATTAAGGGTCATGCTACGCTTTGCGTATCTCAGCATCCATTCCCCAAACATCCCCACTCTGCTGACATAACAGCCCGACCTGATAACGCAACGAACGTTTCCGTGATCACAAGGGACCTTGCCATTTATCCTCTAACAACCGAACAAGAAGTGCTGTGCCCACTGTACACTGTACACTAATGCCGTGACAATTGACTCAGGGCATTTTGCTAACTATCAGATGAATTAAGCAACAAAATATATATATATATATATATATATATATATATATATATATATATATCGTACATGTTATGTGCAACGATTTTCTTTTTTCTAAATTAAGGTTGATGTGAGAAGATAGTAAAAAAGGGAGATGCCCAAAGAGGTATAACAAATAAACAAGCAGACAAACAAACAAAATAATAATAATAATAATAATAATAATAATAATAATAATAAAAACGAATAAAACGGATCACCTTATCCCGGCAAGAAGGCCAGACCTAGTGTTGATAAACAAAAAAGAAAGAACTTGTCAACTGGTGGATTTTGCAGTGCCAGCAGATCACAGGGTGATGTTAAAGGAAAATGAAAAAATAGACAAATATCTGGACCTTGCCAGAGAACTGAAAAAGTTATGGAATATGAAAGTGAAAGTGATACCGATTGTAGTTGGTGCACTTGGAACAGTCCCAAAAGGATTAGAAAAGGGCTTGGAAAGTTTGGATATCAGAGGAAGAATTGAAACCATTCAGAACACTGCACTGCTACAATCTGCCAGAATACTCAGAAGAGTCCTGGAGACCTGAGGAGACTTGCTGTCACTCAGACTCCAGTGAAAGACCATCAGCTAACACTGATGTGAAAACTCAAAAGGAGTAAATAATAATAATAATAATAATAATAATAATAATAGCACAATGGAAATACAAAGCTAGGCAAGACTGGGTTGGGAAGGTGATTCACTGGGAATTATGCAAAAAATTAAATTTTGACCATACAACAGAATGGTATATGCATAAACCAGAATCTGTTCCTGAGAATGAAACGCATAAAATTTTCTGGAACTTTGAGATAAAGACGGACCACCTATCCCAGCCAGGAGACCAGACCTATTGTTGATTAACAAAAGAGAAAAAAAAAAGAGAACGTGTCAACTGGTGGACTCTGCGGTTCCAGCAGATCACAGGGTGAAGTTGAAGGAAAATGAAAAGATGGACAAATACCTGGACCTTGCCAGAGAATTGAAAAGGTTGTGGGATATGAGAGTGAAAGTGAAACCAATTATAGTTGGTGGATTTGGAACGGTCCCAATAAACTTGGAAAAAAGACTGGAGGATCTGGAAATCAGACGAAGAATTGAGACCATCCAGACTACTGCTCTGCTGCAATCAGCTAGAATACTCAGAAGAGTCCTAGAGACCCGAGGAGACTTGTTTTCATTCAGCCTCCAGTGAAATACCATCAGCTAACGCTGATGTGAAAAACTCAAAAGGAATAATAATAATAATAATAATAATAATAATAATAATACAAAGCAAAAATAGATAAGACACTAACGTAACTTATATATAAATGCTGGATATTGAGCACTGTTTACTTATAAATATAGCACCCATATTATCTATATTAATATATGTATTATCATATTTTTAAAAATTTTATTTCATTTTATCTTATTTTTTTAAAACGCTATTGCAATGCCAAAGTAATTGTTCAGGGGCTTTTTAATTTCGAAGTGTCTTCATCCTCAGAGACGTTGTCAATAAAAAATAAATGAAGATAAAATAAATAAATAAAATATAATGACATACTTTATGCAATGCTTCAAGCAAATTTAAAAAAAATACTTATATATATATATAAGCATTTTTTTCACAAACTTTTCTGCAAATTACCTTTTCAATTTGGTCCTTTTTATTCTCTCATTCATTATTTTTTTCTGATCTCATCTATTTTTTTCTCTCGGCCTTCGCACCCCTATCCCCCACCCCGACCAACAACATTCTGAACTTTACGGACTCAACTTATTTCACTCTTTGTTTTTTTTTTTTGTTTTTTTTTTTTACTTTTACTTTCTCCATGTTCGTGAGTTTTACGCGCTTGGGTCTTTTTCACTGTACATCATTCCCGATTCAGAACAGTGTGACGAACATTGAAAAAGAAAATGTCCTCCTCTGCCAGAAACAATAGAAAAGGTCCTCCAATAAATAACTGTACAAAAGTAGAGACGTCGAGTATTGCAATAATAAAGTCTACGCAATAGAAAATTCGATCTCAAAACACGTTCAATGGAAAGGGAAGCAAGAAAAAACCCACAAAACAAAAACAAAAAAACAACAAACAATGGTACGAAAAAAGAAAAGAAAAGTCAAGATGTCCCGAAACAAAGCGGAAGCCAAACAGGAAGTCAATACAAAAAAAAGGGGAGGTAATAAGGATAACCTTGTGTAGAAACTGAACAAACAATTTAAAAAGAAAAAAATTGGAATTGGGTGTTGAGTTGAAATACTAGTGGGTGCAGTAAGGAACGATTTTTTTTTTTTTTTTTTTTTTTTTAGTTGGAAGGAAATCTAAAGGTGAGGTTTTATTTGAAAAGAAATACGAAGAAAAGAAGTAGGAATCAAATTGAATTACAGAACAACGCCCCCCCCCCAACAGTAAATAAAGAAATAAGTAAGTAAATAAAATATAAGATAAAATAGAATAAATATAAGTAAATAAAACAAATTTTCCAAGACAAATGAAATACCAAATTTAACATTCGCAACAGTTAAAAAACGGTAGAAAGGTAAAGAAAAACAAGCCATCTCTCCCTCTCTCTCTCTCACTCACTCACTCTCTCTCTCATTCACTCTCTCTCACTCTTTTTCTCTCTTCTCTCTCTCTCTCTCTCTCTCTTCTCTCTCTCTCTCTCTCTGTGAAGAGGAACAAAAGTGATGAGACACATAGGAATGTTTATTTAGTGGTTTTTACTTTTTGATTATTTTCAACTAATTTTGACCGTAGGTCATAGTCTGAAGAAATGGTTTTGTGACAAAATTTTATTTAGAAAGTTTTTTTAATAGTTAATATGCCATAAAAAAGCAATAAAAAATGAACTGGTGATTTAGCATGTATATTTACGTTGTCATTGATTTATTTCGAAATTCGGTTGTATGTTGTCATAATTCGTTTTTTCTTTTTTAAATGACATTTTATAGAAGGGGGGAAAATATATGGGGGGAAATAGATATTCGAATTAAGAAGTTCCTGCTGAGTGGGGGGGGGGACCAAAAACAAGCGAGTTCTTCGTCTTCTCACAAGCCGTCTGGCTTGTGAGAAGACGGAGAACTCGCTTGTTGGTCAACACATTCTTCGTCTAGCAGCTGGAAAATCCGTCGTCGTAGTCGAAATAATCTTTGGCAGTTAAAAATCACATTTCCTATTTAGTTTTGTTTTTGTTCGACTAAAATCCATTTCTTTACTGAAAAGCGCTTCATCGTCGACTGCTTCTGCTGCTGCTGCTGACTGATTCCCCTGCGTTCGACTCACTTGTTATTTTATGGGCATATTAGTCAAACATCCGGGCACGTTAGTCAAACCCCGCGTCCGTCCAGTTCCTACATTGCATCTGTTTTCGCATGCGGGAGGACGCGAGTTCGATCCCGGCAGGCAAGACAATGTCTTGCTCTTTTTCCTTTCTCATTCTCCGTCACACATTTGTTTTGAATTAAATTAACAAAAATGAATATCGAAATATTCTGATTTTTTTATTTGTATTTGTTTAATGTATCGATTGTTTTAATTTTGGAAACACGGTCCTATATGTTGCAATATTTCATCATTTATCTATTTTGAAATGGCTTTAAATTAAAATAAAATAAAAATATCGAAAAAATTTAAAAGTGGGGACTAAAATATTTCCACTTATTTGTCGATAAACAACGTGAAGGGTACTGCAAAAGATCGCTTTCTTCTTGCATTAATTTTTCGATAAAAACGCCTTCAAACCGCTCATCGTTTAATAACTAGCACGGTTCAAATTTTCAGCCGGCGCTGCCTAGTGTATTTTAGAGCAGGAGACCTAGACGACAAAAACCGAAAATACCCGAAAGTTTTTCTAGTATCGAAGTATCTTCAACTGACATTTATATGTTATGTGCTATTGTGGACACTTGGCATTGAGCTCTCTATGCCGAAATTCTGTTTTAAAGATAGGTGATGTGTTTATAATTAGTTGTAACTGCTTGGTTTGTTTAACGTATTTATGTGTCACTCCAGATCGAAACGCCCCTTTTCTTCCACATGCTAGAATTCAACCACACTTTTAACTCCTTCCATGCCACTTTAACTAAGTCCATCCACTGCAAAAATCAGACATCATTGCAAAATCTGACACTATCAAACAACGGCCAGCCTTTTTACAAATTGCAACAATCTTGGTAAAAATCATAATACACGAAAATAATATTATCGCAGAAAACAGAAAAAATTAAAATCACAAAAATCAAACAGTATATTCCAATACCTAACATGGAGACTTTTCCACCACACAGTTACTCTCTCTTCCATATATATATATATATATATATATATATATGTGTGTGTGTGTGTGTGTGTGTGTAATCAACCCCTGCACACGAGTAATATGGGGCACAAGGTCAATTTCTTAAGCGGAGTTTAACAGTTTTGAATTAAGATTTTTCTTTCATCAAGGTTAAAAATCCCAGTCCGCCCGTCTATTTACCCATAGCTGGAGTGAGAGTAGTTTGATGCATACCTTTCCCAAGGGTATTAGCGCTAAGTAAAATGCAACAGTCTCATAAAGGATTTGAACTCTGTATCCATTTTCCCCGACGACACCATTACACCACGCCCCATATCTCTTTCTTTATATATATATATATATATATATATATATATATATATATATATATATATATATATATATATTATATTATTATTATTAGAAGAAGAAGAAATATAAAGGGTCTACCATGGTTTAATCAAATTGAAATGATTTCTTCAGGACCCTACCCTACGTTAACTAAGTCGATGTAATTCCTTAGTTAAATTGGATACTATATATATATATATATATATATATATATATATATATATATATAAAATATAAAAATGCACAATGTTTCCTTTCAATACACACACTTACAGCGCCACACACTCACGCCATAAAATAGAATATTTGATGTCATATTTCAAAACCGTCTCCTTTTTTCAAACTTCAGAAATTTTTAAACAGACTGAATGACAAGGATTACCACTCGCTTTTCTCATTATTCTGTGATAAATAATTTCTTATCTTATGCCCTGAAGATGATCTAATTAATAGATCGAAACACTGCAGCGTCGGCCAATAAACTCACCACTTAACCCATTTAAACCTGTGTTTTTTCATTTTCTTGATATATATATATATATATATATATATATATATATATATATATATATATATTATATATATATATATATATATATATATATATATATATATATATGTAATGTTTTAGGAGCAGGTAGAGCTATTGCTTAGGAACCACCGGTTTCGGGTTCGATACTAGCCTCGTTAATTCAGCGCATGACACAAAAACAATTATACATACTATCTTTTCGGACTGATGGGAGGGGTGATCTAGTTTATACTGCGTTCTTATTTACGAGGTCAAATTGTACGGATTTTGTGATTTTTTTTATTCATTTACTCTATAATGTTTCATTTATTATTTTCAATTATTTTATTTTATTTTATTCCTTAAGATATTAATATAAATATATAATTGATCCACTCCTGAATCCCACACCCATGTCCTTGTGCCAAACTAAGCTCTAAACACAATAACTATAAATGAAATCAATACTGCCATAGTGATGGAGACAGAAGTAGAAACCTTTGAATCAGAGCGAACTGAGCTTTTTCTTTTTTGCATAAAATGTCGAAAGCAAATTGCACATCAAGGCAATAATTTACTATCATGAAAATCAATGGAAAAAAAACCTATCATCATTAATTATTAATAGTGATTAAGGCTAAAATTAATTGAAGAGAGTCTCATTCGCTGTTCAATTTACATTCAAAAATCAATAGACTTTTAAGACACCTCGGTTTCTTTTGTACAAAAAACAAAAAAGAAATTCTTTATTTTCAATCAAATAATCTCTCCTCCTTCTCCTTCTCTCTCTCCTCTTTCTCCTCCTCTTCCTCTTCCTTCTTCTTCTGCTCTGCCAACGGGGCTTAAATTAGGCTGTCTGTATCCCCGGCAAAATGGCACACGCCAACCTTAGGGTTTGCGTCCTGAGTATAATACTAAACTTCATTCGGCTGTGTGGGTACTTTTAAGACACTTTGATTTCTTTTGTTAAACTTTTTTTAGAAATTTTTAATTTTTCATCAAATTATCTCCCCTTCCTCTTCATCCTTCTTCTTCTTCTTCTTCTTCTTCTTCTTCTTCTTCTTCTTCTTCTTCTTCTTCTTCTCTCGCACTGTTGGCACTGCTTTGGTGTGTACTATAACAAATAAATAGAAATTCTTAATTTTCCATAAAATAATCTCTGCTCTTCCTCCTCCTCTCCTTCTACCATCTACTTTTCCTCCTCCTCTTCATCTCCCTTCTTCTTCTTCTTCTTCTTCTTCTTCTTCTTCTTCTTCTTCTTCTTCTTCTTCAGTCTTATCTACGAGGCTTGCTTACAATACCTGCTGTCGCTTTAACTTGTCAGTGAGTTCCCATTTCCATATAATCTGATAATCCGTCTATGGCAGACCATGCCTTTCATATACGTGCATTAACATCGCTTTCTGTGGATGAGATATTACTACCAAGGTGCGTGAATTGCTGGCTTTAGAAAACATTTAATATCTATCGATTCCTCTCCTCAATCATTGGTCTATGAATGCCAGTGTACAAAACCTTTATACCTCTCCTTGACGCAAATCTCCTCAACGGCTTTCCTATACGTGCATTAACATCGCTTTCTGTGGATGAGATATTACTACCAGGTGCGTGAATTGCTGGCTTTAGAAAACATTTAATATCTATCGATTCCTCTCCTCAATCATTGGTCTATGAATGCCAGTGTACAAAACCTTTATACCTCTCCTTGACGCAAATCTCCTCAACGGCTTTCCTATACGTGCATTAACATCGCTTTCTGTGGATGAGATATTACTACCAAGGTGCGTGAATTGCTGGCTTTAGAAAACATTTAATATCTATCGATTCCTCTCCTCAATCATTGGTCTATGAATGCCAGTGTACAAAACCTTTATACCTCTCCTTGACGCAAATCTCCTCAACGGCTTTCCTATACGTGCATTAACATCGCTTTCTGTGGATGAGATATTACTACCAAGGTGCATGAATTGCTGGCTTTAGAAAACATTTAATATCTATCGATTCCTCTCCTCAATCATTGGTCTATGAATGCCAGTGTACAAAACCTTTATACCTCTCCTTGACGCAAATCTCCTCAACGGCTTTCCTATACGTGCATTAACATCGCTTTCTGTGGATGAGATATTACTACCAAGGTGCGTGAATTGCTGGCTTTAGAAAACATTTAATATCTATCGATTCCTCTCCTCAATCATTGGTCTATGAATGCCAGTGTACAAAACCTTTATACCTCTCCTTGACGCAAATCTCCCCAACGGCTTTCCCATACGTGCATTAACATCGCTTTCTGTGGATGAGATATTACTACCAAGGTGCGTGAATTGCTGGCTTTAGAAAACATTTAATATCTATCGATTCCTCTCCTCAATCATTGGTCTATGAATGCCAGTGTACAAAACCTTTATACCTCTCCTTGACGCAAATCTCCTCAACGGCTTTCCTATACGTGCATTAACATCGCTTTCTGTAGATGAGATATTACTACCAAGGTGCGTGAATTGCTGGCTTTAGAAAATATTTAATATCTATCGATTCCTCTCCTCAATCATTGGTCTATGAATGCCAGTGTACAAAACCTTTATACCTCTCCTTGACGCAAATCTCCCCAACGGCTTTCCTATACGTGCATTAACATCGCTTTCTGTAGATGAGATATTACTACCTAGGTGCGTGAATTGCTGGCTTTAGAAAATATTTAATAACTATCGATTCCTATCCTTAATCATTGGTCTATGAGTGCCAGTGTACAAAATCTTCATGTCTCTCCTCAACCCAAATCTCCCCAACGGCTTCCCTATACGTGCATTAACATCGCTTTCTGTGGATGAGATATTACTACCTAGGTGTGTGAATTGCTGGTTTTAGAAAACATGTAGTAACTATCGATTCCTCTCCTTAATAATTGGTCTATAAGTGCCAGTGTACAAAATCTTAATACCTCTCCTTGACGCAAATCTCCTCAACGGCTTCCCTATACGTGCATTAACATCGCTTTCTGTGGATGAGATATTACTACCTAGGTGTGTAAATTGCTGTCTTAGAAAACATTTAATAACCATCGATTTCTCTCCTTAATAATTGGTCTATAAGTGCCAGTGTACAAAATCTTAATACCTCTTCTTGACGCAAATCTCCTCAACGGCTTCCCTATACGTGTATTAAGATTGCTTTCTGTGGACGAGATATTACTACCTAGGTGTGTGAATTTCTGGTTTTAGAAAATATTTAGTAACTATCGATTCCTCTCCTTAATCATTGTTCTATGAGTGCCAGTGTACAAAATCTTCATGTCTCTCCTCAACCCAAATCTCCCCAACGGCTTCCCTATACGTGTATTAAGATCGCTTTCTGTGGATGAGATATTACTACCTAGGTGTGTAAATTGCTTGCTTTAGAAAACATTTAATAACTATCGATTCCTCTCCTTAATCATTGGTCTATAAGTGCAAGTGTGCAAAATCTTCATGTCCCTCCTCGACCCAAATCCTCCCAGTGGCTTCCCTATACATGCATTAACATCGCTTTTTGTGGATGAGATATTACTACCTAAGTGCGTGAATTGCTTGCTTTAGAAAACATTTAATAACTATCAATTCCTCTCCTTAATCATTGGTCTATGAGTGCGTGTAAAAAATCTTCATGTCTCTCCTCGACCCAAATCTCCTCAACGGCTTCCCTATACGTGTATTAAGATCGCTTTCTGTGGACGAGATATTACTACCTAGGTGCGTGAATTGCTTGCTTTAGAAAACATTTAATAACTATCGATTCCTATCCTTAATCATTGGTCAATGAGTGCCAGTGTACAAAATCTTCATACCACTTCTTGACACAAATCTCCTCAACGGCTTCCCTATACGTGCATTAACATCGCTTTCTGTAGATGAGATATTACTACCTAGGTGTGTAAATTGCTGTCTTTAGAAAACATTTAATAACTATCGATTCCGCTTCTTAATCATTGGTCTATAAGTGCAAGTGTGCAAAATCTTCATACCTCTCGACGCAAATCTCCTCAACGGCTTTCCTTTACGTGCATTAACATCGCTTTTTGTGGACGAGATATTACTACCAGGTGTGTAAATTGCTGGCTTTAGAAAACATTTAATAACTATCGATTCCTCTCCTCAATCATTGGTCTATGAATGCCAGTGTACAAAACCTTTATACCTCTCCTTGACTCAAATCTCCCCAACGGCTTTCCTATACGTGCATTAACATCGCTTTCTGTGGATGAGATATTACTACCTAGGTGCGTGAATTGCTGGCTTTAGAAAAACATTTAATAACTATCGATTCCTATCCTTAATCATTGTCTATGAGTGCCAGTGTACAAAATCTTCATGTCTCTCCTCACCCAAATCTCCCCAACGGCTTCCCTATACGTGTATTAAGATCGCTTTCTGTGGATGAGATATTACTACCTAGCTGTGTAAAATTGCTTGCTTTAGAAAACATTTAATAACTATCAATTCCTCTCCTTAATCATTGGTCTATGAGTGCCAGTGTACAAAATCTTCGTACCCCTCCTCGACGCCAACCCTCTCCACAAAAATTTTGAGTAAAACTAACTTCTGGCTACGTGGCCGCTGTTAATTCGTTTGGCGTTCACTTGGCGCTTATTACGGAGAAGCTGTTTTCCTCATATGATTCTATTTAGTCGGAAGTCGTCCAACAATTTAGAACTATTATTGGTAATTTAATAAAACGTCCTCATTAGAGATTTGTCTGTATTCCTAACATTGGAAAACTGTGTGTTGCATACATATCGTCACTGCTCATTTGGAAGTAAGTAATAGAAAATCTTTCTTCGGTTTTTGGCACTGGACCAACTGAAGCACTAAGATCACTTATAGAGATTCGCTTTTACAATTAAACACGCGCACTTGCAATTACGTATGATATATAGTCAGATGTCAGTGTATACAGAGATGCGGCAGGTAATCAAGAACAATTATGATACGAATGTTAGTCAAAAAGTAATGCCATTTTGTTTAGTACAGGTATAATTACAAAAACAGGAACAGGTGTCATACATCAAAATGAAGCTGGTCTTCTGTGGATCACATTTCTTTCCCAAGGGTATTAGCGCGATGTGAAATCCAAACAGCTTCGTCCAGGAATTTATTTCTTAATGATATATAACACACATCGCAGGATTTTAAACATTAATAATATGAGTTGTCTATCTCAGCTAGACCTTAATACATATTATTGTAAATAAATATGCTCTTTAATATGAAATTCTTAATAAATATGCTAATTAAGATGAAATAATGATTATTTAATATCCATTGAGAATATATATTTACCAACCCCTCCGCACGAGTAGGATGCAACACAAGGTCAATTTCTTAAGCGGAGTTTACCAGGTTTGAATTCAGAGTTTTCCTTCTCCTAGACTGGTTACCTAGCTATGGTTAAAGAGCCCAGTCTGCCCTGCTATTTATCCATAGCTGGGAGAAGAATTGGGTTCATACCTTTCCCAAAGGTATTAGCACCTTGTGAAATGCAAACAGCTTTGTCCAGGATTTGAACTCGGGTTGACGTCCATTTCCTACGACTCTAACCATTAAGATACGCGCCTCAAAGATGTATATAACGAACCATTGGGTTATTTTAAGCCGAAGGTGTTTTTATTCTATTCATTCTTGTTGGGTACTCATTCTTTTTTTAATTAAATTTTTTAAACATATTTTTAAAACTCATTTTTAATCTATCTAATCTATAGATGAGACTCTAACAAGGTACTACCACAGTCAGGCAGTCGGAAATGCTTCCTCGGATCAATCGGCTGGTCACGTCAAACCCTAGCACCAATATGATTGTCCCAAGCCTATTGCTCCTATGACACCCCCAACGCTTTTTTCATATATGTGCTAGAAGGCTGAGGATTTCAAGACCTGAGTATGATGCTAAACTCTATCTGACCGCGAAGTTCTAATTCTGTAGATCTGAGAAATGTGGAGTCACCACTCATCGCCATTATTCCCAGGTTCACTCTGACCCGCAGTGGTAGTACCTGTTGCAGTTTGATCTATGGTTAAATAGATTTTTTAAAATCAGTACAAGAATGTTATAAAAAAATTAACTTTTAAAAAATATTGAATGCCCATCAAAAATAAATGTACAAAAATGTTATAAAAATTAAGTTTTTAAATAATGAATGCCTCAAAAATAAATCTACAAAAATTTTATAAAATTAAGTTTTTAAAATATTGAATGCCCATCAAAAATGAATGTACAAACATTTATAAAAATTAAGTTTTTAAAATATTGAATGCCCATCAAAAATAAATGTACAAAAATGTTATAAAATTAAGTTTTAAAATTGAATGCTCATCAAAAATAAATCTACAAAAATGTTATAAAAATAATTTTTAAAATATTGAATGCCTATCAAAAATAAATCTACAAAATTTTATAAAAATTAAGTTTTTAAAATATTGAATGCCCATCAAAAATAAATGTACCAAAATGTTATAAAAATTAAGTTTTTAAAATATTGAATGCCCATCAAAAATGAATATAGAAAAATGTTATAAAAATTAAGTTTTTAAAATATTGAATGCCCATAAAAAATAAATGTACAAAAATCTTATAAAAATTGACTTTTTGAAATATTGAATGCCCATAAAAAATGAATAAAACAAAAACCCAAATGGGTAGATATGCCCTAAAATCTAACCAACTAACCAACCAACCAACCAACCTTGAAACAGACTTAGGGGCTCTTTGCCGAAATGCGTCTCGGCCTCCTGCCTTTAAAAAATGCTAAGCGGTGCTAGCTAAAAAAGTCCATAGCTGAAGCGGTGCCTACTGAAAATACAAAGCGTTTTTCCCGAACAGTTAATGCGATATTTTACCCCCACCCACTTCAGTCTTTTTTCTACAAGTAAATATTTTAATCCCCCCCTCTTTAAAATATTTTAAAGGGTGGAGGGCTAAATATTTACATTTATTTGTCGATAAAAATATGGTTTAGTTTTAACTAAAAAAGTAATTTGTCGATAAAAACGCTTTCAATCCGCTAACAATATAATTTTTTTCGGTATTTTAATTTTATTTTAATATCTTTATTTTAAATCTTCATTTTTTTTCGACAATCATTTACAAAGAAAATATAAATTCCAGTAAGCCTTAAGCATTGCTTGTATTTTCAGCAGGCACCGCTTCATTTAGGGATTTTTTTAGCTGGCACCGCTTATCATTTTTAAGGCAGGAGGCCGGGACGCATTTCTGCGAAGAGCCCCCAAACTTATTTAGGTGAACCACTCACACAAAGTAGATATTGCAAGAAGTCCTTTGTTTATTAAAATGACCCGATTCGGCATTAAATGACCGAAAAGGGTTGATATGCCGTAAAAAACAACCAACCACAATCTCTCTTGCTAATCTCTCCTACTTTCTTCTCTCTAACTCTTTCTTTACTTCACCCTCATATCCCCCTCTCTCTCTTTCTATCTTATTGCTCTCTTTTTATCTCTTCCTCAGTCTCTTCACTCACTTACTCTTTCTCTCTCACTATCTTTCACTATATCTCTCTCTATTCCGGTCTGACTTTTTACAATGGATTTTCCATTATATTTCACTTATCTCTTTTTTTACTTCCACCTTCACCTTCACATTCTCTTCTCTCACTCTTCTCTCTGTCTCTCTCTGTCTGTCTGTCTGTCTCTGTCTATCTGTCTGTCTCTCTTTCTTTATTGCTCTCTTTTTACTCTTCCTTGTCTCTTTCTTCTCTCTCTCTCTCTCTCTTCTCTCTCTCACTTACCCTCTTTCTCTCTCACTATCTTTCACTATATCTCTCTCAATCTCTCTTTATTCCGGTCTGACTTTTTACAATGGATCTTTCCATTATATTTCTCCTATGTATGACGTTAATCCGATCTTAGACAAGCTACAAGTTCTGTTTTGCTGGCCGCCATTGATAATGGAGATGGCACAGTGAATATCTTACTACAACATTGACTCTCCATGGGAAAGTCTGGTTTTAAAACTTCGTTAAGATGAATGCGTCAGAAAGACTAGAGTCTTTTTTGTTCGATAACACTACGATATTTCTTTCTTGTTACGTTACCTGATTTCTTCTTCTTCTTCTTCTTCTTCTTCTTCTTCTTCTTCTTCTTCTTCTTCTTCTTCTTCTTTAACCATCACCATCGTCATCATCATCAAGAACAACAGCAACAAATTCTTCTTCTTCTTCTTCTTCTTCTTCTTCTTCTTCTTCTTCTTCTTCTTCTTCACCTAAAACAACATATTCTTCTTTTTTAACCATCACCACCACCACATCATCATCATCATCATCATCATCAACAACAACAACAACAACAAATTCTTCTTCTTCTTCTTCTTCTTCTTCCTTATTCATCTAAAACAACATATTTTTCTACTTTATTTTCAACCATCATCATCATCATCATCAACGACAACAACATATTCTCTTCTTCTTCTTCTTCTCTTCTCTTCTTCTTTTTCTTCTTTCTTCTTCTTCTTCTTCTTCTTTTCATCATCATCATCATCATCATCATCAACAACAACAACAACAACAACAACAACACAATCTTCTTCTTCTTCTTCTTCTTCTTCTTCTTCTCTTCTTCTTCTTCTCTTCTTCTATCATTATCTAAAATAACATATTCTTCTTCTTCTTCTTCTTTGTTTTTTAAACATCATCATCATCATCATCATCATCATCATCATCATCAACAACAACAACAACAACAGCAGCAACAAATTCTTCTTCTTTCTTTCTTTCTTTCTTTCTTTCTTTTATTGCCTACTTTTCCCCGAGGAAAATTTCTAAGCACGCACCAACTATAGGAGCAGCTGGATAGACAGTGCCGGGTGGTGGTGGGGAGAGGAGGTGTTAGTGACGGCATGTTCTTTTTGTCTTCTAAGTGGAAAACGTTCCTGGATGCCGAATTCTTTACTAATAATTCATGGCCTGAGTCGGATTGGAACCATTTATCTTCAAGAACCATTTTCTCACCTGCTGGTTCCAGTGCGAATAGCATTATTCTTGGTTCGCAAATTGGCTACTGTTCCTACTAGTGGAACTCGAGACAGATTACCTGTCTTTAGCAGGGTTCGATATAATGAAAGACTTGGCGCTAAAGGTGATCGTTCAGACCCCACGAATCAGTGCCGGAAGTCATCAACTGGCACTAATTTCAACTGATTTGTCACGATCTCTTGTAGATCTCAAATGGTGACAATGCAGCTGGATTTAGGGGCCGGATTAGCTCAGTCGGTAGGAAACCTGCCTAAGAATCGCAAGCTTCCTGGTTCGATACCAGCCCTCGCCAAATCATATATGGGTTTGTTTGTTTGTTTGATTATTGATTTTAACGGCATATCAACCCGTCTGGGATTATGTCATGCCTAACGGTTAGGAAGTTATACATATCGTGTATTTATATTTATACATTTTAGTAATTGGTTTTAAAAATGTGTTAGCATTATTGGGGATTATGTTATATGGTATTGATTTGTTTCATGTCTATATTCTATGTATAATTTTATTTCCCTAAAAAAGGAGAGAATATCCTCCATGTTGACGTTTTCAAACAGATCTTTCATATTGTTTGCTTTAAAATAACGGTTTCTGATGTGAGCAAAAAACCTGCATTCCATGAATAAGTGTTTAACTGTCAAAGGTGTTTGACATGTTCCACATTGTGGTTGTTGTTCTTGTTTGAGTACATAGGAGTGCATTAGGCTTGTGCGGTAAAATTGGGAGCAGGTTGTTTCAGAAAAATTGATATCATTTCGTGATCTAATAACTTGATGAATTCTCGTTCAAATGATCTTAGATTTTAACAGTATGACCTATTGTCGTTTTAAGTTGGACTTATCTCCCCTTTTCGTTAGCGCTAGACCAGGGAGATTGTTTTTACTGAGGCGGAGTACCACATCTACCGTTAGCTACCTACTTTAATGCACAGATCAGATTATCTGCGCTACTCATGCGCTGACTTGGCGGGTACCGGTATCGAATCAGGAATCTTGCGATTCCCTGACACGTTTTCTACCTAAAGAGCTAAACAGACCCCTGTTATATATGTAACTAATGAATAAAACATTTAAAATGACATATTGATGTGTCATTCTGTATGTATCTAATTAAATCGTAGATTTTCCTTTGGTTCAGCTTGTAAAATATTAATGAAAGAAACTAGAAATTAATGAGAGAAGAAAAAAGAAGAATGATTGTAAGAAAGAAAGAAAGAAACATTGTAGAAAAGGACATTAAAAGAAATACGAAAAAAAAAATAAGCAAAGAGTGAAAAATTACAGGGAAAATCAGCGAATACATAGTATTTAATAGAGATTGTGTGTCTACCGCCTGTAAACGAAACTACGTCACCACCAGCGTCACAATTCTCTTAGATATTTACGTTATATTCTCAATGATCATTAGATAATCATTATAATTATTCGATCTTAATTGGCATCTTATATTCTCAATGGTTGGAGGTGCGTGGCATAATGGTTAGAGTTGTAGGAAATGAACTCGTCAACCCGAGTTCAAATCCTGGACAAGGCTGTTTGCATTTCACAAGGTGCTAATACCCTTGGGAAAGGTATTAACCCAATTCTTCTTCCAGCTATGGGTAAATAACAGGGCTTACTGGACTCTTTAACCATGGATAGGTAACCAGTCTAGGAGAAGGAAAACTCTGAATTCAAACCTGGTAAACTCCGCTTAAGAAATTGACCTTGTGTCGCATCCTACTTGTGCGGAGGGGTTAGTGAATATATATATATATTCACAATGGATATTAAATAATCATTATTTCATCTTAATTAGCATATTTATTAACAATTTCTATACTAAAGTCTAGATGAGATTGGTTTGCCTCATAACAACCTATATTATTAATATGTTTAAAATTCTGCGATGTGTGTTATATATTATTAAGAAATAAATGTTACATAGTGTATGGCGTGAATAATTTGCATACCGGTTTTAACAAAACCGTGTTTAATAGATAATTACTTGGTGTTATTGATTTCTAATATTAGTGTTTTATTCTCAAACGTATTAAGTGTAAAATCCTATGTATAATTCTATATTGAAATCAATTAGAATAAAATTAAAATAAGTGTAATATTTTTTGTGTTCGTATTTAATTTCATAAGCATTTCTAATTCAATATATTATCTAATTACATTAAAAATTAAATATTTGTGCCCGGAGGGTGCATTTTTGTTTTGCTAGTGTATATAAAGGAGTCGTATCTGTTTTGGTACGTACATGTCGACTTATAACTCAGAAAATAAATTAGTTTTAGTTATTTATGTTATTTTATCAAGCGTTATTAAATTAAATAATCATTATTTAATCTTAATTGGCATCTTATTTATCAACAATATCTCTATTAAGGTCAGGTGGGATATAATTGCCTCAAAACAGCCCATATTATTAATGTGTTTAAAATCCTGCGATGTGTGTTATATATCATTAAAAATAAATGTTCACATAGTATATGGTGTGTATATACTGGTTTTAATAAGACCGTGTTTAATAAATAATTATTTGGTATTATTATTTCTAATATTATTGTTTTATTCTCAAACGTATTAAAAGTGATCCTATGTATAATTTTATATTGAAATCAATTAGAATACGAACACAAAAATAAGTGTAATTCTTTTTGTCCACAAGGCGCATTTTTGCTAGTTTTATTAATTAGTCGTATTATAATGGAGATTATTTAACTGTCTGTCTGTAACCGAAACTACATCACCACTGACGTAACGATTTCCTTAGTTATTTAAGTTATATTCTTAACGATTATGAAATATTCATTATTTAATCTTAATTAGCATTAGCATCTTATTTATTAACGATGTCTCTATTAGATTCTAACTGGGTTAGATTTTCCACAAAACTGCTCATATTATTAATGCATTTAAAATCACGAAATATATGTTATATATCTTTAAGAAATAAAGATTTGCAAAATATATGGTGAGAATAATTTGCATAATGAATTTAACAAAACTGGGTTCGATACATAATTATTTCCTGTTACTGATTTCTAATACTATCATGTTATTCTCAAATGTATTAAAGGCAATACTATATATGATTTTATATAGAAATCAATTAAAATAACATTAAAATAAGTGTAATATTTTTTATATTGTTCTTATTTAGTTCGTTATTCTTTCTAATTTAATATGATAATTTATTACATTAGAAGTAAATGGAACATAGACAGACTTGAATCAATAATATATGATCCCTGTCAAGGTTGGCAATGATTGTAACAATGGGCATCTGCTTTCCACCCATGCTGAAGATCAACTGGTCATTACTAGAACAGACATTCTTACTAAGAACTAGGGTTTGTCTTTCTACAATTGTTAGTTGGTTGGTTGGTTGGTTTTACAGTACATTAACCTTGCTTGGTTATTTTAAGACAATTATGGTCTCAATTTATATATACTATAAAAATACATCTTCACAATCAATTTATACAAGTAACTTTATACTATTCAAATGTGTACATAATCAGAGAGAGAGAGAGAGAGAGACAGACAGACAGACAGAGAGAGAGAGAGAGAGAGAGAGAGAGTGAGAGAGAGAGAGAGAGAGAGAGAGAGAGTAAATGAGTACATGGTCAAAGTGAAAGAAAGAGAGTACATGATGACAGAGAGTGGAGAGAGAGACACAAACAGACATACACACACACACACACACACACACACACACAGAGAGAGAGAGAGAGAGAGAGAGAGAGAGAGAGAGAGAGAGAGAGAAGAGAGAGAGAGAGTAAATGAATACATGGTCAAAGTGAAAGAAAGAGAGTACATGATGAGAGGGAGTGGGGAGAGAGAGACAACAGACACACACACACACACACACACAGAGGGAGAGAGAGAGAGAGAGAGAGAGAGAGAGAGAGTAAATAAGTACATAATCAAAGCACAGGGGGCGCGTACGTTTGCCTGTGTTAATAATGTCTAAATAATTTCATAGACTCTTGATATTTTATGTAGTAAATTATAAATTAAATACTTATTGATAAACCTACTTAATTCCTGAAATGACTGTGACGTAAGCACTGACGTAGTTTCAGTTATAAATAAATAGAGACTCATTCTCTATTATCAATAGAATGTCACAATCTAGAGCGTTTGCCACTATTGTCCATTAATGTTTAGACTGCTTTGTTTTGAAGATAAATCTTACTATACCTATCAGAAGGAAATATAGTTTTTTTTTAAGAAATACTTGTGCTAAGACTGCTACATTTGTTTGTTCATGTTTCTATTGCGTGTCTTGCAATATTTTGTTTCGAGTTGATGAATGCCGCCTGTTGAATTTTTAAAAATCCTGTTTCCTCGTAGATTCTCATATTTCATATCACGTGATAATCTTGTTATTCTCATCAATTGAAAGGAACATCAATTCAGTTTTCTTACAAAACGAATGAAAAATGAATTCTTGTTTGTGTTTTTTTTTTTTCTACAAAAAAAAAAAGATACATGAATGCGAAAAACAGTCTCCATTGAAAAATAGTATCAACTAAGTATTATTTGTATTATTCGGACTATTGACCTCATCTTCATTGTTATCTATACAACGTTTCGGCGATATGCCCTCCGGCCTTCTTCAGGTATTTCTTTGTCGGACTCGGAACCATCTCGGGACTCAGGAACCTTTATATCGTAATCGGAACCTTCCAATTTGACACATGCCTAGTGGATAAAGGAGTTAGGGCTAAGGCAATCCTAAGTGACAGTTATCTCTAGACTGCATGTTCAATCCTGGTCAGGGGTAGCAGTAACATAGACTAATAATTAACACAATTAACACCTCTCTACCCCAGCTATGGTTAGTGAATGAGAATAGGATACCCTCGTGGACTGAATAAAGGTTTGGGTTCAAAGTTCCGTGATGGGCTCCCGATTACGACAAAAATTCCCGATTACGACAAGAAGTTCCCGAGTCCGAGAAAGTCACCGAGTCCAAAAGAAATAATGTGAAGAAGGCTGGAGGCACATCGGCTGAAATGTTATACAGATAACAATGAAGATGAGGACAATAGTCCGAATAATACAAATAATACTAATCATCAAGCCTCATCTAAAAATTCAGAGAAACTAATTTTCTACAGCAATTTTATTGTAATTATTAAGTATAATCCAACTAATTACTTGTCTGTTTATACTATTTGATTATTTGGACTATTGTCATAATCTTTATTGTTATCTGTACAACGTTTCGGCCGATGTGCATTCTGGACTTCTTCAGGTATTGTTGTGAGACTCGAGAACCTTCTCTTCAAATTCAGGAACCTTTTTCCGAACTGGGGCCTTCTTGACGTAATCGGGTGCCTTCAGGAACTTTGAACCCAACCCTTTATTCAATCCACGGGGTATACTGTTCTCATTCCCCTAACCATGACTGGGTACAAGTGTTAAGCTGTGCTAATTATTATTCTATGTTAGTGTCACCCTTGACCAGATTGAACCTGCAGCCTAGACAAAAAATGTCACTTAGTTAAGTTTATTTGAGAGATTATTGAAGAACTGGTGAGTTATGGCGAAAAAGTAGCGTGTTCTCTGCAGATTAGTTAAGGTTCTGCCTATCGAATCATCCATAAAAACAAATTGTTTATAATCTTCAAATCTTCCTTATAATACTAGCAAATTTATTGCACCCTCCGGTGCAAGTTTTAAGTTTTGATATAATATATATCATTTAAATTAGAAGGCTAATGAAACTGAATAAGAATGCAGATAAAAGATTAGTACAGAGGGGTATGATTGTAAATATAACAACTTTGAAAACTAACTCTTCCATCATTTTTCCATTTAACTCCTTCTTCATTGGGTATTTTCCTAATAACTATTTAATTAAATAGGAATAAAGAATAACATGTAGTTATTTCTCTTTTAAAGATTTTCCCCGAGATTTTGCTCATATTCAATAAGGTAAAACAAAACAATTAGAAATCAATAATACTAAGCATATATTTATTAAAATCAAATTTTTATATTCAATATGCAAATTTTCCCATTCAAACTGTAAACCACTATTTATAATAAATACAATTGCATGTTATTAAACGGTCAAACAGTCTTAATGATGAAAAACAATTTTATAATAATAGGTTTAAATAGAAATAAAGTCATGGATGTGATGTAAATATGTGACTATAGGAATATACAGAGAAAAACACACAATCTCTATTATAAATAAGATATATATATAATATATATATATATATAATATATATTATATATATATTTATTTTTATTTTTAAAACCCTGACGACGTGAAAAAAACTCCCAAACTACAATTTATGAGTAAAAATACAAATTTGTGCCTGGAGAAAAATCTATGAAAAAAAGTTAATTTTCACCTTTAGTTGTTAAAGTTCCTAGCATAAAAATTTGCGTGTGCGCATTATCTGAAATAACTTAATTGTTATTAAGAACACATTTTATGATATTTTTGTGTTAAAGCATGCATGGTATGTTTCCGAAACGATTTGCATATTTCGCACGGGACACATTCAAAATGGCTACCGTCTTGTTTCAAAGTGAATGTCAGTTGCTAAATTCCTTGCATAAATTATCTGAAATGAACTTAATTGTTATTAAGAACACATTTTATGATATTTTTGTGTTAAAAGCATGCAGTTGTATTGTTTTCGAAAACGTTTCTTAGATTTGTTTATTTCGCACGGAGACTTTCAAAGTGAAAGCAAAAAGGTTATTCTAATTGGCCCTTATTTGCTAGAAATTTTGATAATTAAAGGTGAAAATTACCAAAAATAATATACCAAAATTACGCACCATCTGAAAAATAATCGACCTACATGAGTGTAATGCTCAAAAGAAAATATGCCTAAGTTAAAATAATGCCATAGAGCTCAATACACTAAGTAAAAGCTATATATTATATATATATATATATATTATATATATATAATATATATATATATATATACTCTCGTGAGCAGAAAAAATGGTCCAAGATTGAAAGAGGAAGAAAATAGATTTTTCGATATTTTTCAGGAATTTACTGAAATTTAACTGCAATTCCTATTTTTCAGATCATTAATATTATAGTATATAATAATTTAGTGGTAAAATGAGTCCTAAAAAAAGTAAGACCGCATCTGGGCGAGGATATGAAAAAACCGAATTGCAGGATTAAGCAATTAATATGACTTACAAGCAGATTTTCGATATTTTGAAAAAAAAAATGTGACAGCATCTCTCTCTGTTGTGAAGCGAATTGGTTAAAGGTTTGAAATCGAAGGTTCAGTAAAAGGAAATCTGGATCTGGTCGCCTAGAGCAATCCACTGTGAAGGAGGACCACAGGCTTAAAATGACTGTTTTGAAGGACCGAAAGAAACTTATGTTGACCATGCAAACAATTCAAACAGCGGATGGAAATTCCATTTCTAGAATGACAATTAGACGATTGAAGGAAATGGGATATTCTTCAAAAAGGTGCGTAAAGAGCCATTATTTATCTAAGAAGAAATCAATGATATAAAGACCATTGGTCTCGCGTTATGGCAAAAAGAAAGATTATAGATGATTTAGGAATGTTTTCTGGTCCCGATGAATCAAAATTTTTGTCTTTTTGTGATGCTCCCGAGCGCTGCCGTTCGAAGATCCGGAGAAAGATTATCGCCAACTTGCATAACGAACAGTGAAACACGGGAATGGAGGGATAATGGTATGGAGAACTTTTAATGCCGCAGGAGTTGGGGAACTGAGATGTGAGGCGTCAATCAATGCAAAGGAATACATTCGAATATTAGAACAGGACTATTCCAAGTTCCAGAGCTGGGAGTATCCCCTAACATTATTTTTTTAACAACAAAGATAATGCACCTGCACACACCGCTAAAGTCACTAAGAAAATGGTTGCCGATAATTCAATTGATGTGATGTTTTTGGTCTGGCCAAAGCCCCGCCTCCGATTTAAACCAATCGAGAATATTTGGGCCATAATATCTCGTGCATGGTGGAGAAACTTTTTCGAAACAAAGAAAAACTGTGGAAAGCTCTGCAAATTGAGGAAGAGCATCCCCTCTTCACAGTGTTCCAAGTTGGTTGAGAGCATGGTTAAAAGGATTGTTAATTAATCTTTTAAAGAATCAAAAAGCGGAAAGCAATTCCATACAAAGTATTTATTAAAGTAAATGTCTTTGTCTGTGTATATAGGAACCTCGTTTTTTGTTTTTATTTTTTGTATTTTTAAATCTCCATATATATATATAGATCCCTGTCAAGGTTGGCAATGATTGTAACAATGGGCATCTGGCTTTCCACCCCATGCTGAAGATCAACGGCATTCCTAGAACAGACATTCTTACTAATAGACTAGGGTTTGTCTTTTCTACAATTGTTGGTTGGTTGGTTGGTTGGGTTTTTTTTTTACAGTAACATTAACCTTTGCTTGGTTATTTTAAGACAATTATGGTCTCAATTTATATATACTATAAAAATACATCTTCAACAATCAATTTATACAAGTGAAGTTTAATCATTCAAATGTGTACATAATCAGAGAGAGAGAAGAGAGGACAGCAGACAGACAGACAGACAGAGAGAAGAGACAGAGACAGAGAGAGAGAGTGAGAGAGAGAGAGAGAGAGAGAGAGAGAGAGAGAGAGAGAGGAGAAGAAAGTAAATGAGTACATGGTCAAAGTGAAAGAAAGAGAGTACATGATGACAGAAGTGGGAGATAGACAGACAAAACAGACATCACACACACACACACACACACACACACAGAGAGAGAGAGAGAGAGAGAGAGGGAGAGAGAGAGAGAGAGAGAGAGAGAGAGAAGAGAGAGAAGTAAATGAATACATTGTCCAAATGAAAGAAAGAGAGTACATGGATGAGGGAGTGGGAAGAGAGGAGACAGACAGACACACACACACACACACACAGAGGGAGAGAGGAGAGAGAGAGAGAAGAGAGAGAGTAAATAAGTACATAATCAAAGCACAGGGGCGCGTACGTTTGCCTGTGTTAATAATGTCTAAATAATTTCATAGACTCTTGATTATTTTTATGTAGTAAATTATAAATTAAATACTTATTTAAACCTACTTAATTTCCTGAAATGACTGTGACGTAAGCACTGACGTAGTTTCAGTTATAAATAATAGAGACTCATTCTCTATTATCAATAGAATGTCACAATCTAGAGCGTTTGCCACTATTGTCCATTAATGTTTAGACTGCTTTGTTTTGAAGATAAATCTTACTATACCTATCAGAAGGAAATATAGTTTTTTTTTAGAAGAAATACTTGTGCTAAGACTGCTACATTTGTTTGTTCATGTTTCTATTGCGTGTCTTGCAATATTTTGTTTCGAGTTGATGAATGCCGCCTGTTGAATTTTTTAAAAATCCTGTTTCCTCGTAGATTCTCATATTTCATATCACGTGATAATCTTGTTATTCTCATCAATTGAAAGAACATCAATTCAGTTTTCTTACAAAACGAATGAAAAATGAATTCTTGTTTTGTTTTGTTTTTTTCTACAAAAAAAAAGATACATGAATGCGAAAACAGTCTCCATTGAAAAATAGTATCAACTAAGTATTATTTGTATTATTCGGACTATTGACCTCATCTTCATTGTTATCTATACAACGTTTCGGCCGATATGCCCTCCGGCCTTCTTCAGGTATTTCTTGTCGGACTCGGGAACCATCTCGGACTCAGGAACCTTTATATCGTAATCGGGAACCTTCCAATTTGACACATGGCCTAGTGGATAAAGGAGTTAGGCTAAGGCAATCCTAAGTGACAGTTATCTCTAGACTGCATGTTCAATCCTGGTCAGGGGTAGCAGTAACATAGACTAATAATTAACACAGCTTAACACCTCTACCCCAGCTATGGTTAGTGGAATGAGAATAGGATACCCTCGTGGACTGAATAAAGGTTTGGGTTCAAAGTTCCGTGATGGCTCCCGATTACGACAAGAACATTCCCGATTACGACAAGAAGGTTCCCGAGTCCGAGAAAGTCCACCGAGTCCAAGAAGAAATAATGTGAAGAAGGCTGGAGGGCACATCGGCTGAAACGTTATACAGATAACAATGAAAATGAGGACAATAGTCCGAATAATACAAATAATACTAATCATCAAGCCTCATCTAAAAGATTCAGAGAAACTAATTTTCTACAGCAAATTTTATTGTAATTATTAAGTATAATCCAACTATATTACTTGTCTGTTTATACTATTTGATTTATTTGGACTATTGTCATAATCTTTATTGTTATCTGTACAACGTTTCGGCCGATGTGCATTCTGGACTTCTTCAGGTATTTGTTGTGAGACTCGAGAACCTTCTCTTCAAATTCAGGAACCTTTTTCCGAACTGGGGAACCTTCTTGACGTAATCGGGTGCCTTCAGGGAACTTTGAACCCAACCCTTTATTCAATCCACGGGGGTATACTGTTCTCATTCCGCTAACCATGACTGGGTACAAGTGTTAAGCTGTGCTAATTATTATTCTATGTTAGTGTCACCCTTGACCAGGATTGAACCTGCAGCCTAGACAAAAATGTCACTTAGTTAAGTTATTTGAGAGATTATTGAAGAACTGGTGAGTTATGAGCGAAAAAGTAGCGTGTTCTCTGCAGATTAGTTAAGGTTCTGCCTATCGAATCATCCATAAAACAAGATTGTTTATAATCTTCAAATCTTCCTTATATATACTAGCAAATTTATGCACCCTCCGGGTGCAAGTATTTAAGTTTTGATATAATAATATATCATATTAAATTAGAAAGGCTAATGAAACTGAATAAGAATGCAGATAAAAAGATTAGTAACAGAGGGGGTATGATTGTAAAATATAACAACTTTGAAACTAACTCTTCCATCATTTTCCATTACTCCCTTCTTTCATTGGTAAATTTTCCTAATTTAACTATTTAATTAAAATAGGAAATAAAGAATAACATTGTAGTTATTTCCTCTTTTAAGATTTATCCCCGAGATTTTTGCTCATATTCAATAAGGTAAAACCAAACAATTAGAAATCAATAATACTAAGCATATATTTATTAAAATCAAATTTTTAATATCAATATGCAAATTAGCCTTCCCATTCAAACTGTAAACCACTATTTTGTTGTATATATAAATACAATTGCATGTTATTAGTATGTAGATACGGTCAACAGTCTTAATGATGAAAAACAATTTTTATTAATAATTAAGGTTTAAATAGAAATAAAGTCATGGAGAATGTGATGTAAATAACAAAGAGAATTGTGACTTGTATAGGAATATAGTTTCGGTTACAGTCAGAAAAACACACAATCTCTATTATAATAAGATATATATATATATATATATATATATATATATATATATATATTCATTTATTTTTTATTTAAAACCCTGACGACGTGAAAAACTCCCAACACTACAATTTATGAGTAAAAAAATACAAATTTGCCTGGAGAAAAACTATGAAAAAAATAAGTTAATTTTCACCTTT
>CM042148.1:81945866-81973366 GCA_023376005.1 Doryteuthis pealeii
ACATTGCTTTTAATACGTTTGAGAATAACATGCTAGTATTAGAAATCAGTAACAGTAAATAATTATGTTTTAAAACCAGTTTTGTTAGAATCATTAAGCAAATTATTGCGACCATAAACTATGTAGATCTTTGTATATCACATCTTTCAAGATTTTAAATGCATCAATAATATGGACAGTTTTGCGGCAAATATGAATCAGCTAAACTTTAATAGGGACATCGTTATTAAATGTTATGTTAGAGTAAATAATGACACTTTAATAATCGTTGAAAATAAAACTTAAATAACTAAGGAAATTGTGACATCAGTAGTGACATAGTTTCGGCTACAGACAGTTACTTATCTTCCACTATAATATATATATATATATATATATATATATATATAATATATTTATATATATATGTTGTATATTTTGGCAGCAAGTTATTTTGTAGGCACGTGTTATTGGACGACACGGAACATTTCTTTTTCATTATTTGGATTTGGATTTTTTCCAGTCTTGTGGCGATCTTTCTGATATTAGGATTCAGTTGGTACACGATTCTTCCCATACTATCTGCCCGAGCACTTTCGACTGCTTCTTCAGTCGTCATCATAGGGTATATGATTTGGTGTTAGTTCGTTTTTTTGTTCTTTTATCTATTTTGTTTTTAAATTGGAAGAGTCTATTATTTTTAGAGGGTTGCGTGTTTAGTGTATTAGTTATTAAAGATAGCTAATATATTATGACCGACGATTTTTATTTCGCAAATTACGTGTTTTCATTCTTCAAGCTTTGAGAATTCTTGTTTTCTGGAATTATATGAAACTTAAATAACTAAGTGATAATTGATAATTGTGACGTCAGTAGTGACATAGTTTCAACTACAGACTGACAGTTACAATATCTTCCATTATATATATATATATATATAATATATATATATTAGTTTGAAATACGCTAGACTTAGCGCAGGATGGCGTCGTCAGTTATGTTATTGGCTGGCTTCATAGGGGGGTTTCGGGTCTTTCAACATAATACCCCCTCAGCCAGCCAGACCCCGTTGGAGCCGATCAAACTCCAACACGCCACCCTTGTGCAACGCCAACAAAGAGAAACTACGACAATGCGATCCTCGAACTCTTTATATCTGAATGGCCAATTCTTCAGCCAATCAATGATAAGAGTAGTTGTTAAAAACAGGATCGCGCGATTCAGAGAATTTCTTTTAATAAATGCATTGGCATGGCTAGGATGTTACTAAGAAGAAAAATGCGTAGGATATATGAGACTGAAAGGAATGTAAGTTGTAACAATTGAGAAGTCTTTAGTTTTTGATATTGTTTTTTTTGCCCCCCCCCAAAAAAAAAAATGTCATAATAGCAATATACAAATTACTCCATATTCAATTTGGTCGAAGTTGAATACGGAATTTAAACTAAATTTTTTTTTTTGCGCTGGTAATAACTACAAATATATACATATAGTTAAGGGGTTAAAAAAAAGGTGTAAAATTGCGTAAACTATATGTATTTTCTAATTATTGTCTATAAATATATACGGTTGAAAACTAGTTTTATAAATTGATCGGTTAAAAATAACTAACATTGCTAAATTTCAATAAAAGAGGGTAAAAAAAAAACGAAGTTGACGAGAACGAATGAATTTTTTAAAAAACAAAAGACAACTAAACGCAACCAACTAGAACGAATTCATATCGAATATAGAGCTTCGTTTAGTATTTGTACGGAAAAAAAAAACAAAAAAACAACATATCCCTCGAAAAAACTGGGTTTTAAGACTTACGAAATCCGACTAATATATACCCTAGATGATGTACTATGGAACAAAAAAAATTCCTAACGAAACTTAAATCAAATATTAAGTTTGGCATGAACTGTAATTTCCTAGGATTCCTCACACACACACACACACACACACACACACACACACACACACACACATATATATATATATATATATATATATATATATATATATATATATTCACGACTGAAAAGAATTTTTATAAATATATAATTATTTGACCGGTTTAAAATAAATAACATTGATAGATAGATATTTTCTCATGAGAGGGGGTAAAAAAATGTTAAAATAATTAACAAAACTGACTAAAGCGAATAAAAACTAAATAAACGCAACTGACTAGAACGAATGAAAATGGATTAAAGTTGTACTTAAAACCCTGCGAAATATTCTATTATCAATTCATTAAAATATTTTATCTTTCGAAAATAAAAGTTGCATTTGTGTCTTACGAAAATCGAATGACACAAAATTATGTAACCTTACTGATATCCTACTCGAAAAGGTAAATATTTTGAATAAACTTAATTCGGATGTTAAAAAAAAAAAAAAACGAATGCATGACATGTATTTTCTAAAATTTACCGTTGTGCGACTAAAAATTATTTGACCGATTTAATCTAACTACCGTTTAAATTCCGTTTAACTTTTATTTAGGCTTCCCTCTTTATAACTGTATACTAATTTTACTAGTTTGCTATAACTAGTTTTAATATGTTAGTAAATATTCAAATTTCCTACTCGGGATCGGGCTTAAAAAATGATTTGAATATATACAGTCGGGATAAAATAATGCATTTATGTGTAAGTTCTATGGAAATTGAAAGGCTCCAGTACTTTGTGTTTCATTCCCCTCTTTTCCATTTTTTTACCTTTCCTCTAGTTGGGATGGAACGAAAAAATATATTACGATAAAAACGATAAGTGACGGGGAAGTGCTAAAATTTATAGACATAGACAGTTACAATATGTTCCATTATATATATATATATATATATGTATATATATATATATATATATATATATATATATATATATATATATATATATATATTATATATATATATATTGGTAATCTATAGGAACATTTCATCGCATTTAGAGAATATATGACCATTTTTATTTCGCAATTACGTGTTTTCATACTTCAAGCTTTGAGAATTCTTGTTTTCTTCTAAGGAAATTGTGACGTCAGTAGTGACATAGTTTCAACTACAGACTGACAGTTAAATATCTTCCATTATATATATATATATATATATATATATATATATATATATATATTATATATATATATATATATATATACTTTGGTAATCTATTGGAACATTTCATCGCATTTAGAGAATATATGACCATTTTTATTTCGCAATTACGTGTTTTCATACTTCAAGCTTTGAGAATTCTTGTATTCTGGAATTATATGAAAGAGCTGTTATTTGAAAACAACGAAACACTGTAATCATCATATCCGACTTGATAGCTGTGCAATATCAGCGATCAATTCACGTTGTGAAAGATCCATGATAGATGGCTATCAATTCTTGGAAAGGACCAATTTATTCTCGTACGCTTAAATTAGCGGAGACGCTGGAAATTTAAAGAAATGAAGGCTTGGCACTCACTTCCCACAAACGCTTTAGCATTCATCTCAGTTGATAAAAGACACCGATACATTATTATTTCCGACAGAAAAGAATTAAAGCAATATTCGGGCTGTTTTTTTTTCTTCTCTTTATAATCATAGACAAATTAGCGTTGCCCAATCATTCTATCTCCCGCTTATTTGGCCCCGTACCATACTAAACTAAGCTTAGTAAATATCAATATTGTCAAAGTGGGCCTGGGAGTAATGACAATGAAGGGGTACTCCTCACTCCCCAGAGCTCCAAAATTGAAACTTCACAATTAGATGCAGTTTAACGTCATACCCAGGACACTACAACCCTCATCGATCACCTTCTAGCCCATGTGAGATAAAAAGGTTTGGTTGGTTGATTGGGTTTTACGGCATGTCAACCCATTGGGTTATTTTATGCCGAATACATTTTGTTTTTTTCTTTGTAAGGTACAGCTACCACGTGTGCAGCAACCAGCATATCATTCTAGATCTTGCTTCTATTGGTATTGAGGTATAGTGATAGGGGTTTAGTTATTTTTTGAAATCAAGTTTTCTGTTGAGGATTTGAACATCAAAAGAGTGTGTGAGTGATTTTGTAGGTCTATGAACTTATATCCTTGATAGGAGGCCGGTTCTTTTCAAAAAGTTTAATATGCTCTTGGGATCTATTTTTCCAAATAGTTTGTTCATGCTTTTAACATGGTAGAACTTTCTTCGAGTGTGGGAGAGGTGCGTGCATTTAATCAGAATATGTTTTATTGTATACTGATTTCCACATAAACATTTAGGTGGAGGTTCTTCTTTTAGAAATAAGGAGTGGGTTAATCTAGTGTGGCCAATGCGTAGCCAGGTGATAGTGGTTTCTTTTCTTCTGGTATTACTACGATCAGGTGTCCTTTCTTTAAAGCTGGGCTGTATTTTGTAGAATTGGTAGTGGGGATTTTCATAGTTGCTGCCATTTGTTTGTCATTATTTGCTTGATTTTTGGTTTAAGATGAAGATTTGGGGTAAAGAGGTAGTACTAATCCGGGCCAGAGTGGGCCTGGGAGTAATGGCAGTGAAGAGGTACTTCATATTCCCTAGATCTCCAGAATTGAAGACTCGCAATTAGATGCTGTTTAGTGATGTACCGGGAGCACCCCCGTTTTCTAGCGGGGGTGGGGTCTTACCCCCTGTAAGTGTATCAGTCAGTGTAATCACTTTCATTCATCATACTTTCTTTCTTTCTTTCTTTCTTTCTTTTCTTTCTTTCTTCTCTTTCCGCCTTTCTTATCTTTTTAAAGGGCTGTCTTTTGTTAACAGGAAGACATCATTATTGTACACTTATTTATACGAACAGTTATCGTTATTTTAGTTGTTATAGTCATAGCCTTTCGGTAGTTGTACCTTACGGCTTTCAAACCCAGTAATGTTCACAGGATTTTGAGTAGATCTCTTCTATCCACTCGTCTAGATTATCCCCATTTTCTTGTCCACACTTAGAGGATATCTCATATCAGTTAATCCTGTCATCATGTCGAGATATCTCCAAGCATTGGCAGTCAAATAAAAACAATTTATCCAGCTAGATTGGATAAAGTGTTCAATTCCGAATTATGTTTTTACAAATCGCAGCAATCGTAGGAAGATTGTATAGATCCAATCTTCTAAGTAAAAGAAAGTTTTATACCCTGGCTTATTTTAGAGGCACCGTTGTAACATAATAGAGGGGGAGACAGAAGTGTAACAGTGAGGTGTAAATTAGGACGGAAAAGTTTTAGAAGGAAAATAAGAATTACGCGTTAGATTAGAATGGAAAAGTTTAAGAAAGGTAGCCGCTTCTTGTTAAAATATATATGACCTTTAATCTACTCAGGTATGAGGACGAAGACTTCACACAATATCTATCTATCTATCTATATGTTCTTATATATCAATCTCTATCTCAGTCTTCCTATGTATGTATGTATGTATGTATCTATCTATCTATCTATCAATCTATCTGTCTATGTAAGTTTTCAAATCTATTTATAATGATTTCTTTTGTTTGTTTTTTTCTTTAATGGCTCATCAAACTTCGTGGATAATATAATGCCTAAACAATTCTTGTGGTAGAACAGTGGTGGTACTATTTAACCCATAGTTGAGGGATAAGTGAGTTCATGCCTTATTCAAGGGTAATAGTCCGAAGGTATACGTAATAGAGCGACTGGAGTTGGAACTCGCATACTACAATGTTGGAGTTCAGCATGTTAGCCACAGGGACACCCCAGGAACCCAGTGTTATATTGAACTCACTAATAATACGTATCTAAGCCTAGCTTGTTAACCATTACACCATGCAAGGCACTTAGGTTAGCTTAACTGAGCACAAGTATGGGGCACCCAGTACGAATCAAACTCACTGACAATAGTCCTTGTAGAATTGCTGCACACACAATAATTATCCCTGTAATCAAACGTCCCCTATGTAAGTATTTACCCAACCACTCCACTTGTGGTATAAGAATACTTAGTCAGCATATTACTCCTGTATTTCTGAGAATTGGGACATACCATTAATCTTCATAGGTAGGGTATTGTTGTAACCTAACAAAGGTTACTAAATGAGAAATAACCAAACGGATGTTGGAAATGGAATGGAATCTTTATAACATTAACAAAATACAATACCCACTAGCAGCATGAAGAAAGATAAACCACTGCTTGTGATATAAGACTACCCAGTCAGCATAATACTCCTGTATTTATGAGGATTAGGACATACCCATTAATATTCATAGGTAGGGTATATAACAAAACTTCATTTTGTTCTTTTCAAAAAACTGTCCCATATTTATTGAATGACTCTTGTACAATCTACAGTAAAGTCGTATTTTTCAGACCTAATAGGGTATGATACAGAGGAGCAGTTAGTGTATACTTTTAGGCATTACCTTAATATGGCTATATTCAGGAATGCTATTACTCAGGAGATTTGGAAAGCATTTCTACCTCAGGGCAAAAGAAGAAAATAATGAAATTTAGGAATGAAGGTGACAAAATTTCAAAAACAACAAAAAACAACAACAAAAACAACAAAAAACAATTGCAATCTAGAATAATTTAAGCGGAGTTTAACAGGTTTGAATTCCTAGACTGGTTACCTAGTCAAAGTTAAAGAGCCCAGTATGTCCTACTATTTTCTCGTAGCTAGAGAGAGAGAGTAGTTGAAAACATACCTTTCCCAAGAGTATTAGCGCTATGTGAAATGAAAACTGCCTCGTTTAGGATTTGAACTCGAGTTGATGAGTCCATTTCCAAGAATCTAACCATCAACTGATGATATAGTGTGTACAGCAAAGTGTGTAACAGGCAAAAAAAATCCAACTTCTTTCCTGTGAGTAGGATATGACAGTCAATTTCTTAAGTAGAGTTGAACAGGTTTGAATTCCAAGTTTTCCTTCTCCTAGACTGGTTGCCTTACCAAGGTTAGAGCACAATACGCCCTACGATTTACCCACAGATGGAGCGAGGATAATTGGATGCTGGGTGGTTGGATTTTACGGCATGTCAACCTTTGGGTTATTTTATGCCGGAGAAATTTCTGTTTTATTTATTCTTGTCGAGTATTCAACTTTTGTTATACTCTATTTTTTTAAAACTCATTTTCTAATTAATTTTTTAAACTCATTTCTTTTTATATATCTTAACCCATACATTGGATGCTAATTGGTACTACCACTCCGGTCAAAGTGGACATGAGACTAATAGCAATGAAAGGGTATTCCACACTCCCCAGAGCTCTAGAATCGGAACCTCACCACTCGATGCAGTTTAACGTCATACCCAGGACACTAAGATTCTCAGTAACCGCCTTCTAAATAAAAATAAAAAGGGTTGTGGATGTAAAGTTTTTAAATGCCATCCTTGGCCAGTTGAAAAGGGCTTAGAGAAAGTCCTATGTTATGGAATCCTTTGGTAAGCGTATAAGTCCTATCCTGCGTATTGGTAAAGTCCTGTGATTTAATCCTATGTCCGTCGTCCATGAATATCACAGTAATTATAACCACTAGGGTTGGTTTAAGTATTGTATCAACCTCAGAGTACTGCCAGTGATTGGCCAAGAGTTAGATCACATGATCTCGCCTAATCTATAAGTATGGGCGAGGATCCAGCACACTTCTTATATACAAAAAAAGTCAACAGGGGGTTTGTTATCAGAGCAATACGGTCGGAACAACTGCATAGGTGCTCGGGCTTGACGTGATTAGCCGATTGTTCGGAGGCGGTCCTCTCTGATCGCTCGTATATCCCAAATAGGAGTCAAAGTGGAGTGCTGCATATCATGGACTGCTCAACCACCAGGATGCCGTCCTTAAGCATGACGGAACACTACTCACGGCAAACAAGTGGCCCATTAGGAGGAGAGTCTTAACCCTCTGCAGAAGTGCAGTCGGCGTACTGTACAGCCCCAGCGACAGGGGTTAACAATTAGATGAATACATTTCCAAAGGATATTAGCGCTATGAAAAGGGTAAACAGATTCATCCAGCATATGAACTGTATGTACAAAATATTCTATTAACTCAGTTTGTTGAGTCAATCAAACACATTTTAATTAATTTTATGAAATCTCAATAAAAATATATTTTGGACAGTAAAAATATTTACTTTTCAATAATTCGCCGAGGAAATTAAGTTTGCTAAAATGATATTTGAAAATTCAATCGGACATGTAAATAATATAAAAATAATCCCAATGACTTAAAAAGATAAAATCGAAAATGACGTTTAAAAATGTATTTATTTATTTTTGCTATATTTTTGATGAAGCTCAGTCAATCATCTCTATATTAATATTCTTTGAGGCGCGCGGTGCAATGGTTGACGTTGTAGGAAATGGAAACGACGAGAAGAGTTCAAATCCTAGACGAGACTGTTTCCATTTCACTTAGCGCTAATACGCTTGGGAAAGGTATGAATCCAATTATTCTCCCTCCAACTATGGGTAAATAGTAGGGTAGACTTGGCTCTTTAATCCATAGTGTGTGTGTGTGTGTATGTATGTGTGTGTGTGTGTGGGGGTTGTACATGGAGTCAACGGGGCTTAGTTACTAACAGTTTCTCGCCTACGCGATCTTCTGTTTGGTATGAAGATCGAATATGCGAGAAACTATCAGTAACCAAGTGCTATTGACTAAATATACACGCTGCCTTAAATTAAACATAAATTCTCTATCAAAGATCTTGAGCATTGTTACTTATAAATATAGCACTCATATTATCTACACACACACACACACACACACACACACATTATATATATATATATATATATATATATATATATAAATACGATTGAAATCGAATGGTCTAAAAACTTCCTACTTAAGTTTCTCGCAGTAGCGATAATCTTCGGGGTATTTTTTCCGAACAACGTAATGTATTTTATAGCAGGGTAGTGCCCATTTCGATACAGCGAATACCCGAATATTCACGCTATGGAAGAAGGTAGTTTTTAAACCATTCGATTTTAATAGTCTCTTAGCTCTTTATATTGAGCACTTTTAATCGGTTTTACTGAAAAAATCCTGAAGTAAATAAGATTGTATATTTATTTGCTTGGTGGATTTAATGGTAACTGTGGCATATATATATGAAGAGAAAAATGGAAGTGAATCCAACGGTATGTAATATAGTGAAACATTTTTAAAAACACAGGTTCAAATAAAATGAGTGATATTTATTCAGCCAACAACCATAGTCTCCTTATCATTCTGTGATAAATTTTACTTTTCCTTATATCAACAAAAGTCCTGAAGAAGATCTACTAAACAGATTAAAACACTGCAGCGTTGACTGAATAAATATCACTCATTTTATTTGAACCTGTGTTTTTCAAATTTTTGACTATATTACACACACACCACACATATATATTACATATATATATAATATATATATATATATATAGAGAGAGAGAGAGAAGAGAGAGATGATGGGGGTCCTGTGTATGTTGTGTATGGCCTCTATATCCATTTATGCGCACAGTCATTTGAGTCGCATGAAAGAGCTGACCGGAAAAATAATGTCCACAGACGACTGTCCTCTAATATTTACAACCAAGGATTTTGTCATTACTGACAACCATTGGAACACGTGTCTACGGAAGTCAACTATTCAGCTTCCGTTTGAAAAGAGATCTGGAGACTCGCATGTTGATCATGGCGCAGTCGCTGCTGACAAGGAGATCGCTAAGTAAGTCGTTCAAGTGGACACAACGGCCGTTTTACGCTGACCATGCTTAACAAGAACCGCCACAATCTTTTCAATGCCCTTGCATGGCCGACCGACCGGCGGACCGGGCCGGGCCGGGCTGGGCTGGGCTGGGCTGGCCTGGGCTGGCGGTCAGTGGCGGGAAAAGGCTATTGGATTGAAGTTAATAAGACAAGGCCGTCGTCAGAAAAGTCAGCCGCAAACGTTCAGGACAGAAGTGGCGGAAAAATGAGGTTTTACTCTGGAGTGTTTCTTACGAATCCTTTTGTCGAAAGACGTTTACAGTGAAGCGGAGAACGGTAAAAACAGGAAGTATCGAAAGTGTCAACAGTTCTGTGGAATTGGTTCGAGTTTTGAATAGTGCCGCTTAGAATCCTCAGAAGAAAAGGAGTTGGGGAAATATCAGAGGATCTATTTATTTTAGTTCTGAAGCTTTTCTGTAAAGGGGGTAATCGTAATAGTCAGGAGTGTGACGGAAATTGACTTCCGGTGGCGCACGTAGAATTACAAAAAGTGTCTTTGAAAAAAAAAAGAGCTGAATTTCGGCTTTGCCATTAAATCTCGTTCTGTCTGTGGAGCTTAGAATATGCTGACTCTATAAGAAATACACTCTTCCATGCCGTTAACGGATTTTTATCCAGGTTGGTTAGTTATTTGGTTTAATGGCATTTAATCCCATGTGGGTTATTTAAAGCCAAGTCTTGTTTATATATAAAAGGGGATTTTAACTGTTTTAATACACACATGTGTATGTATGTAAAGGCTTCCATAGAGTGCTTCATTCCTTTTTATAGGCTTTTTCAAAACATTTTTATTTTAAAAGTTTATTTATAAAAAAAAAACTTCTTTGTTGAGGCTTGTAATCTCAAATCTATTTTAGAAAATATTTTGATGGGAAATCATAACGAAAATATATAATGTACTTATTATCTATAAATTAATACTGGTGTTCCTAAATCTTCCGTCCGTTATCATCCTGCAACAGTCGCTGGTGAAAATGAGACCGTCCAAATTGTTCAAGATGCAATGCAAAAATATAAATCCAGATTATCTGGTATCGCAGATTTCTTATTTGTCCCATTTTATTTCACCCAATTTTAAAAATGAAATAATCCAAAAGGTTTTGCGTCGCTTAAATGCCCAACGTAAAAGTAAAATGAATTAAGAAGAAAAGAAAAGAAGTTACGTCTTTTTTTATTAGTAATATTGAAATTGTGAATTACGGAATATATTTTTATAATTTTGATCTTATTTCTTACCGGCTTCCTGCTCTAATTTGCGCTGTTTTAGCAAACCGACTTCAGGCGAATTATCGTCCCAACTTAGATATTTTCAGAGTCGTGTTTTTGTCACTTGTTGCTGGGAATGTAGATATTTTAAACGCCTCCCCACAGATTTTTATCGGCAAATCAATGTAAATATTTTACAACCGCTTTTTTTTTTAAAGAAAGAGTGGGAGAGTTAAATAAAGACTGTTATACTTTTTACACATTTAACTATTTTGCAATAGCTCTTAAGTAAACATATCAAACGTTGTAATATTAAATTATCATACTGTGGTATATTCCCATGTCCTGTTGGTAATTTATCAATAATTAATTTTTTAAAATAATTTAGATAGGGAATATCATAACTGTATAGAAATAAAGCCGGCAGGCTGGCCTATTGTCGGTATATATATATATATAATATATATATATATATATATATATATATATATAAAAGGAAAGATGTTGGTATGTACGTGTCGACCTATAACTCAGAAAAGAGGAGTCACTCAGATTCGAAATCTTGCATATAGATTAATATCCTTCTAACTAAGAAACACACCAAATTTGGTTATTGATTTTTACTGATTAAGGGATATAATTAATTTATCATACAAAATCAAACGATTTTCGGAAAATATCGTAAGTTGCTCCTGTTGCTAGGTGTATCAGCAGAAGCTTGGCTGCTTATTTTATCAGAAGAAAAAAAGAAAGAAAGAAAGAGAGAAAGAATATCAGCTACGTGTTGCTACCAGTCATTCAAATTATCCGCTATAAGTATGACTAAATTTTAACGTAAAATCAATTTTTTTTGTCCAATCTTTAAAATATTTATTTGGTTAGAAAGAAAAGAAAAATAATCTTTTTTAAATATGTAATTTGTATAAGTTTTTATGCATTGAATTATTTTTACAGCGTGTTAGAAATATTTTAATATACGAAGTATGATTTTTTTTCAGTAAAATCAAATCTTTTTTAACGTGAAATCAAATCTTTATCCATATTCTTAAATTGTACACTCAATTCAATTTATTTACGGTTACATTTTAGAAAAATAAGATTTTAAATGTAAATAAAAATATCATGAAAATGTTTTAAAATATTCACCAGTATAGGGTTGTATATAAATAAAAATGATAAAATGAGTTGTTTTGTAATTAATACTAATGGTAAAAAAAAGTCTTCATTTTTTAGAGAATAACGAAAACTTTTGAAATAAAACAATATTTTTTAAAATAATATCATGAGTTTAAGCAAAAATAGATATTGCAATACGATAATTCAGCTTACGGAAATAATGAAAATTATGAACGAAAACAATGTTTACTGTTGTTCACATTTTTGTACCATTAAATCAACTGACTACCGGTGTTTTTAAACAAATTCTATGAAAAATGAAAATATGTTTAAAATATTTTTTTTCTGAAAATATTTTAGGGAAATATTTTTTACGATTATTATATTTTATGAAATCTGAAAAAAATAAATAGATAAAAAACGATTTTTTTTCTATAAAAATAATAGTCTGAATAATTACATCAGATTTTTATAAGTTTCTATACGGGATTTTGTTTTTAGTAAACATGATTCCTGAATTCTACTAAAAAATGTCAATATTATGACATAAAATTGTTTCAGATCACTCAAAAATACAGGATTACATACATCAAATACAGGAAAAAATCCCCAAAATAAACACTGTAATACATAAATTTTCGGTGATTTTAAAAATTGTTCCTAAAAATTTTTCGTCCGGTCATGGATAGGGTACTTTTGCTAGTATATATATATATATATATATATATGTGTGTGTGTGTGTGTGTGTGTGGTGGTGTGTAAAGGGAATGACTTACCGGTAAAAATATTGGGTGAGTCTCAATATTTGGTCGGTATAAGTCAGCATTATAACAAATATAAATTGCTCAATACGTTAGTAGAGCAAATTTCGTATTATAGTGTGTACAAAAATAACCTGGTCGAGTTTCATCATAAGGAATCTTCACCATAAATATATTCAGAGGTAAATCCACTGAATTAATCAAGGTATTGATTACAGTTAACTGCATGAGATCCTTATGGTGAAACTCGAGTAGGTTTTTTCTGTACACACTATATATATATATATATAATATATAGAGTCATCCACAGACACCGTGTTTCGACGTATTACATCTCTTCAGTGTGGCTAGACATTTACAAGCTAGCCCCAGCAGGGATGAAAACCCGATCGATTCATCATCAGTCAGGCTTCTTATCGACTCGATCATCGTCACCTACTAATTGACTGGTAACTGGTTTAACTGGTAAATACACAAATCTGTATATATGTAAAGTTTTTTTAAAAGTGTCGTAGTTTGCAGAGCTCAATGTGTGCTCTTATTGTCAGGGTCACAGGGCTAAATTATATAAGTAAAAATATAACACAATATTTAGATTTTTAGCTTATAGCCTATTTCAGGAAGCCTAAATCGAATGTCTAGTGTTCCCATCATTGGGAACACTACACATTTGGTTTAGGCTAAAATTATAAAAATCTAAATCTTCTGTTATATTTTTTACTTATATATATATATATATATATATATATATATATATATATAGTATATTAAGAAAAATTGAAAAAACACAGGTTTAAATGAGTTAAGTGGTAAGTTTATTGGCCGACGCTGCAGTGTTTCGATCTATTAATTAGATCATCTTCAGGGCATTTGTTGGTATATGGAAGGTAATAAAAAAATTTTATCACAGAATAACGAGAAAAGCGAGTGATTGTTCTTGTTTATCAGTCTGTTTAAAATTTGAAGTTTGAAAAAAGGAGATGGTTTGAAATATGACGTCAAAGATTCTCTTTTGCGGTGTGAGTATTTTTAAACAGACTGATAAACAAGGACTATTACTCGCTTTCTCGTTATTCTGTGATAAACATTTTTTATCACCTTCCATATACCGACAAATGCCCTGAAGATGATCTAATTAATAGATCGAAACACTGCAGCGTTGGCCAATAAACTTTATACTTAACTCATTTAAACCTGTGTTTTTTCAATTTTTCTTAATATACTCCATACCGTCGGATTCACTTCCTTTTCTTCACACACACACACACACACACACACACACACACACACATATATTATATATATATATATATATATATATATATTATATATATTATGTCGATTAAAATATGAGTTGAAAATATCTGCTTAAGTGAATAGTAATTGTGAACGACATTATTCTTTGCACATCATGTTGAAGAGAGAAAGAAAAAAGTGAATCGCACTGATATGCGTTTTAGTTGAGATTCGAGCGATAAGACACTTAATAAATAAAACTCGAATGATTCCGAGATGAGAAGAAAAAATAGCATCAAATCTGTGACAAGTGTCTTTCATGACAATTCTTTATTTCATGCAAAGGCGATGGTGCTGTTTTTTGTTTCTTTGCAAGAACAGCCATGCGCATAATTCAATTGATAAAAAACTTCCATTCGACATTGCTTGAATAATGTGAAGTCATTCAACCATTCAATTGTAGTGTCACACTCCAATGCCACTTAATACCTGCTTCTATCTTATCTTATTATTATAATGGAGATTGTGTGTTTGTCTGTCTGTAACCGAAACTATATCCCTACTCAAGTCACAATTCCCTTTGTTATTTACATCACATTGTCCATGATTTTATTTATATTTAAACTTCAATTATTAATAAAATTGTTTACATTACTTACACTGTTGACCATATCTACATGATATTTTCCACGTACCCCACTTGTACGGGTCAGGCACAAAGGCCCTATTTATGTGGGACACCCACAAGCCGAGACTCATGGGGTGGCAGGTGAAAATTGCGTCGATCCCGTCGGCATTCCCCTCAAGGGGGCGCCTCAGGCGCTGGGCAATAAACCCAGCCCTGCCCCTTAAATCAAGGGGGCAGGTGTTGCCTGGGGGACGGCCCCTAGGATCGACGCTGTTAATTATAGCAATGGTCCAGAGGCCGAAGCCACTGTTGACCATATCTACATACTAATAACATGCAATTGTATTTATATATACAAGAAAATAGAGGTTTACAGTATGAACGGGAAGGCTAATTTGCATATTGATCTTAAAAAAATGATTTTAATAAATATATGCTTAGTATTATTGATTTCTAATTGTTTGGTTTTATCTTATTGAATATGAGCAAAACTCTCTTCAATAAATCTTAAAAGAAATCCCTGAACAAGAAGAAATAACTGTAATATTATTCTTTACTTCCTATTTTAACTAAACAGTTTAATTAGGAAAATTTACCAATGTAAGACGGGAGGGGTATCAGCCAGACAGCGAGGGAGTATATCCCCTTTTCACTAGCACAAGACAAGGGAAATTGTTTTGAACTCTTTTTCAATAGCTCTTAAGTAAACATCTGAATGGGCTCTTTAGCCTTGGTCAGCAACCCATCAACTCAAGAAGTCCGACATAAAACCTCTGCTGCCTTCAAGGAAAGGCTAAGGGAGTAAACCCCGAAAATAAATCAGGAGCTGGAGTCCCTAAGGTGGTGTGATGCTGAAATCCAGTGCTAAACATTAACTCCTGCGACACTACCGTTGCCAAACTGCATTGGTCCCTTACCTTTCCTTTGGATCACAGCGGTAGTGTGGAGAAGGGGGATTTGCTGCACGGGCAACAGCTCATCCTCCATATGAACCCGCCCATGCTATGCAGTTCAAGTTAACAATAATCTTGACACCACTCCATCGTCTCTCGTAGACGGAAGGATGCCAACAAGTAAACATATAAACAATGTCATAATTAAATTATCATATTGTGGTATATCCATAGGTGGCTAGTATAAATATAAATCACATGTATCTATTCACCCAATCTCTATATACGAGCAGGAATTGACACAAGGTCAATTTTTAGCAGAGTTTAAAAGCCTTGAATTCAGAGTTTTCTTTCAGCTAGAGCGGTTGCCATATCAAGAGTCCAATTTATTTTACCATCTACCCATAGCTGAAGGGAGAATAGTTTGATTAATAACTATCACGAGGGTATTAGCGCTATGGGAAATAATCATACATATGTGTTTGTGAACACTGGTGAAGGTATAACAGGTTCAGACTTTTGAAAGATCCGCATTGAACTGACCAATGATGAAAGAACAATTATATATATATATATATATATATATATATATATATATATATATATATATATACTAGCAAATATATGCACCCTCCGGGTGCAAGTATTTAGGTTTTAATGTAATGAAATATCGTATTAAATTAGAAAGTCTAATAAGAATGCAGATAAAAAGATTTGAAACAGAGTGGGGGTATAATAAAAAAAATAGAAATGAAACTTATTCTTCCATCACTGCCGTCTTTCATTGCTGAATTTTACTTATTTAACTATTTAGTTAAATTAGGAAATAAAGAATAAAATTACACTTATTTCTTATTGTTAATGGATTTCATTTAAGATTCATTGGAGAGATTTTTGCTTATATTCATTAAAATAAAACCAAACAGTTAGAAATCAATAATACTAAGCACATATTTAATAAAATCACATTTTTAATATCAATATGCAAATTAGCCTCCCCGTTCACACTGCAAACCGCTATTTTGTTGTATATATAAATACAATTGCATGTTATTAGTATGTAGATATGGACAACACTAATAAAAATGTGAAGCAATTTTTGAGGTTTAAATATAAATAAAATCATGAAGAATGTGATGTAATAACTATGTTAATTGTGACTCGATTAGTAATATAGTTTCGGTTACAGACAGAAAAACACACAATCTCCATTATAATATATATATATATATATATATATATATATCAGTCATATCAGTCATCTGTCTTCTCATCAGTGCGGGTCGACTTTTAACAGTTACCTCGAGCCGGGATCGAAACCGACAGAATTTTCGACTGCCAAGTTCCTTACCTTGCGGCTGTCAGTCTGGGGTGAACAATTAATTGATACATACTTTTACGGGGGTATTGTTTTTACAATCACCAGAGAACTCAAACATGTAAACAGCGGACAGGTGAGTAACGGCTTACGCCAAATGGTGAAATTTCAATTAATGCCCCCCCAGTGCTCAACCATGGAGTGGGAAGCGTATATATATATATATATATATATATATATATATATATATATATATATATATATAGAGAGAGAGAGAGAGAGAGAGAGAGAGAGGGGGGGGAGAGAGAAGTTTTTTGGTCAACATTCTAGGATGAATCATAAATAAATCACCATCATCATGTCACACCAGTCGCACGGATATCCATGACAATCTCTTACCAACCGTTCCTATCATTCATCACTCACTGGAAGTCTTCTACGCAGCACCCAGTATCCGCACACAGCGCTAGTTATTGTAGCTCTTTGCTTGGAAGCCCGAACTGGCGTGCCCATGTGCTGGTTTCCATAGGAGAACGTCACTTATGAGTTCGTCTCCGCTTCTCCAGCAGTGCCCAGCATGTCTTGTCCGTATCACTCGGTTGGTTTGTGTGATAGGCACCCAGTGTCCATACAGCTGCTTTCTTGTAGGGTGATATTTCAACAATTTGTTTAAGATCAAGCGCAGTATTCTTGTGCAACTCCCATCTAGCTTATTCTCTAGGCACTTTGTTAGTATCCAAGTGGTAAGGCTTGGAAGAATTGTGCATTAACATCGCTTTCTGTGGATGAGATGTTACTACCTAGCGACAGGAATTGTTCCTCCTCCATAAATAAATAAATAGATATAAATTAAGATAATCGTGTAATAATCTTTCTTTGAGAAAAGCAAGATATTTGCTCCTAAATTGGACATACCTGGTGTGTACTGAAAAAATAATAAAAAACAAAACAAAACAAATTATTTTTCCTTATTCTAAAGTTGAAGATAACTATGAAATGCTACAATTCGGTGTTCAGGAAGCAATTTCCCCTTTAGCGATTTATTGATGGTAACGGTGGCCCAGGTAATATGTCCCCCCAGGGAGATTTACCGCTTGTGATATCAGTTTTAGATTGTGCAGAATATCCTTCAGTTATATACAATGGTCGACGAATTACGCCCAAATATATATTGAAAAATGTTTTTTACCTTACCACACAAAACTTTATCTTACCCACACAAAAGTCTCCGTACACACACACACACACACACACACACACACGCACACACACACATATATATATATATATATATATATATACACTAATGTATGACCCTCATATATATATATATATATATATAATGAGATACTAGTAAGCCAAGATTGGTCTTCTTAAATAAGCAAGTTTAAAGAGCATGAAACCAAAATGGTATCAGATTATACAATTAAATATATACAAAAATATATATCAATTATTGTTCACACTTTTTGACTTTTTCACATCAGCGTTAACTGATGACTTTTTACTGGAGTCAGAGTGACAGCAAGTCTCCTCAGGTCTCCGTGACTCTTCTGAGTATTCTGGCAGATTGCAACAGTGCAGTATTCTGGGTGGTCTCGATTCTCCCTCTGATTTCCAGATTTTCCAAACTTTTTTCCAATCTTTTTGGGACCGTTCCAAGTACACCAACTACAATTGGTATTATTATTATTATTATTATTATTATATATTATATATATATATATATATATATATATATATATATATATATATACGAGGGTTATTCAATCATAATGATTATCATCATCAGGTCGCGCTGACTGCACGGATTTCTATTACTCTCTCTCACAACTCATTGCTATCACTAGCAGGTCTTCATCACGGCATTTGGAATTCAGACAGAGCAGAATGGTGTAGGTTGTTGCTGGTCAGTTTTCACTGGTATGTGCATGGGTATGTGTCATTGCTTCTCCAGCATGTCTTGTTCATCTTATTTTGATGGTTTGTATGATGGGGAGCAAGTGGCAGTACAGCTGTTTTTTGTGAGATGCTCTTTCCAATATTTGCTCAAGACAAAGATTTTCAGCATCCTTACATAGTTCCTATATAGCTTTTTGTCTAAACATTTCGTCCAAGTGATGCAGATATATAAAAAAAAGTAAAGTTGCTGGCATAGCCTATTGTCGGTATCAGTCACTGATGAGCGGTGAAACTTTCATATAGGATTATATGCGGAACATGCGGGACTTTTATTATCTCTTCATACAAGAATAAAATGACCGGAGTGTCTGAAACAATTACCGAGGTATCTCCCTCCTTAGCATCATTAGAATAGTTTTTGCTCGTGTTTCACTGGCATGCCTAGAGACCCTTGCCTCTTGCATCTAACTGCAGTCCCAGGGTGGTTTCTGTTATGATCGGTCAGCAGTGGACATGATCTTCTCTCTACGCCAGCTACAGGAAAAGTGTCAGGAGCAGCAGATGCCACTTTATATCGCGTTCATATATCTAACGAAGGCGTTCAACATGGTCAATCGAAGTGGTCTCTTTAGACTACTGAAGAAGATTGGTTGACCACACAGGCTATTAGAAATCATCCCTTCCTTTTATGCAGATACACACAGCACAGTCTGTTTTAATGGTACAGCATCTGAGGCATTTCCAGCCAACAGCAGTGAAGCAGGGTTGTGTCCTTACGCATACGCTATTTGGGATCTTTTTCTCTATGCTTCACCAGTATACATTCAGGGACTGGAGAACGAAGCGGCAACTGCACGGCAACTGCCGGGTTCAGTGAGAAAAAGGCAATACATTGTCTTGCCTGCTGGAGTCGAACCCGCGTCCTCCCGAATGCAAAAAAAAAAAAAAAAATAAAAAAATAAAAATGAGACTTTGGCGTTGTGCGGACGCGAGGTTCGATTCAGGTATCCGGATGTTGGGAGGCTACGTCCATAAGTAGCTGAAATCTAAGGAGAACGAAAAACAGATTGGCGTGCGCACCTGCAGAGACTAAACGACGTAAGATTTCAGTTAAAACTAGTGGGAAAAGACAGAAAAGAAAAGTGACGAACTTAACCAGTTTGCGGCGGACTTGATTGTGGATTCCCATCAACACAGACTTTTTTTTTTTTGTTCAACAAAGGAATCTACATTCACACCAGAGCTGATGGCAAGGTGTTCAATATTGGCCGTCTTCATGCCAAAAGTTAAGTCACAAACGTTCTCATGAAATGCTGTTTGCCGATGACAGAGCCTTGACGTCACAGCCTTGACGTCACACACTGGGAAAGGCCTGCAATGGCTTGTCAGTCGCCTCACACATGCTTGCAAGGAGTTCGGACCTTATCATAAGTCTAAGTAAGATAGAAGTCATGGCGCAAAACGCAGACTCTCCTCTGAACATCAGTATTGGGTGCAACCTGAAAGCCGTGCAAAGTTTCAAGTACCTCGGGTCCACCATCTCCAACTCGGTCTCCATTGATACTGAAGTCAACAGCAAAATAGCGAAAACAGCAGCAGTTATGTCCAAACTGAATAGGAGAGTCTGGAAAAATGCCAGACTCACTAAGAAAACAAACTGCACGTCTACAAAGCCTGCATTATCCATACATTCCTCTACAGTAGCGAAGCATGGACAACATATTCAAGCCACGAATAGAAACTCAACAATATCCACCTCAGGTTTCTACGATACATTCTGCACATCCGCGTGGACAACATAAAGTGCACATAAACAGCATGTTCTCCATCCTCTGCGAGAGGCGCCTTCGCTGGCTTGGTCATTTTAGGAGGATGGACAATGGCCGCATCTCAAAAGATCTTTCGTGTTGTGAATTAGTAAAAGGCGCCCGATCGTAGGTAAACCACGCCTACGCTTTAAAGATGTCTGCGGGAGATACATGAGGATATGCCACATTGACACAAACTCGTGGGAGGTAGATGCAAAAAATCGAGCGCCCTGGCGCCTTAATATTACACAAGACAGGAAGAGTAGTAGGGTGGTGAGAAGAGCAGGCACGACAGCAAAAAGAGCCAGAAGGAAAGAGAGAAAACAGTAGTCCCAGAAAGCATCACAGTTTGTGCAATCAGTGCATCAAAGACTGTCACTCGGGATTGGCCTACACAGCCATTTGCGCAGATGCAGATATTTTTTACTACGCCGTGGACGGAAAAGTGCCAACAACAACAACAACAACAACAACAACATATATATATATATATAATATTATATATATATATATATTATTGGTTTGGCAGGTGATTTTGAAGACTATCACATACATGTATATGGAAAGATGAGGTAACTGTGATCTTATTCATTTACCTTAGATTTATTTTCTTGATATTTCGGGATAAAAATGCCTTTGTCAGAAGATTTCCGAAAGCATGGAGCCCTAGTATATATATATATATATATAATGATGTAAATCAGTAGATCTTCCGTCAAGTGAGAATAACTTAGAATTGCTAAGAAAATTGCCATTCAAAGTCAATCGTTTACCTGGGATCGAACACAAACTTACAGCACCAATACATAACAACCTCACAATCCCCCCCCCCAGAAAAAACAAAAAACAAACAAGCAAACTAGGATCATTCGTATTGTATGGATCCTAAAACGTAGAACCCAAAAATATCGGAAAATGTTGGAGTTGAAAATAATTCTAAATTTACATAAATGTTCTGCTAGTCACGATTCCCTGCAAGCACTGTTATAAATTATTTACTAAGTCTATAAATAAGTGTTAATGATCTGGGCAAAATAGAAAAATGTCCGCTTTTCTTTCCTTTCAAACTTTTCACACTGAATGACATTAATTACTCAAACTTTGATCATTTTCAAAGATTAAATTTTAATTATCTCGAAGAAATAAAGTTGATAGACAGACAGACAGACAGACAGACACACACACACACACACACACACACACACACACACACCACATATATATATATATATATATATATATAGAGAGAGAGAGAGAGAGGATGATCCCCCAAAAAATACTCTAAAAAAGTCAGGCCTGTTTTTTGGGTCACCCTGTATATATATATATATATATGTCTGTATATACATATATATATATATATATATATATATATATATATATATATATATATATATATATATATTTATATTTATATATGCACATATATATATATATGTGCATATATATATATATATATATATATATATATATATATATATATATATATATAGTGACCCCCACCAAAAAAAAAACAGGCCTGACTTTTTAAAAAAGTCTGTTTTTTAGGATCACCCAATATATATATATATATATATATAATATATAATATATATATATATATATATATATATTGTCCGAAAGAGTTATTATTCGTAGGCCAAGTACTTTCGATTCTTCTCTGAACCATTATCAAGGTAGTGTATATTTGTTTTGAATTATCATTATCAAAAACTATTTAATATTTAACTAAACTATTGTTTTGTTTTTGTCACTAAGGTGACGCTTTATATATATATTAAGTTTATATATTATTATTATTATTATTATTATTATTATTATTATTATTATCAACCATATATATTTCCATACAGAGTTTCATAATAATGTACAGTTTTATAATAAATCATCATCATCATCATCATAATCATCATCATCATGTCGCACAATTTGCACGATATCCATCACAATCTCTCACCATCCTTCTCTATCATTCATTGTTCACGGGATGTCCTCTGCGCAGCATCCAGTATCCACACATAGCTGGTCAATGTAGGTCTCCTCAGGAGAATGTCGCTTATGAGTCCTTGCTTCTCCAGCAGTGTCCAGCATGTCTTGTTTGTCTCACTCGGATGGTTTGTGAGATAGGGAGCAAGTGGCCGTATAGCTGCTTCCTTGTGTGGTGTTGTTTCCACGACTTGTTCAATATTACCAGCAGCATTCTTGTGCAGCTCCAATCTAGCTTATTCTCCGGGCGCCTCGTTAGGTTCTAAGTACTGCAGCCATACAGTAGCACTGATACAAGCACAGCTTGGAAGAATTATCGTTTTAAATTGTCAGTGAGATCGGATTTCCATATGACTGATAATCTGTTTGTAGCCGACCATGCCTTTCCTATTCGTGCATTAACATCGCTTTCTGTGGATGAGATATTACTACCTAAGTATGAGGATTGTTCTATTGGCTTTAGAGGCTTACCGTCGAGTGTGGAGATGTCTCCTTTCTTTTTAAAACACATGAGCTCAGTTTTATTCGAGTTCACATAGAGGCCGATGTTCTTTGCTGCCTTCTGCAAGCTATGTAGTAATTATTCGGTTTGTGCTGGTGTATTTGCAAATAATAAATTATCCGTTTTCATTGTATAATTTTCCACTATAAATAATTATATTTCTGGTATCTTTGTTTTCTATTGAAAGTATTTTTTTATAAAATGGTTAGATGTTGATTTATTTATAAAATATAAGATTAGATTTGGAAGTTTCTTTGTTTACCTTTATTGCACCACAAAGAGAATTTCAATTAATCTCTCTCTGTCTCTCTGTCTCTCTGTCTCTCAGTCTCTCTATCGCTCGCCTTTCACTCCCCCTCTCTCTTTATATATATACAAGCTTAAACGACGGTTGCACAGCCGAAGAAAACGTGCTCAACAGACTTAACTAATAACCATGTTATGCCTACTGGGGGGGTGGGGGTGTGACAATTTTGTCAGTGGCATTTTCTTATAATAAGAGTTTAGGTGTGGCTGGTTAAAAGATTGATGGGTAAGTGGAACTGGGCATTGTTGCAAGTTTAAGACATTCTGATTCCAGAATCATTGGAAGAAAAAAATAGTCCGTACAGAGATGATAAAAATTCTCATTAACAATGACTTTGTTATAATTAAGTAAGGTTAGTGGGGTGGCCTAATGTTGGTATTAGCCAAACAGTGAGGTAGTCTATCTCCTTTTCAATAGTGCTAGACCAAGGAAATTGTTTTTATGTCAGAGGTGCAGTGATGCTGATAGCTTTTTGATTTAGTGCATCCTGGGACGCACATATTTGCTTTGAATGAGTACCCAGGAAAATTTATGGGTCCCAACTAAATCCGTCCAAATCACCGCATTCTAGTTAATCATCTGTCTCGATGGGAAGAGCCTCTTACTGTTTCACTTTTATTTTGGTTTACAGGTGCGTTGTTCAGTAAATTGTTATACATAAAAAATATAAATAAAATAAGATCATTAGGTGATAGATGGTTTTGAAAAATGCTTTATTGGGAATCAACTATGTAATTAAGAATTTGATTGAAAGTGTTACTTTCTTTGTTATTATCTCGTTACAAGAATTCATACACATGCTATACTGCTTTTTATTATGTCTTGTCTCTCGGCCATTCCTCTGAAAACCCACTGTTGTTTGGTCAATCTACCACTTAAGTCTTACAAATAAAAAACTTTCATTAATCTCTACAGTCACACCAGGCTCACCAATTATAGTGTTTTACTTTTTAAACAAAGGTGTTAGCACAATCTTCCCTTAATAAGCTTCACCATGTTACGTACTGACGTTTTCACAGTACCAATCGATACATGTTGTATACACTTTTCTTACTTCTTGCTTCTAGTCGTATTTCCTTCTGGCCGGCTTTGCTTCTGATCGTCTATCATCTATCTTGGTCTGGTATATCTTCTAAGGTCTGGTCTTCTATTGAGGACTTCGGGTCTGGTTTCTGTTGTGGATCACTTCTTATCAGAAGCCCTGTGTCATTGTTAGTTTTTAGGTAATAAACACAAGACTTCGATTTACGTTGATGTTACTTTATTTGTAAATCCCCCAACCAGACAATCTGCGCAGATGACAGGATGCGCATAAAAATGCGACTTACACCTTCGAGCTCCTACCTGCTAACTGACTGAGTTACTTCTATCCTAAACCGGAACAGGGTCTTCTATGCCTTCTGGTTCTCACGATTTATCCCCGGAAGGTGAGAGTGAGGTCAAGCGCCGTCACTCACCCTCAAGGCCATCAGCTGCACTAATCGCCATTATGATTTCTACACTATTGTCATAATCATTAGGTATCTAATAATTATTTAACAACCAGTGTACGACCGAGTGTCCCGAAATTTCTAACTAACGTTGGCAAAATTTAAAACACTATGACATTCTAGATGATATGCTAGATTCATATGTTTATTTCATGAATTCCTGTACCGCGAGAACAACAAAAATGTAACACTTTTAATCAAATTCTGGACCATATGACCTTTAGGTACCCCTTTTGCTTTGCTGATTCATAAGTACATTTTTTTATTTACACCGTCAACATCCGGTTGTTTGTTAGGGGTTAGGATTAGGGGTTAGGGTTAGGTGTAAGGGTTAGGGGTTAGTTTTGTAATAAAAAACTCTAAAAATCATCTGTTAACAAACAACCGGATGTTGACGGTATAAATGAAAAAAATGTACTTATGAATCAGCAAAGCAAAAGAGGTACCTAAAGGTCATATGGTCCAAAATTCTTAATGATATAGTTGACATACAATAAAGAATTTATCGAACTTATCTATCATTAATGGTCTTTTTTTTTTTAAAGGTATAACAATTTACTGACCACCGCTCTTGCAAGACATGACAAAAAGTGGGACCATATTACTTTAAGACACCCCTTTTTGATTTCGTTTCATTAGGTCATTTTTACACCGTCAATATCCAGTGGTTTGTTAGGGGTTAGGGTGAGGGGTTAGGGTTAGGGTTAGGGTTTAGGGTTAGTTTCATAATTTAAAACAAAATCTAAAAATCGTCTGTTAAAACAACCGGATATTGACGGTGTAAATGAAAAACATGTCCTTTCTTAATCGAGATCAAAAAGGAGTGCCTTTAAGATTATATGGTCCCAAAAGTGAAACAGTCGAGAAAGTTCAAAAGTTCCAAACTTTTTTTTACATTCCCGCCACAACATTTTCGAATATACAGCATAGAAAAACAGCTAGATTGAAAGACTGTATCTTTTTTCCAATAACTTTTACCGTTCTCGTTTTACAATATTCTAACATAGTGGTGTTAATATCTTTTCGTGTTTCCAGTCGACTTCTTTTTGGCATTTATTATGCATTTCCTACAGTTGATCCTCTTTTTGCTATTTCTGGCCTGCCATAAACAAGTTCGGCAAACGTCTCCCATACATTTTCTATTAAATGTAAACCCGGGTTTCTTGTAGGCTATTTCTATGTAGTTATTTCTGCCTGGTGCATCATACTGCATTTATCTAGTTGCAAAATGTAATCCTTTCTCATATCCTCTTTTTTTATGTGCAGTCTGAATTTAATCTCTTAAAGGTTTGTCTAACACAGGAGTCTCAAACTCAAGGATTCAAAAGGGCCATTATATCCTGGTGGAGTGGCATATGTGGAGGCTTGTAGTGTAATGGTTACCGTTGTAGGAAATGGACACGGTGGTACGAGTTCAAATCTTGGATGCAACTGTTTGCATTTCATATTGCACTAATACACTTGGGAAAAGTACGAATCCAACTATTCTCCCTCCAGCTATGGGTAAATAGTAGAACAGGGTTTTTTAACATTGGTATGGCAACTGGTCTTGGAGAAGGAAAACTCTGAATTCAAACCTGTTAAACTTAAAAGGTCTCTTTTCTCGTTAGTTACTACTTTGAGGTATATATATATATATATATATATATTATATATCATTCTTCATCATCAGGTCGCGCTGTTGACACGGATATCCATGACAATCTCTTACCATCCGTCCCTATCACTCTCATGATTCTCAGGAGGTCATCTGTGCAGCGTCCTGCATCCGCACAGAGCTGATCATTATACGTCTTTGCTGATCGGCTCACACTGGCGTGCCCATGTGCTGACTTTCACCAGAGGACGTCGCTTATGAGTTCGTCCTTGCTTCTCCAGCAGTGTCACGCGTGTCTTGTCCGTCTTACTCGGATGGTTTGGGTGATACGTGGCAGGTATATATATATATATATATATATATATATATATATATATATATAATGAGTAATCCACAGACACGTGTTTCACCTTTCATCAGTGTGGCTATACCGTAACAGCTACCCCTGGCCGGGTTCAAGACCCGAAAGAACTTTCGTTCGCCAAACCTTTAACCCGTACGGCCAGAGGCAGCTGTCAAACATAGGAGAATATTTAGTCGCTACATTTCTAAGCGGAAATGAATTCACTAGAGTCCTCAAACGTTTGTAAACAAACGAGAGGGTTAGCTAGACGCCAGAACGGCGAATCTGCAATTAAGTCCCTATTCAGAGAACTCAACAATTAATGGGAGTATATATATAATAAATAAGTAATCCACAGACATATGTTTAAAGGTTTCACCTTTCATCAGTGTGGTGTGTGTGTGTGTGTGTGTGTCTGTATATATATCTTTATATATCTATATATATATATATATATATATATATGTGTGGTGTGTGTGTGTGTGTGTGTGGTTGGGGTATACAAGCAGTACATTTGCATATGACTTCTGGAAAATACAAAAGATTTTCTTTGAATGATTTGTTGTTTTTTTTTGTATTTTTTTTTGTATTTACTTTTTTTTGTATTTACTTATTTTCTTATTCTTGATCCTAGTTTGTTTACAGTACCTGCAATTACTAAGTGGTAGTTCACATAAGTACAGAACAGGCTCATCGTTGCCTAACTTCGGTGAT
>CM042148.1:81978366-81988366 GCA_023376005.1 Doryteuthis pealeii
TGATATGGGTAATTCCATGTCAAATCATTCAGGCGATGTCACCCATCCTCTTCAATTTTTTTGAAATTTTGTACAGGTCTGGACCATGTCAAAGTTAGTAATTCCCCAAAATTTGAATTTCCAATTCCAAGAATTGGTGGAGTTATGTCAATTTATAGCTCTGCAAATTTGAGGGGCGTTGCGAAAAATGGCGACTTTTTGTAATCTATTTTTGTCTGTAAAATGAGTTTTAATGCTTCCCTATTCCTAAAAATTGGTTTATAAGAGTATTTATAGAAATCATCAAGAAATCATCAATAACTTAACATTGGTTGACTTTCAGACTTTTTAAATAACATTTTTTGGATTTCTAGGGCAAAAATACTTTTATAAACCAATTTTTAGGAGTATGGACGCATTAGAACTCATTTTACAGACACAAATAGATTACCAAAAGACGTCATTTTTCAATACCCCCCCTCAAATGTGGAGCACTAAAAATCGACATAACTCAGACAGTTCTTAGAATTGGAAGCTCAAATTTTGGGGACTGTTTAACTTTAATACAATCCACACCTGTACAAAATTTCAGAAACGTTGAAGGGGGTAGGTGACAATTTTTCTTTTTTCTCGATGATTTGAGATGGAAATGTCCATATGTAATTAGGTACTATCAACCAACAAACTAACCAACTAACCAGTTATGCATGAATTATTAGTATTAACAAAATAAATAAAAAACGCCCTCTGGGCGACGTAAAATAAATATTGCCTAAGGGGATGGGAGTTGAAAATTTAATATCAGAGAGTTTGTATCATAAATAAAGTAAAATCATCAAATTTATTAAGGGAGTAAAAATAAAATAAATTTATTAAAGAAGTAAAAAATAAAAAATTTGAAATGGAAACTTAGTTCTGATAACTTTAAATATATATTAAAATAAAACAAACTATATATAGATAGATAATACCAGGTATGAATTTGTTAAAACTTGTTTTAAAAAAAACCCAATGAGGACTGTCTAACATTGCATGCTCAAATTTTGAGTGTATGACGATTATGACGATTTTAGGTAGTGTGGCGTAAGCAGTGACGTAGTTTTTGTTACAGACAAAAACCGGAAGTGAATCTTCATTATTAATAGATTAAACAGAATTAGTTGATCTACAGCGTCGTCTCTGCTGGCTGGGCCATATCTGTCACATAGATGATGGGTGAATCCCAAAGGACATCCTCTATGTTGAATTATCATCTGGCAAGAGACAGATTGATACCCCCCCCCAGCGGCGATTTAAAGATATCTGCAAATATGATCTCAAGTCCTTTAACATCAACCCTGCAAGCTGGGAGAATTTGGCACAGGACCACCTGAGTGGGCTATCCCTGTCTGAAGTCACCCTAGCGCAACACCATGAAGCAAAGTGGTCCAAGAGAAAGCAATAGCAACAAAGCACCGGTACATCATCAAGTTCTTCAGGACTGTCCTTCACTTGCGACATCAGTGGTCGAAACTGTTTTTTCTAACATTGGTCTTCAAAGTCACAGAAAGTACTGCGCTAGAAGGTAACTTCAGGGCACGAGGAATCTATCGTCTTCCGAGACTGCGAGGCCGATGAGTTGATCCCATATAACTGTTCAAACAAATTATTATTAGAGTAAGTAACGCACAAGGGTTAACATACAATTAAAAAACAACGAAACAAATAACCTGTGAAGTTTGATGTGCCATTAAACAAAGAAACCAAACTAAACCAAATAATGCAGTGACTTGGAAATGAAGATCGAAGTATTATTTGGATTATTCGGACTATTGTCCTAATCTTTATTATTATCTGTACAACATTTTGGTCGATGTGCCCTCCGGCCTTCTTTTATTTACCTTGACTCATATATTAAAAAAAAAATGCAATATGAGTCAAGGTAAAAAAAATCATACATAAGTAAAAAGGTAGATATTATAGGTAAAACAAGACTTTTTATGGTTTATATGTTCCCAAAATCCATACTGAATTGTCCAATTGGACACATAGTAGATAAAGGCGTTGAGTTAAGACAGTTCTAAGTGATGGTTATCTCTATGCTGCAGGTTCAATCCTGGTCAAGAGCGACAGTAAAATAGAATGATAATTAATACAGCTTAACGCAATGCAGTAAAATATCATATTGCCACAAATCTGGTAATCGATAACATTGTGATAACAAATTTTAATCGATATTTGACCTTTAATTTGATTTTTGGGTTTATCTCTATGTAAGCCTAGAAGCCATCAGTGTAGGACAGGGAGGGGGATGTAACTATTATTCTAGATTTGATAAAGATACCGTCATGTTTTTTTCTCCGAGTAACCAAGAATCAAAAATGGTAAATAAAAGATAAAATATAATTCTATAATCAAAGAGATAATATAATGGCAGTAAAATGAGCATTATTCCTTTTTTTTATTATAGGAAAGATATAACGATCATAGATATGTAGAAATTCCCACAGAATAACAGGGAACATACTGAGAGATACACTTATATTAACAGCAATCTCCACCCCTGTATTTATTTTCAGAAAAAGAAAACCTGTGTAATAAAAAAAAATAACAATGAAGAATAAAATACATGAAAGATGTTGAGCTGACAAAGGAGCGAAAAATAATAGCCGGTAGATATGAGTTTCTTTTGTGATGGTGGGAGTTTTAAAAATATATTCAATGCAACCGTCTTTTAAAGAATATTCTATGGAAAAATTAAAAACTTCTGATTGATCTTTTGAAATTTGGTCTTTGTCGGAAGAATTCTTGGAGAATTCCATTCAAATATTTTGATGAACGCACCGTTCTACTGTATCGTTATCTCTACCTTTTCACCATTTGGTTCGAGAATATTTTTAAGTATCTGTGTCGATGAAAGTATTAATATCTCTGATTATAAAAGAATCGTATTTTGTGGAGGCACCCGTGTTGTAATGATTATCGTGGTAATGGATACAGTGACCTAAGTTCAAATCCTGGATGAGGTTTTCTGCACTTCACATGGTGCTAATACCTATTTTTAAAACTTTGTTCTCGAATAATGAAGTCTATTGTATTTATTGTAATGTCGGCAGTGCTTAGAATACGCTGATATCAAATAACCCATAAAACCTGTAAACTGATCACTTATTTTCAATATTACGGTGCGATATTTGTTGTTATTGCTTCTTTTGCTTGTTTGCTTACACAACTTACTAATAGCAATTTTTATGGTGTAATATATAGCGTTCTTATATTAAAGTTGCGTGTTCGTATTACGGCGGGTTCAACAGATATAACATGTGACGCAGTTATATTAATATTGGAAGGCTTAAAGTAACCTCCCAACGTGGTTACAAGTGTGTACATAAACAATTCCGACAAAGGTGTAAAATAAGACACACTATTTATTCCGTAAGTGACGGAGATACACATACATGACAAAGATATACAAAACAGATACATAAACGTATTATGAGGAAATAAGCGTACGTCTTGCGTTGTAGGGAATGTCACTTACTGGTAGCTGGTTGGGGGGACCCCTCACCTAAGGGTTAGAAGCGCCAGGTGCCTAGACCATGTTTACTCGCTGCCAGCCTTAGTGGAAAAGACAGGAATTCAGATTTCCCGGCTAGTGGCCAAATACGAACGCTACCTATCGGCGATCGAACCGCAGCAAGGGAAGATAACTCATTTTGGACTTATGTCGACCCAGACTTACCGTTTTACTGACATAACAATGGCAAGTCGCTCGAGTAGTTATTCTATGACAGTGCGAAACATTGCCGATTGGAAATTATAAGAGATAAGATGTCTGGGAGATTCGAACTCATTTCTCGTTTTTGCCTTTAAGAAACTTGGTAACGAAAAGGCATTGTTTTGTAGACCAAATTTTACCTATAAACTCATTCTGTTTTTCGATCTCTATAGGTGTTACTAGGGGTGGGCAAATGAATATTTTTTTCATAAAATTGTGTAAGACAGCGGGGAGGGGGTCAGTGTTTAGGTACCGGACATATATGCCGAATATGGGAGGTACCTTAGCTTTAAAAAAGTGTGATATTATAAAAAGTATCTGGTATTTCTAAAGGAGGCGACTTATTCCTGAAATGAGGTAGCTAAGCGAGTACATGGTACTATTAGTATTTTTGTAATTTAACCATTGTAATTCTTTTTGACAATTATAAAATAAATAGAATTATTCTAATCAATTATTATTATGATAACTCTATTAGATTTCCATATGCCACAGTTGTGTGAGCTGTATATCTTTATAAAATTATAAAATGACTTGATTAGTTAAGTTAAAAAGTTAAGGTTAACAGAAACAATGACATCATGACATGCATTTAAAAAGAATTTAATTAGTTTATTATGAATTATCTTAATTCATTATCTAGATTTATAAATGGATCATTTATTTTATATCTACATCTAGATAATAAATGATATGCTTAAGTAATAGTAAAGTAAAGTCGTCGGTGTGGCCTAAAGTCGGTATCAGCCAATCAGCGAGGGAGTCTATCCCCTTTTCACTAGCACTAGACCAAGGAGATTGTTTTTGCACCTGAGGTGGAGCGCCATACTTGCCATCAGCTCTTTACGTTACCACACAGATCCCTGTGCTACTCATACGCTGATTTGGCGAGGGCTCGTATGGAACTAGGAACCTTGTGGTTTCTAGCAGAACGCTCTACCGACTGAATCCTCCTTTTTGGTATACATGACGGGTACTTAAAACTTGACCCCTCCTGAACCCACAAGAGTTGATGTGTCATTAAACCAACCAGCCAGCCAACCAACCAGCCAGCCAACCAGCCAACCAACCAGCCAACCAACCAACCAGCCAACTAGCCAACCAACCAACCAGCCAACCAACCAACCAACAAGCCAACCAGCCAGTCAGCCAACCAACCAGCCAACCAGCAAACCAGCTAACCAACCAACCACCAGCCAGCCAACCAACCAACCAGCCAACCACCAACCAGCCAACCAGCCAACCAACCAGCCCAGCCAACCAGCCAACCCAACCCAACCAACAACCAGCCAACCAACCAGCCAACCAGCAACCACCAGCAACCAACCAGCCAACCAACCAACCAAACCAGCCAACCAACCAGCCAACCAGCAACCTAACCAACCAACCAACCAACCAGCCAGCCAACCAACCAACCAACTAACCAACCAGCCAACCAGCCAGCAAACCAGCCAACCAGCCAACCAACCAACCAACAAACCAGCCAACCAACCAGCCAACCAGCAAACCAGCTAACCAACCAACCAACCAGCCAGCCAACCAACCAGCCAACCAATCAACCAACCAACCAGCCAACCAGCCAACCAGCAAACCAGCTAACCAACCAACCAACCAACCAACCAGCCATCCAACCAACCAACCAACCAACCAGCCAACCAATCAACTAACCAACCAGCCAACCAGCCAGCAAACCAGCCAACCAGCCAACCAACCAACCAACAAACCAGCCAACCAACCAAGCCAACCAATCAACCAATCAACCAGCCAACCAAACAGCCAGCCAACCAGCCAACCAACCAACCAACCAACCAGCCAGCTAGCCAGCCAGCCAACTAACCAGCCAGCCATTAAACCAACCAACCAACCAACCAAGTAATTGATTATATTGAACGAATCATGAAATCAAAAGATTAACGGAATACTTTAGAGTGAAATGTTTTACTCATCGTCGGAAAACTATTTGAATCAAAGACGTTGGGTTCTCAACGTAAATGCACAGTCCAACCATTGAAAAATAGCCGAGGATAATTAAATAGAAAAGAAAAAGGATTTTAATCTGACCAGCTACGAACCTTCACTGTAGTCCCATTGAATATATTTGAACAGAACTGAAAGCTGCTATTGGGTAAAAGAAACCTACACACATTCAAGAGCTTGAACAAATTCTAAAGAAAGACCGGAAGAAACTACTATCTGACAGTCCTGTGCTGCTTATAGATGGATCCAATAAACAGTTGGAGATTGTCAATATTACCAAAGGATATACAAGCAAATATTAAGGAAGGATTCCTTTATTATTGTTCTGGTTATAATCTCTAATTTCGCTTTGATTCTATTTCTACATTATGTTGAAAGATAAAATATTTTGTTAAATTATGGTGGACATCCAATCAGAATTATATGATAAAAGAATTAGTTTATTTTCATATAGGGGTGAGATCCCGTGGTGTAGTGACTAGCGTGTTGGGCTGGGACATCGTAGACAGCGAGTTCAAATTTGTAATGAGGATGGTATGAACTCCCTTATGTCCCAGATCAGAAATAAAGATCTACATAGTATATGGTGGGAATAATTAGCATAATGATTTTAACAAAACTGGGTTTAATAAATTACTGATACTGATTTCTAATACTATTATGTTATTCTCAAACATATTAAAGGCAATCCTATATGTGATTTTATAGAGCAATCAATCAAATAACATTAAATTATGTGTAATATCTTTCTATTGGTTCTTATTTAGTTACGTTATTCTATCGAATTTAATATGATATTACCACTACTGTATTCTTACAATATGGATTTGACATAAGATAACCCACTAAGGTTGATATACCATTAAACAAAGAAAGCAAATGAAACATTTTCTTCCAGTACTGAACAGTGTATCATAAAGTTCTAAATGTTTGATAGTGATGATCACAATTGTACATTTTGCAAAATATCCGGTTGAATGCATCATCAGTGCTAACTTTGGTCCATTGGGGATTTCGGGTCTTTTCAACATCATCCCCTCGCTAAAATGACCCGGCTGAGATTGATCACATCTTAGTCTGCATCCAACATAGTTGTTTGTCAGCACTAGCTGTGTCACTCTCAGCTAACAAGTGACCTCGGGTTTTGTCGTTTATACATGTCAGGTTGCGATTCGACCAATTTTCCGGTCTTCCAAATTGACAACACTCCTCATAAATACATTGTCCGTTAGAGTATTAGTTTTTTATAATCTGCTAGTATTTTGTGTGTGGGGGTGAATGTATGTACTTACCCAAGCCGTTCACCACAAGTAGGATAGGACAGAAGGTCGCAAGCATAGGGCATCCAGCAAGAACTGTATTGTATTATTGTATTATTGTATTGTATTAGATAAGAATACTTGACACCATATACAACCCTGTCAGTTGTGCCTTTAGATGTAGAATACCCCACCTGAACATTTGCAGAGAGCCAAAATCACCCCTTCAATGGGACCACTTGTTGAGAGGCAAACATTATTCCGGTGACGAGGAAGTGAAATCTGTAATGAAGAAGTGTATCAAAGAACAATCAACAGAATTTTACGGAGCAGAGATACATGCTCTCATTCGAATGTGGTACATTGTTATTGGGAGAAACGGTGACTATGTGGAGGAAGTAGGGATGTGATGCATAGAGGACCAGCTTCATTTTGATGTATGATACATGTTCCTGTGTTGGTAATCATATCTGTTATAAACAAAATAGCATTACATTTATGGCTTACCCTCGTATTTTAGATAAAGATCTAAGTTTATATGAGTATCTATTTACTACTGTCATGTCTGTGTATATACAGTATGAAATACTATACAGTTAATAAGCGTTTGTTACCATTTATTTCAAAGCAACCTATTACCCGCCTATCATGAAGACAAATAACTTTATATATATATATATATATATATATATATATATATATATATATATATATATATATATGGTTTGTTGGTTGGTTTTGAAGGCTGTCACAATGCAAGTGTAAAGAAAAAAGAAGGTAACTATGATGTTTTTTGTTAACCTGTCATTTTATTCTTTTAAATTTCGGTATGAAAAATCCCATCCTCAGTCCTCCACAGACACCGTGTTTCGACGTATCACGTGTCTTCAGTGTGACTAGACATTTGTAAGCTACCTACAGCCGGGAGAGTAACCCGATCGATTCATCCTCAGTCGGGCTGCTTAACCGCTAGGCCATCGTCATCTACAGAATGGGAAGGGGATTTGAACTGTTAAATACACACATCTGTATGTATGTAAAGTGTTTCATCCTTTTTATAGGAGAGCATTGCATTTACGCTTTAGTTGGCGGTCGTCAGTGAAATCCTCTCCAAAGTGCTCAAAATGAGGAGCACATATATATATATATATATATGAAGTTAAGTAAACAAACAAATATGTTTATTTTTTATATGGCTTTAAGCCGACAATTTTTGGAGGATATGTGCTTAATTGAAGTCACACCTAATTTTGAAAATTAATTAGTTAATAATTAATGAATTTAGGTGGGGTATATATGTTCAAATGTTCAATTCGTTTAGCCTTACATTTGAACATATATGCCCGCCTAAATTCATTAATTATTAACTAATTAATTTTCAAAATTAGGTATGACTCAATTAAGCATATCCTCCAAATATATATATATATATATATATATATCAGGAAAATGGAAATAACTCCAAGGATATGTTAGTATAGGATTATGAAAAAACAAATATTTAGAGGATGAGTTTATTCATGAATAAATAATTAGTCCTGCCTACGTTCGAACTTTTCGGTTTTTATAGCCTGATGGTTGATATAGTCAATATATATAAAAACCAAAACGCTCGAACGAAATCATAACTATTTATTTATTCATAAACACATCCTTTGAATACTTGTTTTTTTTTTTTTAAATATTTTTATAGTTGGCTTAAAAAATTGCTTCCATCTCGCAGAAATATTTGTTTTGATGCTATCAAAAATGATGAAAAATCAGTATGAGTTCTTAAGGCTTGAAGAGAGGTCTGTCATTAAATTTTTGGTGGTTAGGAAGTGCAAACCATAGGAAATTTATCTTAATATCTAATGTGTATGGAGAAGACAGTCCATGGAGTGGAAACACACTGACTGCCCAATTATGGTATAATACTTTGCAGTGGGGCCCGGTCTCAATGAAGGAATTTCATAACACATCAGTTATTTTATTTAAAGATTTTCTGATTTTTTAGGTCACTTAATTTTGACCCCCCTTATTTTTTGGGGTGCAAAATATCTGTGGGCTTATATAAATTTAAAACTAATAACAGTATAAATGAAAAGACAAACGACCAATGTGTGAATAGAAAAAAACATTTAAATGAGCGATTTTGGTAGAAAATAAGTACTGAAAATCTGAAAATGTAAAACATAAATAAATAAAATAAAATATTTTGGAGATTTTTTACCCTGTTGTATATGAAATATAATTTTCTTTTAGATTATCAGTGAAAAATTATACATCGATATTTGTTCTGTTTAATAGTGTGGGGGCCTAACTTTTCAATTGAGTTTTCTCCAAAAAAATATTAGATAATACTCCGGTTCAGTATTACAGTCGTTGCGTTGGATGATACAATACTATAATGAGGGATTTCTTCTAATGCTGGCTGTTCCACAGATTATAGTATTATAGGGCCCTGACGGAAAGCTGTTTTTGTCCCTGTTCCAACTCGGCTGAAATATGATAACCAAAAGCTGTCAACGGGGTCAAACAAAACAAACAGGAACGCCTTCTGATAATTATACACAAGATATATACATTTATTTATTTTTTTAATATACAATGATTAATATTCTTGTATAATGTCAGAAGAGCGAGGTGATTTTCTTTGTTAGTTGACTGACGATCTACAGCTAATGGATAATTATTAACTTGGTTTGTTACCGAGTGGCAGGACGTTAGAGGTTCCGTGTAAATTGGTCAGTAAAGAAGGTCATGCTGACAGTGATTTGGGACATGAAAAGACCTATCACTATTGATTTCCTTGAAAAAGTGCGTCCTATTGGCAACTCCTTATTCATTGAATTGCCCTCATATATATATATATATATATATATATATATATATATATATATATATATATATAAGTAATGAAGAAAAGGCTCCGTTTTTCGAGCTTCACAAAGCACTTTGAATATTTATAGCCCATAAATGTCTATAGGTGTGTGCTAATGTTAATAAACGTACGTCTCTGCATTCTGAGATGCATACACTTTCAAAA
>CM042148.1:81995866-82003366 GCA_023376005.1 Doryteuthis pealeii
CACCACCACCAACATCCGACCACCAGTTAAATCCCATTTTCAGGCACTTGCAACAGTTTTGCCATAAGAGAATGATTTACGCCACCTCCTCACAAAAAAAAAAATGTATAATAAAAGTAACGTCCACTTTACACGCAACTCCCGCTCCCCATTATTCCCCCCTCCTCCCACGTAACATATTGATACAAGTCCTTATTTCGTGCAAATACATCTCTGATGGAACATATGTATCCCTACAAGTGAAAGAAAAAAACAAGGCTATGGATTTATAGTTTTTTGTGAATAGTACTTTAAACTAAAAATTAGGGGCTTATTGTCGTTTGCATTTCGCCAAGCCAGCAACTTCTGTCGTTTCATATCTTATTATAATTTCACCCAAGTGTCTCTTCTTCTTCTTCTTCTTCTTCTTCTTCTTCTTCTTCTTCTTCTTCTCTCAAATCTTCTTCTTCTTCTTCTTCTTCTTCTTCTTCTTCTTCTTCTTCTTCTTCTCTTCTTCTTCTTCTTCTTCTTCTTCTCTATTTATGAACCCCTTCTTCCTCAACTTAAATCCTTCTTCTTCTTCTTAAATGTATGAACCCCATCTTCTTCTTCTTCTTCTTCTTCTTCTTCTCTCTTCTTCTTAAATCTATTAAGTCCTTCTTCTTCTTCTTCTTCTTCTTCTTCTTCCTAAATTTATGAATCCCTTCTTCTTCTTCTTCTTCTTATTATTATTATTATTATTATTAAATTTATTAAGCCCTTCTTGTTCTTCTTATTCTTCTTCTTCTTAAATTTATGAACCCTTTCTTCTTCTTCTTCTTCTTCTTCTTCTTCTTCTGCTATCAAATTACTGGTCATAATCTTAAGTTGTTTAGATTCCATTATAAAGCAAAAATTCTTCCAGCCTGTAGGCCGTGTCAGTGCGACTGTACGGTTGCACCACTTGGGGTCTGAAGAAGTTCTCACTAGAAACCTTGATGAGAACTATACAAGATGCCTGCAGGCTAACTTGAACAAATCCTGGAAGCTGCACCCCACTGTTTTCCTCCTCCATCCCCTTCTTTTACCTTTTCCTCATCTATATACCATTGGGGTTTTTAAATTAATAAAAGTAATTCTGATGAAGTTTCCAAAAACCGACAGAGACGAAATATTAACCGAATGTAATTGTTTGTGTTCGTTATTCACCTTTCAAATACATTTCCTCACATTTTATCATATTTTCTTAATCTCTAATTTTCTTCATATATATATATATATATATATGTTGTGTGTGTGTGTGTGTGTGTGTGTGTGTGTGTGTGTACGGAATTGTGTCATGGTAATTATCCTGGAGATCCTGGGTAGTTAATTTCTGTTACAGTTTTAATTCCCAAAACCGGCTCTACCGGCTCTCATTTGACATACTTATATTTGGTTATTTTTCTCCGTAAGTTGGAGGTATTGACGCACACTACGTATCATTTAAAAGCTTGGATCCTTCTCTATTCATATACGTGATAACAGATAGAATGGATGACTGGAACAAACCTGAATCATAGAAGAGAATAACTTATATCATGATGATCTGTTCCGGCCATCAAAATAAGGAGATTATGGTTGTTGCCCAATGCTCCCTGAACACGGTAAAAACAATCAGACATGAACTGGATAATTGCCATGGAGACTACAAGGCTGTGGCTAGAAGAAAGCAACATAACAGACCATCTGATTCCGTTCGTACAGCAGAATTTCTCGAAAATCTGCAGAAAAAAGTGTTGAAGGACCCTGGTATTGGAATTCGGGCTTTGTCACGTGAATTGAATGTTTCAGCCTCTACCATGAAGCTTGCCCTCAATGAAGATCTTTGCTACTACTCATACAAGCGTCACAGAGGTCAACTGCTCCTAGTAAAGACTTGTGAAAATCGCCTGACAAAAGTGAAGAAACTTCTGAGCAAAGTGAAATATCCTGCTGGACCACAAACAATCTGGTTCTTTTCCGATGAGAAAATTTTTTTTCCCAAGATCAAAAGCACAATACACAGACTAACAAATGGCTTGCATACACTCCTGTTGTCATGCAGACTAAATTCCCCTAACTATAATGGTTTTCGGGTGCGTGTCCTCTGAGGGTGATGTGATGCCTCCGCATTTTTTAAAAAAGGGTATCAGGTTGAATTCAGATGCTTACGTGGAGTTGCTAAACACTGTAGTCAAGCTTTGGATAACAAAGGTAGTCAATGGTAGACCATATGTATAGCAGCAGGATCCGCCCCCCTGCCACACCTCTGGGAAAAGTCAAAAATGGTTGTCGGCGAATTTTTACTACACCAGTCCCAATGTTTGGCCTACGAACTCCCCAGATCTTAACCCCATGGATTATTATGTATGGGGTACTGTTGGGAAAGATACCAATCGCCGTGTCAATACTACAAAAGCCCAGTTAATCGAAAGAATTAAGGTAGTTTTTGAGACCCTTCCCAGGGAAACTGTAACAACAGCTTGCTCCAGGTTCTGGAGCAGGATTGAGAATGTGATCGAGGCTAATGGCGGTTATTTTGAGTGAAACTTGTTGATAGTTGTGTAATGTTCGTGCCTGTTGGATTTCTTTACAATCCATTACATTTTGTAGTTAGCAAGCACTTTTTTTTATTCATTCTGAAACTGTCAAATTTATCCCGAACACCCTGTATATAGTCCTTTATGGCAAGCCCCAACCCCTTTTTATCATATGGGTGCTAGAAGGCGGTGGCGCGGGTCTACATGTCCTGGGAATGACGTTAAACTCTATCTGATGGTGAGGTTCCAGTTTTGGAGGTTTGAGGAATGTGGAGCACCCCTTCATCACCATTGCTCCCTGGTCCACTCTGACCCGGAGTGGTAGTACCTGTTAGGGTCCCATCTATGGGTTAAATAGAAAAATGTGTTTATAAAAAAATTTATTATCCATTAAGAATTGATTTATTTCAAAACTTTATTGGCATTAAATGACCCACTGAAGTTGATATGCCGTAAAACAAAACAAACAAAACCTGTATATCGTATTTTTAGTGAAATGCATAAATTTGGATTTGGTCGAAGCATGGCCTACTAGTATTATACGGCCCCATATGATACAGTAAGAGGCAAAAAATAACAGGCCGATTATATTTTAACTCATTCTGGGTCGCTTATAAACTTGACGCAGAAAGGAAGGTAACTTTAAAAATTTAACAGAAAATAATAAAATAATACCGCTAGAATTTATTAGTCATTATTTTAATTTAATTTTAATTCTTTTCAAAATTAAAATACGTTATTTATACTTTTTCTTTCACTAATCTACGAATTATAAACGACTGTGATTTACCTTGTTTTTATGCTTTTCAATCATGTATACGACGCTAGTTTGGTAAAATTACTAACGCATAACTTTTAGCATTTAAATATTGATTTTTTTAATGTTTTTCGCGATAATTTGTTTACAAAAATGGTTAATCTTTTCATATTACATTTCTGAAGAAAAAAAAAGAAAACAGTTTGTGTATTTTTGTATACTTTTAACATTTTCCAGCCTAAATCTACAGATTGACTATCAGGCCAATCGGCCTGTTATTTTTTGCCTCTTAATGTATCATGTGGGGCCGTATAATATTAGTAGGCCGTGGTCGAAGTTAAAAAAAAAATTCTTCAGCACATATGAAATGCGCGGAATCACCATTCCCGTGTGATGACGTAACATCAAGGATCGTTGCTACACGAGCGTAATGTAATTAACGACCAAAAAGTATATCCGTTTTAGAAGATCACAAACTGCACTTAAAATGAAACTCCCAAGATGAACGTACGTTATAATTTCTTCTCTTTGCCTTTTTTCTGTAGTTTTTTTAAATACCCTATCCGGTGGTAAAAGCTGCTGGGTGGCGCTAGGGATGGCAATACTATTACGAGTCACAAAACCGTATCACCACTCCTGTTTGGTGACTGATGAGGCCAGGGTATCGCACATGCTACCACACGTTGTATAATGAAAAAAAAAGAAAAAATGAAAAAAATATATTAGTTTGCTATATTTAGACGTAGAGAGTGCTGGATATTATTGATAGAGCATGTATATCTTGGTTTGCAAATCACCTAGGTGAGAAACTATCAGTTTCGTAGCGTCGTTTTATCACACATAAAGGCTGCTTCTCGTTTAAAATGACTTAATCAATCAATTCTGATATTATATAAATGTTTACAAAAAAAAAAGATTCTTAAGGAAGGACTCCACTAAAAATACAAAATACAAATGTACTACAAAAGCAAGTCCATTACATATTGGCAAGAACAACCCCACACGGGTTGACTCGCCGTTAAAATCATTAAATCAATCAATTCTGATATCAGTACTAATGCACAATAGAGCGCAAGAGATAATAACATCAGATTACGCATAAAAAAGCATTACAATTCCTTACATTTCATGGAAATACTCGGAACTCTTGAGACGCTATGGTTAGGGTTAGGGTCAGAGTTAGGGTTAGTGTTAGGGTTAGGGTTTCGCTATTTCGGCAATTTCCGACATATTTTGCTATTTATAAGTGTTGTGATGTTAGTCCCAACAGTAAAAAGAAGTCAAGTCGAGATGGGGTAAAATAAGACAAGTGTATTTACAATTAATGGTACATGTACGACTAGCTTCTCGTTAACGGGAACAGTGCTCCTTTCCACTCGGTGTCTCACTATTTATAGTGAGAACCGGTGCATGTTCTCCACTGTAGGAACGGCCGGTACAACAATAAGTAAAATGCGATTCTAATGTCTCTTGCGTGCTTTTGTGCATTTGTACCCTGATAACTGTTTTCAAAAAGACCTCTTACGAAAGCACAATACAAAAATGTAAATATATATGTACGGTGAACGCAATTCTATAACCTCTAGGCATAAAATAACCCAAGATGTATTGACATGCCGTTAAAATCACTTAATCAATTCTGATATCGGTACTAATGCACAATAGTGCTCAAGAGATAATATCATTGGATTACGTATACAAAACCATTATATTTCATTACATTTCACAGAAATACCCAACACTTTTGAGATGCTTGGGTTAGTGTTATGGTAAGGTTTAAGGTTAATGCTATGGTTAATGTCAGTATTATAGTTAGTGTTAGGGGTAGAGGTTGGGGTAGGCTACTTTGGCAGTTTCCGACATCTAATGCTATTTATACGTAAAATACGATTCTGATGATAATGTCTCTAGGCATTAGGCATTTGTGCCCGGTTATCATAACTGTACAAAAAGACCTCTTTAGAAAGTACAACACAAAATATTGATATAAATGTCTGATGAACGCAGTTCCATAACCCATAGGCATTAATAATCCCAAACGAGTTGTCATGCCATTAAAATCACTCAATCAACTCTAATATTAATTTAACTGCACGCAAAAAAAAATTCCTAAGAAAGCGTGACATAAAAATGTAAATATAAATGTATGATAATCTGTACGCATAAAATAATCCAACATATATTGCAGTGCCGTTAAAATCGCTCAATTGATCAATTCTGATATCGGTACTAATGTACAATAGAGCGCAAGAGAAAATATCATTAGATTACGTATAAAAAGTATTACATTTCACGGAAATACCCAACACCTTTCAGACGCTAGGCTTAGGGTTAGGGTCATTGTTAGGGTTAGTGTGAGGGTTAGTGTGAGGATTAGGGTTAGGCTACTTCGGTAATTTCCGGCATCTGATGCTATTTATAAATAAAATGCCATTCTAACATAATCTCTTGCGCGCTATTGTGCATTTGAACCCTGCTATCATATAACTGTTAACAAAATAACCTCATAAGAAAGCATAATATAAAAATGTAAATATAAATGTACGATGAACGCAATTCCATAACCTCAAGGCATAAATAATCCCAAACGGGTTGACATGCCGTTAAAATTACTCAATCAACTCTGATATCATTAAACTGCGCGCAAAAAAAACTTATAAAAATGTAAGTATAAATATACAATGAACACAATTCCATAATCTCTACGCATAAAATAACCCCTGATCAGTTAACATGCCGTTAGAATCAGTCAATCAATATTTTGTCGAGATGATTTTATGTCTCTGAAGACGACACAAGGTTGAAGATCTGCAAGGAGATATCTCTAGTTTAGTTGTTTGTTAATTACGCCATATTTAGACGATTTCATATCCGTCTCTTTTTAAAAATAAGCCTCCCTTGTCGCTAATGAAGTCTGTAGACAGTAGAGGTCAGTGAGTCTGAATGAGAAAACTAATATGGGCCAAGATGGAGTATGGAGTGACGGCCATAACATAATTGTCGACTCGAAAGGACAGAACGCTCATAAATCTGTCAACATGACATTAGAAGATAAATTTACGGTGTCAGATAGTTTCATGCTTTGAAAATTTAATACGTCAGATATTTTATTGCCGGTTGGCGCTACTGTAGTTAATGTAGACGAAACGTTATGATGAGATACAGACTTTGAAGAAGATAAGACTTCGCGTTTGATTATCACTTGTTTACATGTATTTACCAACTTCTCTGCACGCGCAGGATGTTACACAAGGTCAATTTTATCAAGCGGAGTTTAAGAGGTTTTAAATTCAGAGTTTTTTCCTTCTCCTAGACTGGTTTTCCTAGCCAAGGTTAAAGAACCCTATCTGCCTTACAATTTACCCATAGCTGGAGGGAGATAGATGCATACCTTTTCCAAGACTAGTAGCGCTATGAGAAATGCAAACAGCCTCGCTTAGGATTTGAAATCGTGTCCATTTGTTACGTCTGTAATCATTACACGATGCGCCTTCAATAAACGATATATAGCCCAATCTGATCTTATCTATATATTTACCAATTTCTCCGCAGGCACAGGATGTGACACGGGGTCAAGTTTATCAAGCGGAGTTTAACAGGTTTCAATTCAGAGTTTTCCTTCTCTTATGGGCCGGGCTAGCTCAGTCGCTGGAGCGTTCGGCTAGAAACCACAAGGTTCCTAGTTCGATACCGGTCCTCGCCAACTCAGCATATGAGTAGCACAGGGATCTGTGCGGTAAAGTAAGGAGCTGATGGTAGGTGTGGCGCTCCACCTCAGATACTAAAAAACAATCTCTTTGGTCTAGCGCTATTGAAAAGGGGATAGGCTGACTGGCTGATACCGACTTTAGGCTGCCCCGTCGACTTTACTTACTAGATTGGTTGCCTAACCAAGGTTAAAGAACCCAGTTTACCCTACAATTTACCCACAGTTGAAGGGAGGGTAGTTGGATGCATACATTTTCCAAGGGTATATGATTACTTGTTTATATTCCACTGGTACTAATGGTCAAGGTTCAAGTCCTAGTGGTGATGGTGGCAGTGGGGAGTCCTCTTGACGTGCTGACTAACGTGCTGGACTCCGACATAGTATTAAGGGGGTTCAAACTGTAGTCACTCACTTTTACACTAATACCCTTGCGAAATATATAAACCTGTGGGGATTGAAAAATATAATAAAATAAAAATGAATAAAACAAAAGGAAATAAAATAAAAATTGAAAA
>CM042148.1:82005866-82017889 GCA_023376005.1 Doryteuthis pealeii
ACCTCGCTTAGTCTATAGAGTTAATGGTTTATTATAGCACACCTTATATATCAAAATATTCCAACAACCATACACACACACACACACACACACACACACACACACATATATATATATATATAATATATATATATATATTATATATATATATATATATATATATAGTATATTAAGAAAGATTGAAAAAACACAGGTTTAAATGAGTTAAGTGGTGAGTTTATTGGCCGACGCTGCAGTGTTTCGATCTATTAATTAGGTCATCTTCAGGGCATTTGTTGGTATATGGAAGGTAATAAGAATTTTTTTTATTACCTTCCATATACCAACAAATGCCCTGAAGATGATCTAATTAATAGATCGAAACACTGCAGCATCGGCCAATAAACTCACCACTTAACTCATTTAAACCTGTGTTTTTTCAATCTTTCTTAATATACTACATACCGTCGGATTCACTTCCTTTTCTTCTTCACACACACACACACACACACACACCACACACACATATATATATATATATATATATATATATATATATCATCATCATGCCCAGAAACTGTAACCTACCAATGATTGTTACTTAAAACTTTATAAACTCAGCCCTTATACCCGTTGCGCCATGTCGCATTAGCATAGAATACTTAATATAGCTTAACACGTGTACCCAGTCATCGTTAATGGAATGAGAACAATATATCCCGGTGGATTGAATAAAGGGTTCTGTTCGAAGCTCCGTGAAGGCTCCCGATTATGATAAGACTCCCAAGTTCAAGAAGGTTCCTAAGTTCGACAAACTATATTTGGCATGTAGTTTTGCATAATTTAAACGGCCTGAAGATCGATGTGGCAAACAGGAGTAATTGATCTGTGCGGACCCCGAGGTAATTTGAGAGGGTGGTTTTCATTGAACGTGGGAGTTACGTAATCTGATGACTCTAGAATGTTAGGAAATAATTGATATCGTATCTTCAGCGAGAAAGAATCGAACGAAGTTAGTTGGGAATTTCTATCTCTGATTCTTGGCATGTATCCACTGGGTAAGATGAAAGTGTCGGCGAAAAAGTAAACAAATTATGTGCACATAAAAATGTGTTCACGAATTATTGATCTCACAGATGTTGACTTGATGAAGATGAAAGTAACGACGAAAAAATAAACAAATTATGTGCACATAAAAATGCGGTTATTGAAGTCAGTAAGTCTACTGTTGGTTTGAATAACAGCAGCTAACTAAGTACAACTTAATCAGTGTCCAAGACAGTTGGTATATATATAGAAATCAAGAATGATCCATTCATGAATTTGGGTGATTTGGGTGATTCCATTCCTTGAGTTCTGATTGGCTGCTTGACTGCTTGATTTGAATGACATTGTGGAGTCTTATAAATACCTTGTCATTCTGCAGTAGACTTTGTGACTATTCGGGCTTGTATTAAGTTACAACCGTTTGTTGCCTTGTCTTCCCAGTTCGACGGTAATTGGAACTTTAATTATTCTTCAGTGGTCACGCATTATTGATCTCACAGATGTTGACTGGATGAATATGAAAGTAACAATGAAAAAATAAACAAATTATGTGCACATAAAAATGTGGTCTTGTATTATTGATCTCACAGATGTGGACTGGATGAAGATGAAAGTAACGATGAAAAAATAAACAAATTATGTGCACATAAAAATGTGGTCTTGTATTATTGATCTCACGGATGTGGACTGGATGAAGATGAAAGTAACGATGAAAAAATAACAAATTATGTGCACATAAAAATGTGGTCTTGTATTATTGATCTCACAGATGTGGACTGGATGAAGATGAAGTAACGATGAAAAAAATAAACGTGCACATAAAAATGTGGTCTTGTATTATTGATCTCACAGATGTGGACTGGATGAAGATGAAAGTAACGATGAAAAAAATAAACAAATTATGTGCACATAAAAATGTGGTCTTGTATTATTGATCTCACAGATGTGGACTGTATGAAGATGAAAGTAACGATGAAAAAATAACAAATTATGTGCACATAAAAATGTGGTCTTGTATTATTGATCTCACAGATGTGGACTGGATGAAGATGAAAGTAACGATGAAAAATAAACAAATTATGTGCACATAAAAATGTGGTCTTGTATTATTGATCTCACAGATGTGGACTGGATGAAGATGAAAGTAACGATGAAAAAATAAACAAATTATGTGCACATAAAAATGTGGTCTTGTATTATTGATCTCACAGATGTGGACTGGATGAAGATGAAAAACGATGAAAAAAAACAAATTATGTGCACATAAAAATGTGGTCTTGTATTATTGATCTCACAGATGTGGACTGGATGAAGATGAAAGTAACGATGAAAAAATAAACAAATTATGTGCACATAAAAATGTGGTCTTGTATTATTGATCTCACGATGTGGACTGGATGAAGATGAAAGTAACGATGAAAAAATAAACAATAAAATGTATGATGCTGGATGAAGATGAAGTAACGATGAAAAAAATAACAAATTATGTGCACATAAAATGTGGTCTTGTATTATTGATCTCACAGATGTGGACTGGATGAAGATGAAAGTAACGATGAAAAAAATAACAAATTATGTGCACATAAAAATGTGGTCTTGTATTATTGATCTCACGGATGTGGACTGGATGAAGATGAAAGTAACGATGAAAAAATAAACAAATTATGTGCACATAAAAATGTGGTCTTGTATTATTGATCTCACAGATGTGGACTGGATGAAGATGAAAGTAACGATGAAAAAATAAACAAATTATGTGCACATAAAAATGTGGTCTTGTATTATTGATCTCACAGATGTGGACTGGATGAAGATGAAAGTAACGATGAAAAAAATAAACAAATTATGTGCACATAAAAATGTGGTCTTGTATTATTGATCTCACAGATGTGGACTGGATGAAGATGAAAGTAACGATGAAAAAATAAACAAATTATGTGCACATAAAATGTGGTCTTGTATTATTGATCTCACAGATGTGGACTGGATGAAGATGAAAGTAACGATGAAAAATAAACAAATTATGTGCACATAAAAATGTGGTCTTGTATTATTGATCTCACAGATGTGGACTGGATGAAGATGAAAGTAACGATGAAAAAATAAACAAATTATGTGCACATAAAAATGTGGTCTTGTATTATTGATCTCACAGATGTGGACTGGATGAAGATGAAAGTAACGATGAAAAAATAAACAAATTATGTGCACATAAAAATGTGGTCTTGTATTATTGATCTCACAGATGTGGACTGGATGAAGATGAAAGTAACGATGAAAAAATAAACAAATTATGTGCACATAAAAATGTGGTCTTGTATTATTGATCTCACAGATGTGGACTGGATGAAGATGAAAGTAACGATGAAAATAAACAAATTATGTGCACATAAAAATGTGGTCTTGTATTATTGATCTCACGGATGTGGACTGGATGAAGATGAAAGTAACGATGAAAAAATAAACAAATTATGTGCACATAAAAATGTGGTCTTGTATTATTGATCCTGTGACTGGATGAAGATGAAAGTAACGATGAAAAAATAAACAAATTATGTGCACATAAAAATGTGGTCTTGTATTATTGATCTCACGGATGTGGACTGGATGAAGATGAAAGTAACGATGAAAAAAATAAACAAATTATGTGCACATAAAAATGTGGTCTTGTATTATTGATCTCACAGATGTGGACTGGATGAAGATGAAAGTAACGATGAAAAAATAAACAAATTATGTGCACATAAAAATGTGGTCTTGTATTATTGATCTCACAGATGTGGACTGGATGAAGATGAAAGTAACGATGAAAAAATAAACAAATTATGTGCACATAAAAATGTGGTCTTGTATTATTGATCTCACAGATGTGGACTGGATGAAGATGAAAGTAACGATGAAAAAATAAACAAATTATGTGCACATAAAAATGTGGTCTTGTATTATTGATCTCACAGATGTGGACTGGATGAAGATGAAAGTAACGATGAAAAAATAAACAAATTATGTGCACATAAAAATGTGGTCTTGTATTATTGATCTCACAGATGTGGACTGGATGAAGATGAAAGTAACGATGAAAAAATAAACAAATTATGTGCACATAAAAATGGTCTTATTATTCACGATGTGGACTGGTTGAAGATGAAAGTAACGATGAAAAAAATAAACAAATTATGTGCACATAAAAATATGGTCTTGTATTATTGATATCACTGATATACACAGAACTAAAACTGACGAGAAGCGACGGCATGGTGAGAGGATCACACAAGATGGTGACAAGAAGAGACATTGTGACAACTGAAAAACGATCAGTGGAGCTAGACGATCGCCCGAATAAGGGCTATGCAACGTATATTTACCCAACCTCTCCAGTATTAGTAGGTTGTGACACGATGCCGATTTTTTAATCGGTGAAAACAAGTTTTAATTCAGATATGTCTTTCTCCTAGACTGGTTGCCTTACCGATGATAAAGAACCTGGTCTGTTCAACTATTTTCTTTTCAGTTGGCACAATTGTTGGGGGTGAGGGGTCTTATTGAACTCTCATAGGTGCAAGACGTATGCAAAATACACACTCATATTTATGGGTCATATGGTCCCCTTTTTCTAATAACAATTTCAAGGAATTTAACAGACTTTCTACTACAGGAGCTTCACCTTTTTCTACCAAGGAATACAACAAAATTTTTAATACAGGAGCTACAATTTTTTCTCTTATTATATTCTCCATCAAGGGAACTAAAAGCCTAAAATGACGACCAGAATCGTAACAGGTCTTACCACTCTGCAGAGGTGCAGTCAGCGTATTCTACAGCCGCAGTTGACAGAACTACAAAGATGAGAATATTCTTCCGAATAATTCGTGAAATTATAGCTAAGCTTTATCTGGAAGGAATGGTTTCCAGTGAATTAGAGCTGCGCTGATCCTTGGCTAAATATATTAAACGCTAGCATTAGCAGCATACAGTTCCGGTAAAAAGGGCCAATCAGAAACGAGCCCAGAAAAGCATTTGAGTATTTAAGATCTTTTGCAATTGCCCTTGAATCACTTACTAACTGCTTTCTCTGCCAGAAAGAAGACTACAGGCAATGAGCTACACCATTTTCTAACTAGCACTTCAAGGAATACAACATACTTTCTGCTACAAGGTGCTACACTCTTTTTCTACCTAGGATTTCAAGGAATACAACAATGTCTGCTATAAGGAGTTACAGCTTTTTCACCTAGGGTTTCAAGGAATATAACAGACTTCTACAAGGAGCTACAGTCTTTTCTCACTAGGATTTTAAGGAATACAACAGATTTCTGCTACAAGAAGCTACTCTCTTTTTTACCTTGGATTTCAAGGAATCCAACAGACCATCTGCTACGGGAGCTACACCTTTTTCGGACCATATGACATTTAGGCACCTCTTTTGCGATCTCGATTCGTGGGGACATTTTTTCCATTTACACCGTCAAAATCCGGTTAATTGTTAACAGACGATTTTTAGAGTTTTTTTTTAATCATAAAACTAACCCCTAACCCTAACCCCTACCTCTAACTCTAACCCACAACCGGTTTTTGGCGGTGTAAATGAGAAAAAGTGTCCTTGTGAGTCAAGATCGCTAAAGGTCATATGGTCCCCTTTTTCTAATAACAATTTCAAGGAATTTAACAGACTTTCTACTACAGGAGCTTCACCTTTTTCTACCAAGGAATACAACAAAATTTTTAATACAGGAGCTACAATTTTTTCTCTTATTATATTCTCCATCAAGGGAACTAAAAGACTAAAATGACGACCAGAATCGTAACAGGTCTTACCAATCTGCAGAGGCGCAGTCAGCGTATTCTACAGCCGCAGTTGACAGAACTACAAAGAGGAGAATATTCTTCCAAATAATTCGTGAAATTATAGCTAAGCTTTATCTGGAAGGAATGGTTTCCAGTGAATTAGAGCTGCGCTGATCCTTGGCTAAATATATTAAACGCTATTTGATAAGCTTCCGCTTCTTACAAAAGGCAAAGCGTGTTCTATTTAAAAAGGCGTCAAATGTTGCGTTTTATGGTTGAGCTAATCAGATTTTGCTGTCATCCCACGCAAAAAAAACACCTTCTTTACAAACGCTTCACTAAACTAATCAGGATTTCAAATAGGCACGAAAATTATTTGTATGCATTCATGTCATGTAAGACGAGAAAAGGAAAGAATGTGTTTCAGGGGCATCTCATTGATGCGATGAAGAAAATATCAAGGAAGATTAAGGAAACAAAAAAAGCACTGCATAAAAAGAGAGATAATTCTGCTGTTATATACAAAAGATTCATATTAAAGGCTTTGTAAAGGCGCGTGGTGTTATGCTTACAATCACTTGAAAACAAACCTGGCGAGACGAGTTCAAATCCTGGACGTGTATAATAATTCCGTAATCCTTAACTATTTCCTCGTAAATTCCTACCATAAAATAAACTGAACCCTCATTTTATGTCCGTGTTTTCGCATTAAATGTTTTATTTTTCTTGAACCCGTTATTTTACAATATTAAATATATTTTCTTTCTTTATTTTAATATTCACTTAATTCTATATATATGTATATTCTAAAATTTTTTATTTTGGGAGAATGGTTAGTTTTAAAGTGGGGGCTCCTTTTGTTATTATTTTTATTTTTATTTTTTTGGCTTTGGTACTCTAAAATAAAAACGTCAGATTTTAATCATCGTCGATGATTACGACATAAAAGGAGGATCCAATTTATGGCTAAATTGTAAAACGAGCCCCCACTTTAAAACTAACTATTCTCACAAAATAAAAACTTTTAGAATATACACATTGAAGTGAATATCAAAATAAATAAAATATATTTAGTATTGTAAAATAACGGGTGCAAGAAAAATAAAACATTTATTGCAAAAACACGGACATAAAATGAGTGTTCAGTTTATTTTATGGTAGGAATTTACGAGGAAATTGTTAAGGATTACCTAATAATTCACCCAAATTCCACCTTAATGGAAAAGACAAAAGAAAAATTCCTTGGTTTTAAAATCGACTTTTTGCCCACCAAATTTCCTTCCCGGCTGTACAAAATTTTCTTGGCATTTTTTCCTGATATTTAAAAGTTCACTGCCTATTCACCCCCAGAAATCATTCTATTCAAATAAAAAGGAAAGTCGTCGGGGTGGCCTAAAGTCGATATCAGCCAAACAGCAAAAGTGTCTATCCCCCTTTTACAAGCGCTAGACCAAGGAGTTTATCGTTGGTGTCTGAGGGGGAGCACCACACTTACCATCAGTTCCTTACTTTACCGCACAGATCCCTGAATTAACGAGGGTCGGTATCGAACCAGGAACCTTCCTAGGCGGACTCTTTACCGTCTAAACTAAACCAGCGCAAAAGTCATTTTATTATTGTATTCTGAGTAAACAAGTGACACGGGTGGGAGCAGCTGCCAGCGGGTTACGGTATGATTGCAGTATTGGGTGAGTAGCTGTGTGCGGTTTAAGTATACATAGAGTTAATTCTATAAATTTCGTGATTAAAAATTTAAAAGATGACAAATCTAAGAGATAAGCTATGACACAAGTACATTCGGCATATAATATTAGGAAAAATAATTTTGCTACCATAGGTTGAATTTTATGGCATGTCAACCATTGTTGGGTTATTTTATGCCGAAGACGTTTTGTTCTATTCATACGTGATGAGTTTACAATTTATTTTTTAAATAAATTTTAACACATATTTTCTAGAACTCATTTTTTCTTCTATTTAACCCATAAAGGGGACCCTAGCAAGTTCTACCACTTCGGGTCAGAGTGGACCTGGGAGTAATGGCGATAAAGGGGTACACCACACTCCCCTGGGCTCAAAATTGGAACTTCGCCAAATAGATGCAGTTTAACGCATAGGATCTGTTTTTTTTAAAATAGGCTAAACACGTATAGAACACGGTAAGCATCCATGCACTACAATGTAATATTGAATTAACTATTTTACTAACAGGACCTGTGGATATGATTACACCGTTTGATATGTTTACTTAAGAGCTATTGAAAATATTTCAATGTATAAAAACTATAATAATCTTGATTTAACTCTCTCTCACTTTTTTCTTTATTTCCTTCTGCTCATCTTTTCATTATGTTCGATTGAAACAGATTAGCAATATCGCTTCCGTGCGCTCATCTCTCTGTCTTGCTTTCCTCTACTCTTTCTTTCTTATTATAGTTTTTCTGTGTAGAAGAACAGCATATCCTTTATCTTCCCTTTCTTTCTTTGTAATAAAAACGGAATGGCCCATTTTTTAGCTGAAGCGACGACACTCATAGGAAATAAGAATTTGACCGATAAACAACACCAGATAATGAGGATTTACATTTTTGCATTTCATCTTAGCTGATTTGGATGGTCTGATTTTTTTAAAATTGTGTTGCAAGATGATAACGGTTGTACAATTAAGGAACACGAGTATTAATATATTCTGCCCTTATTTTTGATCACCACAGCCCTTACTGTTGGCTATCTCACGTGTGTTGGAGGCGCTTTTTGCCAAGCCTTTTTCTATTCTTCACAAAGTTGAGATTCATTAAAATTCCTGTTTGACTCATCTCAATTCCAGCTTCGAATTTCCCAAGGGTTTTCAATTGCAATAAAGTCAGAAGATTAAGGAGACCAGTTGGGGGCTTACAAACGCTGGCCAACTAGAAAGATCCTCGTTACTCACGCGATTTCTTTGGGATTGTCATCTTGTCGAAAAACAAGAAATCGAACTTGAAACAGATCTTCCTCGCTGTTTATGTACAAGTAAAAGTATCCAATTGACTGGTATGTTGGTGATAATTCTATTTGAAATCATCATTATCTCCGTACATTTACAATAAGTGTACATCATGTTGATGCACACTTATAGATTTATACAAGGATTTTTATAAATTCTTAAGAGATTATGATTAATAAATTACATACAGAGCAATATTCATACTTTCAATAAGAAAGAAAAACTTATCATCCCGTCATTTCGCTATTATAAGTTCATATCGACCGGAACTCAATAAAGGAGCCCAGTTTCATCAGACAGCCAACTACATAACTTAGTTTTGGTTAATTTTGGTTTGTTTTACGGCATATCAACCTCAGTGGGTCATTTAATGCCGATAAAGTTTTGAAATAAATTCATTCTTAATGGATACTCAATTTTTTTTTATAAACACATTTTTCTATTTAACCCATAGATGGGACCCGAACATGTACTACCAATACGGATCAGAGTGGACCAGGGAGCAATGCTGATAAGGGGGCACTCCATATTCCCAAACCTCCAGAACTGGAACCTCACCATCAGATAGAGTTTAACGTCATTCCCAGGACATAAAGACCCTCAGCCACCGCCTTCTAGCACACATATGATAAAAAGAGGTTGGGGCTTACCATAAGGGCAATAGGGTTGGGGCAATCATATAGGTTCTAGGGCTCGACGTGACCAGCCAGTTGATCGGAAGGGGCCTCTCCGACCGCCTGTCTAGCCTAAGTAAGGGCTTAAGTGGAGTATTGCATGTCATGGACTGCTCAGCGACGTGGGTTCCATCTTTAAGCATCACAGATCGCCACCACGGACAACAGGTCGCCCCATTGGTGGTGGTGGTGGGGGTTCTTACACCTGTGCAGAGGTGCAGTCGGGTATATATATATATATATATGTATATATATAATATATATATAAATATATTGTGTGTGTGTGTGTGTGTGTGTGTGTGTTTAATATAGGCACTCTATGTGTAATGGAAATAGACACGTTGATCCAATTTCAAATCCGGGACGAGTTTGTTTGAATTTCACGAGCACTAATATCTTTGTGGAAGGTATGCATCCAACTATTCTCTCTGCAGCTATGGGTAAATATCAGGACAGACTGGGTTCTTTAACCTTAGAATGACAACCGGTATATGAGAAGGAAAACTCTAAATCTAAACCTGTTAAACTTCGATTAAGAATTGACCTTGTGTCAAGTGGGAGGGTTGGATAAACACACACACACACACACACACACACACACACACACACACTCACACACACAGACATTATATATTGTGTCCGGAAAAAAAATTTTACGTACCGTTTGTTGGGAGACGAATTTAGAATGGTCTCTCTTTTTAGATTGTTTGAGGAACTCTCCCACGTCACATGAATATTTGGTCACGTGACAAGGTGAACCCTTAAATCATCCTTCTTTTACGAACATGATGTTGGAAAGGACAGATGTAGTTATCCTCTCCTCAGCAGTTACGCACCTAGTGTCTGTCTTTCTTCCCAGAAATAGTTAATATTTTCCTGAGAAATAGTTAATATTTTCCACCCCTTTGTTTTTTGAAACTTTCTTCGTGTTCCTCGAACACCTTGTGACTCTTTTGTAGTTTGAGGCGGGAACTTGGTTCCCTTTTTGTATGTTATCTATTAATAAAGGAGATTCGGTCTCTAGTTGTCTGTAACCGAAACTGTGTCACTGCTTACGTTACATTACTTAAAATCGTCAACACAAGAAATGTTAATGTCTACTATCTAAAATACTAAATGAAAAAAAAACAAAAAAAAACTACATGCTGTTATTTAAATTTTATTTTTTAATTATCTTCACGAATATAAATTAAATCTCTATTATTTTTTCTCAAAACCCAAGCCCTGGTGATATTTAATGTGTATATATATTTACGTTGTCGTTGATTGTTTTATTTTCGAAGTTTCCTCTGGACATATATAGACACACAACTACCCTTTATATATGTATAGATATACTCAAAATTAGAGTATGCAAAATTAGACGACACTTATTGCTTTTTTGAAAAAGACAACACAAGTAAATACATGCTCGGTATTGTATATGCATATATACTTTGTTTTATTTTAATATAGTTTTAAAGTTATAGAGTTTTACAAGAAAACTATTTACAAACAAGAAATAATATTTTTTTAGTATCAAGAGGTTAACTAAAAAGTTTACATTTAAATAAATATCTACGATTTGGTGTAAAATTTATGTGTAAAATATTCAAAATAATTATTTAATTAACAATTGATAGATGCACGCAATATTTTATTTGGGGGGGACATAATTAAGTTTCCATTTCAATTTGTTCTATTTTTTTTACTATTTCAATAAATTTGATGATTTTACAAACTCATTCCCACATTGATAATGTGTTTCTATCTATATATACATTATATATTAAATAACAGTAGCATTGCAACTAACAAAGCCTTCATCAGATGATGACTCTGTGTTCAGTCATGGTTTCGGGGCCGAAGCATCAGTACCACTAACCCAGAGAGCCCCCGCAGTATCTCACGATACCACCAGACTTTGTTAGTTTGATCTCACATTGTAGGATTGCCATTAGAGCTGTATCCGATTATCCGATTATCTGATGCGATTAGAGCTGTATCCTGGATCTTTTTGATGTATTTCCTCTTGTCTGGTGAAGAAAATCCAAGTTTAGTAAAAAATGCCAAGGTTTAGTTGGTAATAAATCATCGGCATCCGACTTCGATAGGAAATACATCCGTTATCCCTCGATTTCTGACGCATTGTTCTTGTAGATCTTCATATTTTTCTAGCTTACGCTGATGGATGTGCCCGGTCAAGATTTTCCTCGAAAGGTACTGTTAATTCAACGATGAAAACTTTTTGATTAACAGACCAAATGACAATATCAGGACGCTGGGCCGTTAATATAATAGTAACCTATCCTAATTAAATAACTATAATTCCGGGTACGCTTCCTCCTGCACATATATAGCTAAACTGATGAATCCTTTTCCAATTGGTCTGATGATAGGTGAAAACTTCAGCAACCAAGCGCCGTTGTGACAATGTCTACGCTACCTTTACCTTTATATATATATATATATATATATATATATATAATATATATATCTTATTATAATGGAGAATTGTGGGTTTGTCTGTCTGTAACCGAAGCTATAATTACTATACAAGTTACAATTCTTTG
>CM042148.1:82017989-82025489 GCA_023376005.1 Doryteuthis pealeii
CGCACCTAGTGTCTGTCTTTCTTCCAAAATAGTTAATATTTTTCCGAGAAAATAGTTAATATTTTCCACCCTTTGTTTTTTGAAACTTTCTTCGTGTTCCTCGAACACCTTGTGACTCTTTTGTAGTTGAGGCGGGAACTTGGTTCTCTTTTTGTATGTTATCTATTAATAATGGAGATTTGGTCTCTAGTTGTCTGTAACCGAAACTGTGTCACTGCTTACGTTACATTACTTAAAATCGTCAACACAAGAAATGTTAATGTCTACTATCTAAAATACTAAATGAAAAAAAAAACAAAAAAACTACATGCCGTTATTTAAATTTTATTTTTTAATTATCTTCACGAATATAAATCAAATCTCTATTATTTTTTCTCAAAACCCAAGCCCTGGTGATATTTAATGTGTATATATATTTACGTTGTCGTTGATTGTTTTATTTTTGAAGTTTCCTCTGGACATATATATCCACACAACTACCCTTTATATATGTATAGATATACTCAAAATTAGAGTATGCAAAATTAGACGACCCTTATTGCTTTTTTGAAAAAGACAACACAAGTAAATACATGCTCGGTATTGTATATGCATATATACTTTGTTTTATTTCAATATAGTTATTTCAATATAGTTATTTTAAATATATATTTTAAAGTTATCTAACATATAGAGTTTTACAAGAAAACTATTTACAATGAAGAAATAATATTTTTTTTAGTATCAAGAGGTTAACTAAAGAGTTTACATTTAAATAAATATCTACGATTTGGTGTAAAATTTATGTGTAAAATATTCAAAATAATTATTTAGTTAACAATTGATAGATGCACGCAATATTTAATTTGAGGGGGACATAACTAAGTTTCCATTTCAATTTGTTCTATTTTTTTTTACTATTTCAATAAATTTGATGATTTTACTTACTTATGATACAAACTCATTCACACATTGATAATGTGTTTCTATCTATATATACAATATATATTAAATAACAGTAGCATTGCAGCCAGCAAAGCCTTCATCAGAGGATGACTCTGTGTTCAGGCATGGTTTCGGGGCCGAAGTATCAGTACCACTAACCCAGAGCGCTCCCGCAGTATCTCACGATACCACCAGACTTTGTTGGTTTGATCTCACATTGTAGGATTGCCATATCCACGCTGATGCGGTTAGAGCTTTATCCTAGATCTTTTTGATGTATTTCCTCTTGTCTGGTGAAGAAAATCTAAGTTTACTAAAAAATGCCAAGGTTGAGTTGGTAATAAATCATCGGCATCTGACTTTGATAGGAAATACATCTGTTATCCCCCGATTTCTGACGCATTGTTCTCGTAGATCTTCATATTTTTCGAACTTAGGCTGATGTGCCCGGTCAAGATTTTCCTCGAAAGGTACTGTTAATTCAACGATGAAAACTTTTTGATTAACAGACCAAAGGACAATATCAGGACGCTGGGCCGTTAATATGATAGCAACCCATCCTAATTAAATAACTGTAATTCTGGTTACGCTTCCTCCTGCACATATATAGCTAAACTGCTGAATCCTTTTCCAGTTGGTCTGAAGATAGGTGAAAACTATCAGCAACCAAGCGCCGTTGTGACAATGTCTACGCTACCTTAACTTTTATCCTTTATCTATATATATATATATATAAGGAAAAAATGAGTAAAGAAAAGAAATGTAGATGGATAAAAATGAATTTTATCGATATCACTTTTAATCGATATCACTTACACATGTGTTTCGGTCTGTTTATCAAAATGTATACGGATTTACGTTATTATTATTATTAAAATAATCAGATGGAGTTGAAATGATGATGATAATAATAATAATAGGAAAAATGCATAAAATTTTCCGTATACAGAATTTTGCCGACCTTCATCAGAGTAGTATTTTTTATTTTGAGTTGGAGACAAGAATAGAATTTCAAAAGTTCGAAAAAAAAATATTTAAAAAAATGTTTATGAATCATTTTCCCATTCTCATATATATATCATACTATATATATATATATATATTATATATATATATATATATATATATATTATATAATATATTATATATAAGCGAGTAGCCGAAGACTAATGCTGTGACGTAATATCATTATTTATTTTTTTAATTTTTTTATTCTTTAATTTTCTTTAAGTTGCGCATGACTTTCACGATCAAAGTCATGCCACATATCGAATGATTACCATGATCGTATTTCGGATGAGTTACGTCACACAATTTCGAAAGAAAATTAACGGCTAAAAAAACGCCAAATCCGTTCACTTCATTTAATTACTTTTTTGCCCTCATATACAGCATTTCATTTTTTTTCTCCAGACCGTCTCATATACCTTTAAAAAGGGTGAAGGTTCACCCGAAATATTGGAATTGATCAAACCAGGAACAGAACAACAATTGAATATTAAAATTCTGTTTTTTGTTCTTTTTTCCAATGCTTTAAAAGACCCCAAAACAACGTTCACAAGAACAAAGTTTATACATTACATACATATTTATATATATATATATATATATATATATATATATATATGAATTTAACATTTTGAAAAAACAATTAGTAATTATAATCTGCTGACAGAATCTGTTTCTACCGCATAGTAGAAGGGTCATCATCAACGAGCATAACATCTGAAGGAAAGAAGGGATAAAAAACCGTTGGAAGAAACAGGGGGTACAAACACACGCTGGAATGCTTGAATTTTTTAAATGCGCATTCTGTATCAAAAATAAAATAAATTTTATTCTAAAAAACAGAAGCATTTCTAATTCAAAAATAAACTCAAAAGAGTTTTGGTGTAAATATATAAAAAAGTGTAAGAGATTATCAAAAATGTTCAAAATATAATCCAGCTATTAAAAATATTAGCACAATATATATATATATATATATATATATATATATAATATATATATATATATAATGCTCCCCATCATATATATTAGCATATATAATATATATGCTCCCCATCATCCTGAGGTTGAGCACTTTGGGGGGATTTTGCTGACGACCGCCAACTAAAGCGTAAACGCAACGCTCTCCTATATATAAGGATGGAACACTATATGGCGGCATTTACATACATAGGGATGTGTGTATTAAAAACAGTTAAAATCCCCTTTCGCATTCTGTGGGTGACTATAGCATAGCGATTAAGGTGTCTGACTAATGCTGAACCGATCGGATTTCAATCCCAGCTGTAGGTAGCTTACAAATGTCTAGCCACACTGAAGAGACTCGTGTCTGTGGATGACTATATATATATATTCATATTAACTACATATATGTATATATTTACTACACACACACACACACTATATATATATATATATATATATATATATATATATTTGTGTGTAGTAAATATACACTGAAATTTTGAAACAGAAAACAGGGGCGAAAAAGGCGGGAATATTACAATACAAATTATTATTTCATGGGAAAAAGTTGTTTGTTTGAAACTTTCTGTTAAAATCACAATAACGAAATTATTCAACGAATTCTATATTTATTGATTATAAATCGAATATTACTACCTCAACGGGCAGATATGAGAAACTCTGGCTACGTGGATTAATATCATTAATATATTGTCAATAGATTATACGATCTGAACTGGAAGAGTCGCATTGGATGAGTGGAGAAATATGAACTCAGATTAAAATTGGATTATTGTTTTGAAAAATTTCGAGCGTGAAAGTTGTTTCAAGAAATATATATATATTTATATATATATATATATATATATATATATATATTATATATATATATATATATATATAAAGTGTGTAAACAGATCGAAGTTCCTTAATACAATGAAAACTTTAAGAAGTAGATATAGATAATAATTATGAGAAATTAATAAACGATCGATGCTTTAGCAATCTCAAATATAAAAGCATATTTTACACACACACACATATGTATACATGTATATATATATACATACATACAAATAATATATATATATATATATATATAATATATATATATATAATAAACAGAGAGGTGTTTTGCGTCATATATATACACACACACATATATATATGCAAATATATATATATATATATTGAGAGATGTTTTGTGCCTACACACATACACACACACACGCATACACACACACACACACACACACACACACACACACACATATATATATATATATATATATATATATTATATATATATATATATATAAAATGTTGTTCTGGTTCCAACGGGAGAAAATGTAATATTTTATAAAAAAAGAAGAAGGTCCGCAAAATGTATCGTTCTCAGAAAAAATGTTTTATTCTTTTTATTTTACATACGCAACACGTGTTTCAGATATTCTGGTATCTTTTTCAGGCTTTGGTCAATACATATATTGATATACATATATATATATATGCATATACACATACATAGATTATGAGTGTTTCTGTAATTTTTCTGTTAACAGAAAAATTACAGAAACATTACAGAAACACGCATAACCTATGTATGTGTATATATATATTCCTGTCGGAGGGGAGTCGTTAGTATACATCGCTGAAGAGACTTAATAAAGTCGAAACAGTCTGTACGGTGTTCTGCATAGCGAGCCATCCTTTGCGGGATTTACTTGTCAAGATTATTTTCTATAATTATCGAATTTTATGCGATACATGCATTTATAATTGCCTTCAAGCAAAAATATAAATAATAATTTATTCAACATTGCTTCTATAAAACAAACATCCAAAAATCTTATTCACTTCGCCGAAGAGCTTACGGCCGGGTTTTTACTAAAATAAACGTCCACTTGCCTACAATGGCAGGGGCGTGTAATAATAGTATCATTGACAAGGTTAATTCGCAGGGATTGTTCGCTATGTACCGGCGGCCGAACGGATATGGTCTCTGACTATGCCTGTGAAGTCCCGGTTTCGATTCCTGTCGAGGGGAGTCGTTAGTATACATCGCTGAAGAGACTTAATAAAGTCGAAACAGTCTGTACGGTGTCTGCATAGCGAACCATCCTTTGCGGGATTTACTTGTCAAGATTATTTTCTATAATTATCGAATTTTATGCGATACATGCATTTATAATTGCCTTCAAGCAAAAATATAAATAATAAGAATATATATATATATATATATGTGTATCAATATATGTATTGACCAAAGCCTGAAGAAATACCAGAATATCTGAAACACGTGTTGTATATATTATATATATATATATATATATATATATAATATATAATATATATATATCAATGTTGTTGGCATCCGTCCGTCTACTAAAGATGGTGTTGTGTCAATTTAAAAAAATCTGAAATTGTGTGAGTGGCTGAACAGACCAATTTTTGAATCGCAATCTCTGGTGTAGTGATTGCATACAAACAGTGATGCTAGTTGGAGTTGCTGTTGTCTCTCCTTCCTTTTGGCTCTCTTTTCTATGGCGTCTACTTTTCTCCCTTTTTCACTCCTTCTCGTTCCTTGTTTGACGAGGAGTCGTCAGGTCACGCGGTCTTTGCACAAGCCCCCCATGTGTTGGTGTTAATGTGGTATGTCTTCATGTCCCTCTTGCAGACATCTTTAAAGCGAAGGCGTGGTGTCCCTACCGGTCGGATGTCCCTACCAATTCAACATACAATAGGTCTTCGGTATGCGGGCTTTGTCCATCCTCCTGCCGTGACCAAGCCAACCCAGGCATCTCTCGTAGGTAATGGCGGGCATGCTGTTGATGTTTGCTCGTTCCAGCACGTCAGTGTTGGGCACTTTGTCCTGCCAGTGTATGCGTAAAATGTGGCGTAGGCATCTGAGGTGGAAATTGTCCAGTTTCCTCACGTGGCAGGAGTATGTGATCCAGGCTTCGCTACTGTAGAGGAGAGTACTGAGAACGCATGCTTTGTAGATGCGCAGTTTGGTTCTCTTAGTAAAGCTGGCATTTTCCCAAACTCTCTGGCTCAGTTTTATCATAACTGCAGCTGCTCTCGCGATTCTGCTGTTGACTTCACTGTCAGTGGTGACTGAATTGGTAATGGTGGACCCAAGGTACTTGAAGCTCTCCACTGCTTCCAGGTTGTACCCGTTGATGTCAATGTTCGGAGGGGTGTCTACACTTTGTGCCATGACTTTTGTCTTATTTAGACTTATGGTAAGACCGAACTCCTTGCAAGCCTGTGTGAATCAATTGATAAGCTGTTGCAGTCCGCGCTCAGTGTGTGACGTTAAGGCAGTGGGATCGGCGAATAGCATTTCCTTAATGAGGACCTTTGGTGTGTATGTAGACTCCCTCACTGCAGTCCTTGAAGGCGTACTGGAGAAGCAAGGAGGAGAATATCCCGAACAGCGTGGGTGAAAGGACACAGCCCTGCTTCACGCCACTGCTGACTTGTTTCTATCTATTTCAGTATATTTTTATCGATCTATTACAGTCTGTTTTTGCCTCTCTATATCTGTATCTTCACATCTGTCTGTCACTCTCTATTTCTGATTCTGTCTGTCTGTCTTTTATATTTCTCTTTCTCTCACTCTCTCTATATATTTGTGTGTGTACGTGTGTGTGGTGTGTGTGTGTGTGTGTGAGAGAGAGAGAGAGAGAGAGAGAGAGAGAGAGAGAGAGAGAGAGAGAGAGAGAGAGAGTGTATGTGTGTGTGTGTGTGTGTGTGTGTAGTATGTGCGTGCTTACCTGCGTGTGCATGGATGTATGTATGTATATATATACATATGTTTGCATAGAAATAGAGAGATATGAACTGAATTTACTAAGAAAGGTAACATACTTACAGGGGAGAGAGAGAATATCGAATTTTGAATAAATAAACAAACATGCAGATCAATATATATATATATATATATATATATATATATATATATATATATATATATAATATATATATATAGAGAGAGAGAGAGAGAGAGAGAGAATAAAGTTTTCAATTTGGCCAGCTTGGCCCTTGGAAAACTTGAAAGCCAACTCGTATTACTACAAGTAGCATGGATTTAAAAATGGAAGACATGTCCAGCCAGTAAATTTGTTGCAGAATTTGTACGATTTTCAAGGGCCAAATGAAAAACTTATTCTGTTCCTCATTATGTTTTAGACTAACTGAAATTTCTGTATTTCTAACTTTTATATTAATTTCATTTTTCTATTCCTATTTTTTAAAGATTTACCCCAAACTGCTTTGACACTGACCATGTGCTTATCTCCCCCTTCCTCTCCTCTGACATATTATATATCAGAAACAAACTAGTATTAATACAAGCAGAATGGATTTAGAAATGGAAGACATGTCGACTTATACTAAGTCACAACTTAGAAAATTGAAAGGCACCGGTAACTTTGCACATGCAAAGTTAGGTTCCTTACCACTAAAAAACAAATAACAAAACCGGCTAGAAGCGACTCTTTAGCCTTGGTCAGCAACACATCTAGGACAAGGAAAAGTCATATAAAACCACCGTTGCCTTGCAGCTCTACCTTATCCCAAGGTAAGGCTAAGGGAGTA
>CM042148.1:82030489-82050489 GCA_023376005.1 Doryteuthis pealeii
TAAGTGCAGAACCTGCTGCTATTTATAGTTGGAAGAGTTCATGCGCACGTAGTAAATTACCATAACAAATGGCATATCAATTGTTGTGGGTTATTCAATGCCAAAGACATCCATGTATAAGAACAGTAGTGGACTGTTTATAACCCATAACTGTAGGTTGAGCAGTTCATGCCTTTTTCAAACTTTAATTAAACCCTAATCCTAACCCTAAATTTCATGTCGCTGGAAACAGTTATAAGATTCGTTTTTCTATGGTTCCTGAAGTTTCTCCCTATATATTGTTTATAATACGATTGTTCTTTAATCTTCCCACCGTTATTATCTTGCAACACCCTCTGGTTAAAAATGAGACCGTCCAAATTGTACAAGATAAAATAGAAAAATGATTAGTCCAGTACGTTGGGATATCAGCTGTGTTGATAAGTCATTTTATTTTGTAAACAGTGCACGTGTTCATACGTGGCACTTATTGTAACCCATCTCCATTAATTGTATAAAGTTGAGTAAATTGAATATTATCAAAGGCCTACAAGTTTATTTCCCAGTCTACACGCACGAACACACTCAAGACTTATATTATATTTTTATTTTATTTTATTATATTTTCACTTACCTTACAAAATCGGTAACGTCCTTCAGCTTCTAAGAATTTTCCAAATATATATATAATATATATATATATATATATATATATATTGTCGCAGAATCATATATATATATATATATATATATATATATATATATATATATGAAGATAGGATGGATGTAGTAGAATCCGACAGTATGAGGTAGGTAAAAGGATAGTGAACAAGAAATGATAACTCAAAACATATCTAAGAGTTGAAACGTTTCGTCCGATTTATACGGACATCCTCAGTCAAAGATTTTTATTGAAAGCAAAATTACGTGCAAGTACATGTGATTTGGTGAGGGGGGTGAGTTAGTAGCGGAAGTGAAGGGAGCGAGGATTTTGATTTCAATAAAAATCTTGACTGAGGATGTCCGTATAAATCGGACGAAACGTTCAACTCTTAGATTTGTTTTCAGTTATCATTTCTTGTTCACTATCCTTTTACCTACCTCATACTGTCGGATTCTACTACATCCATCCATCTTCATATATATATATATATATATAATATATATATATATATATATATATGGAAAATTCTAACTCTTATTTATGTTTTGAGTTATCATTTCTTGTTCACTATCCTTTTACCTACCTCATATATATATATATATATATATATATATATATATATATAGTTACATATATATATATATCAGTAACATCCCTCAAACTTTATAAAATTTTCCGTTTTATTATATGTTTATATGTATATACATTATATATATATATAGAGAGAGAGAAAGAGAGAGAGAGAGAGAGAGAGAGAGAGAAGAGAGAGAGAGAAGAGAGATAGATAGATATACATATAGATATTCATTTATTAACTCATATTCATATATATTGTCGCAGAATCACTTCCATGCAAAAAATATTTATACACTATCTAATATATATATATATATATATATTATATATAATATATATATATATATAGTGTAGCATGAAACAAACATGATTTTGTCTGAAAAGAAAACAAAGAGATATTCAAATTTTTGACACGACCCAATAAAAACGAAATCAGAAATAGTTTTGTTAAATGAATGACGGATGTTTTTCTCTTCTTATCAATTATGTTCTGAATGTTTTGACATTTAATTTAGAAGCAAAGTCACGATCATCTTTTTCTCTAAGACTTTTTTTTCTTTTATTAATAAAAGAACAAGAAATGTTGATTGGTCAACGTGAGAGAAAAGCAAAGAAAAGCAAACACATAAGAAAAGCGGTATAAAAATCATAAACTTCCGTAAGTAAAAAGAAAACTTACTTTAGTATCAAAAGCAGTCTGTAATAAGTAATTGTGAGTTACTTCCCCTGTTCTATTATTAGCTCCCCTTTGTGTAAATCTTTGACGTTTCTGAGAGTATATAAACTCTCAATAAACTATAAAAGTATTCTAAGTAGAATGAAGCTTTCTCAATCCCAACCGTGTGTGTTAGTTTATAATTTTACAATTGTTCCCAGAATGTGCTGATACTACTGTGTTCTAGGTCAAAATTGGATAATTTGGCGTTGGAATTTTGGCGCAAAACTTTTGGAACTAATGCATCATCATCATCATCATGTTGTGCCAGTAGCATGGATATCCAGTACAATCTCTCCCCAACCATCCCTATCATTTATCGCTGTCAAGATGTCCTTTGTGCAGCATCCCGTCTCCGCGCAGTGTTGTCAATGTATGTTTTTTTGTTGGGCGGCTCGTACTGGCGTATACACGAGCTGGTTTCTATAGGAGAAGTAGTGCAGCCATACAGTAGCATGGATACAACTACGTGTGGAGAATTGTCGCTTTAACTTGTCAGTGAGATCGGATTTCCATATGACTGATAATCCCTCTATCGCAGAGAATAGCACTCAAGAAATAATATCATTAAATACGTATAAAAATCATTACATTTCACGGAAATACCCGAAACCTTTGAGACACTAGGGTTGCAGTTAGGGTAAGTGCTACTGTTAGTGTTAGTGTTAGGGTTTGGCTACTTTGGGAGTTTCCGTAACCTAATGCTATTTATACCTGAAATGCGACTCTCATGATATTATCTCTTGTGCGCTATTCTGCATTTGTACCCAATTTTGGTGCCGCAATTTTGGCCTCGGCGTTTTAGCGCCGGAATGTTTTGGTGCTCATTGTTTTGGTACTGATCTGTTTTGGCGCTAATTCAGAAAGTCAACAATAATTTGATGTTTGAGTTTGAGTTTTGTTTAACGGCATATCAACCTCTGTGGGTCATTTAATGCCAAAAAGGTTATTTTGGATTTCAGTCTTTAAAGTAGTGGTTGTTTAGAGATAATAGTTATATTTTGTTGGAAAGTTTGCTTTTTTAATACAATTTAAAATGTTTTCAGGGTTTGTATTCTTAAAGATGTCTTTCAGGTTTCTTGCTTGATAGTAATTTGCGCGGATATGTTTAAGTCTGTTACAATTTAGAAGAATATGCTTGGTTGTAAGTTGTACTTTGCATGTTGGGCACACTGGGGTATCTTCCACTTTTAACAGGTACGAATGGGTAATGTGGGTGTGCTCGATACGCAATCTGGCGAGTATTACTTCTTCTCTTCTAATACTTCTGTATTTAATTTGATGTTAAAACAAGAAACGAACAACAGCAACCGACGGGCAACCCAACGGACTAAGTAACAGTTAACGAATAACAATAACCATCAGTCGGTAGAGGGTTCGGCTAGAAATCGCAAGGTTCCTAGTTCGAGACCGGCCCTCGCCAACTCAACGTATGAGTAGCATAGAGATTTGTGCGGTAAAGTAAGGAGCTGATAGTAGGTGTGGTACTCCACCTGAGACGCAAAAACAATTTCCTTGGTCTAGCGCTAGGGAAAAGGTGATAGACTCCCTCGCTGATTGACAGATACCGACTTTAGGCCACCCTGACGACGACGACCATACGTTAGATATTTCAAGAATTAGGGTTTCAGGTTAGGATTAAGTTTTTATAAGTTTATAATAACTTTTGAAATACATTAGGGTCGATGGAATTTGGCGCTGATTGTTTTGGGGCCAATTCAGAATGGCAATAATATTTGTATTAAATCAAGAAATGAACAACAGCAAAAGAAAAGGAAAGAGAAAGAAATGTTATAGAGAGAGGGAAGAAAAGAAAGGAAAGGAAAAAGGAGAGGAAGAGTTGAGAGAAGAGGATGAAATAAAGAGAAAGGAAAGCAAAAAGAGTGAAAGAAGAATGAGTATAAAAGAAAGAGAAGAAATTAGAATGAAATAGAGAAGCAAGAAAAAGGAAAGAAAGAGAGAAAAAGAAAGAAAGAAAGAAACGGGCCAAATAACAGGAAACGAACAACTGTACCCGTCGATTAACACACATTGGGTTAGGGTTAGGTTTTAAGGTTAGAGTGTTACAGGGAAGGTTTCAAATCAATAACTTTTCAAATACATTAGGGCCGATGAGCGCATTTTGAATATCGTAAAACAGTTTGATCCATTTGATCCACTGGAAATATTTGCCTGGTTTGGCCTACAACTATGAAATGCATTAAACCTTTAATATTCATTTTACTTATTTGATTTTAATATTATTGTAAGAAAATAAATCCAATTCTTTTTTAATTATCAATATTTGGCCATTTCTTACCATCTCATCAATCTAGTTAAGATATGCTTAAAGCGCCAAAACAGTTGAGTGCCTGCCCTGTTGTCTGGGGCGTTAGAATGCACCGACTGCACCTCTGCAGAGGAGTAAGACTCCCCCAATGGGGCTACATGTTAGCAGTGGGTGGCGACCCGTGATGCTTAAGGATAGAGCGCAGGTGGATGAGCCGATTATGACTTGCAATACTCCACTTTGGCCCTATCTAGGGCTAAACGAGCTGGTCACGTCAAGCCCTAGCACCTATATGATTTTTCAACCCTATTACCCTTATGGCAAGCCCCAACCCCTTTTTATCATAAGGGTGCTAGAAGGCGGTGACTGAGGGTCTACATGTCTTGAGAATGACGTTAAACTCTATCTGATGGTGAGGTTCCAGTTCTAGAGGTTTGGGGAATGTGGAGCACCCCTTCATCACCATTGCTCCCTGGTCCACTCTGACCCGGAGTGGTAGTACCTGTTAGGGTCCCTTCTATGGGTTAAATAGAAAAACATGAGTTGATAAACAAAATTGTATTATGCATTAAGAATGAATTTATTTCACAACTTTGTCGGCATTAAATGACCCACACCCATATGCCGTAAAATAAAACAAACCAAAGTGTTGAGTGCCGAAATAGTTCCACCCTCTAAGTTCTTCAAAAAGGATTTATAGTTTTACAAGGACATCAATACGAAGTGAATATAGGCAGCGCCGGTTGAACCTGAGTTGCTGATTTCCTTTTCCGTCCCAATAATTGTTACACAACCCTGGTATGTACATTAAACTACTTATCTATTGAATACAAATGTAAATTTTTGTCAAGAAAATCTGATTGACCAAACGAAAAAATAAATCAATTCATCAAAGGTTTCATAATTCGTGGCAAGGCTATTAGTTTAGTTAAACACAGCTCATGAAAAACAGTCGTATATAAATCACGCAATGTACCCAGAAATTACTGAATTTAAAGAAATAATGACTAATGCACACACAGTTATACATTAGCATCTGCTATACTCTGAACCTATTGCTGCCCTGGGAATGGATTCGTTGAAACTCCGACGTCTAGCAACTGATCTGGTAAACGTTCATAAGGTCATTAATCATCTTACCAACAGCAACCTTTAGCACATTTTTGATCTCCATGTTTCTAACACTCGAGGGCATGCCTACAAAGTCAGAAAACAGCATAGATTATATGACTTTCGGAAACATTTTTTCACGCCCAGAGTTGCCGAAGCATGGAATAAACTGCCTGCATCCGCTGAAGGCTACCGAAACACTGCATCTTTCAAAGCATCCATGCTTCCTGTAATCTGCCAACACTATACCTGATACCCTCCTTCACACACATATGCATGCACGCACACACATACATGAATATCATTACTGTATCTTATTGAAGTTCCTGACATTAATACATTATTCTATATAATAGACATGAGACTTTGATTAGTTGTGGTGCATCTGAGCACTGTACACAATAAATTTCATTATTATTAATGGGACATTTAAATCTCTGGAAAAAAAGACGGATGCCTCTGTTTATTGAAAAAAAATTATTATTGAGAAATAAATTGTAGATTTACATTAAAATAAGAATCGGATTGTAATGGGTCAAGAATTAAAGCAAATATTTTTGACAGAATCCTCATGCATGTATAATGTAAGTTTATTTTTTATTATACCATTATCTGTCACAACCTCTGATTTTTTTCTGCCAACCATCATTGCATACTTCAAGTTAAAACGGGTGGTCGTCCTCCATCCGGTGCCTGAATTCGCACTCTCCTAATACCCGGCTCTTCATGCTACGTGTTGACCAAACGCTATGGACCAAGTATCCAATAGACACCCCAGCTGGGAGCCGCGTCGAAAGGAACACCTTTTGCTTTTCACCGCACACTTCCGGTTGTGTTATGAGAGACTCATGGAAAATAAACTTTATAAATTGTAGATTTACATTAAAATAAGAATCGGATTGTAATGGGTCAAGAATCAAAGCATTATTTTCATTTAAATAAACATATCTGCATTTCTCTTCTGATCAAACAAAACTATTTTAATATAAAAATGTGTCTTTGGTTTGTAAATATACATGAACAAACTTTAAAAAAATCTTACAGTGAAATTCTAATGCAAAAAAAAATCGTCTGTTGTTTGTAAACAAACAACCGGGAGTTTACGATGAAAAACAAAAGTTGTTCCTTTCAAAACAGATCCCAGCTGGGGTGCCTATTAGTTACTTGGTCCAACGCTATACAGAAAAGCTCACCACCTAACAAGCCTCCCAGACCTCTTACGAATGGGGCTCGCCATACCATCCATCCCTTGCCATGAACCTCGGACGCTTTCAATCGGGTGAGTGCGAATTTCTATCGTCACAGATACATACATATATGTAGCTTATATATTATCAGTGTAATTAAAATTCTGGGATGAATTTTTTAAATTTTTTGGTGTAGTGTACATTTCCCTTTCCGGGTAGGTCTACTAGTAAAATATTCATTCCAGCATTGTCTATTTGAAAGCATTTTTTTTTCAATCGAAAAGAGGAAACGATTTTCTCATTTCCTGACTATCTTTGCAGAAAAATATTTCCCAAGAAAACTTTCGCCAATTTTTCATGAAATATTCAATGAATTCCTTTTGGTTATTAAAAAAGTTTTATTCTATTTTTTCTTCTTTTGTATTTTCCTTTTTTGGAACCTTTGATGTTTAGTTCCAAAGAACGGAACGCGGTTATTGGTGCTAATTGAACATCTTTGATAGCTAAAACTTTTGAAAATGTAAAAACTTTCAGTTCTTTGGATAGAACAAAAACAGGAAAGAAAAACAAAGACAAACAAATAAAGAAAAGAAAGAAAATATCTTTATGTTCTTTTATCATGTTTATATCTTTTTGAAAGTTTTTAAAAATATTGTCGCCACAGTTTTGTTGCACTGATTTGGGAACTGGATCTCTTTCAAGGAATTTTTACGATTGAATTTTAAATTTTAAACTTGAGATCATCTGTGGATAAATGTAAAAGAGGAAATCGCTAGTTCCATTGCATTTTAGACATTGTACTTATGAAAATAGGAGGCGCCCGTTGTGTAATATTTTGTAGTCGTTGGAAATGAACACGCCGACATGATTTCAAATCCTGGTCGAGACTGGTAGTATTTCACTAATACTGTTGGAAAAGGTATAAATCCAACTATTCTCTCTCTCTTTCTCCCTCTCCCCCTCTCTCTCTCTCTCTCTCTCTCTCTCTCTCTCTCTCTCATATGTATATATAAAGCGTATATTAATAGTGATATGGAACCCAGGGAAAATAGGGCTAACGTTACCTTGACAAATTGTATGCAAATATATACAACCTTTTGTTTAAATGTAGATTTTAAATGAAGCTGTCGATCTTTATAATTAATAATTTCGATGAGTATTGCACTTTATCTTTTAAACTGCATTTAATGGTGAAGTTTCAATTTTGGAGCTCTGATGAGTGGGTAGTATCTCTTTATCACCATTACTTCAAGGTCCACCTGTTAAGGTCCCATGTATGGGTTGAATAGAAAATATAGTGTTAAAAATTAGTAGTACTTGTTAAGGTCCCATTTATGTATTGAATAGAAAAATGTGTTAAAAAATTGAGTTAAAAATTTGATACCCATCAAACATGAATAGAACAGAACATCTTCGGCATAAAATAATCCAAACTGAGTTGACATGCCGTTGAATCCAACAAACTAACAAAGAATTATTTCTTCCTAATCATCGTTCCGTTCTTATAGCAACTAAGTTGTATAGTCACTTGTAAGACAGCGAGGAACGGTGCACATGAGAAAAAAGAAAAGAATAAACCCCCGGTGAGATACGAACTCACGTCTCATTCTATCACAGGGCAACCTGATTCTCGATTCTAGCTGTTATTCCAACTCAACTACGAGATTGCGGATTGCATCCCAGCTGTCCTAATGGCACCAATAAAAAAATTCAATACTCCGGTTTAAGATTAGTTGGCGCCATTGTATTTGTTATTGCTTTATGCACAACTAGTTTTAGTACCCCTGTCAGAATTTATGGAATTAACTCGTGAGGGCAATTAACTATTCTGTTTTTTTTTCTCAATGGATTCAATAGTTCTTTTTCAACATTATTATTATCATGTGTTATTCCATGATATTTTCCTTGGTATAGCCTGGGGGAAAAATTATACTATTAATTCAAATAATTTAATCGGGTTTGTTATAGAAATATCTTACGAAGCCAGAACCCCTCATCTATTAAAGAGAAATATTTGCATCTTATCTGTTATTAGTCTATTTACTTTTAAATAAAAAAACCGAAGTGTGCTTATACCATATTTTTGACAAATAATAAAATCACACACACACACACTCACACCCACCCACATATATATATATATATATATATATATATATATATATATATATATATATACAGTGTGTGGGTTGTCACTGTTTCAGCTTTTTACTGGAACGGTGTGCCAAACGCAGTATTATTGGTGGAGTGCTCAATATAAAATAGAGCTGTTATATAATATAATAAAATCAATATATAAAGGTTTTACATATCTATTTATTTGGTGACAAAGGAACATTCACGACCATTTTGGTTTCATGCGTTAACAATCGCAGGTGAACATGTTAGAAATGCAAGGAAAATCGAAAAATTCCCAAGAAACAGTGATTAAAATTTCTCAATTTTTTAGGAGAGTATATATATATATATATATATATATATATATATATATATATATACTCTACTAAAAAATTGAGAAATTTAAACCACTGTTTCTTGGGAATTTTTGCAGTAATATTCATGTTCTTGATTCATGCCCTGTATTAACGCATTTTTTGCACCCTCCACCTATGAGTCACGGCTTGTGGGTGGTCCCACATGAATAGGGCATTGTGCCTAACCCGTACACGTGGGGTACGTTGTAAATATCTAGTATGTGGATAAGGCCAACAGGATTAATAATGTAAAACAACTTTATTTATAATTGAGGTTCAAATAAAAAATAAAATCATTGTAAATGTAACGTAAGTAACTAAGGGAATTGTAACTTGGGTCCTGATAGAGTTTCGGTTACAGACAGAAAATCTCCATTGTAATAAGATTTTCATTTTTCTGTGATATATAAGACACGTTACAGGATTTTAAACGCACTAATAACATGGGTAGTTTTGAGGCAAATCTAACTCAGATTTCACAGAGTTTCACGCTGTTGATGGGTTCGAACCAAGATTACTACTAAGAAAGGGATTCCTCGTTTAGTTGATTTGGGTTATTTTCTTTCTTTAAGGCATATAAAACTTCCTGTGTTATTCAAAGCCACACTTATAGGAGAACAGTAGTGGTATTATTTAAAACATATAAGTGGGATGGAGGTTCATACCTTCCCCCAAAAGGTATTAGTGTGAAAGTGAACGTAATAGCTCGAATAGAGATCGAACTCACTTACTACGATGTCACAGTCCAGCATCTTGACTACAACGTCACGGGGACGCCCACATCCTCCCCCCCCAAAAAAAGAGATAAAATAGCAACTAATTGTCATTCAAAATTTTTAAGCCCAACAGAGGAACAGTCAGGTTGTTTTGTTCTCTGTCTGTCTGTCTCCCTCTTTCTCTCTCTGTCAGTTTCTCTGTCTCTCTGAATCTCTTTCTCACTCAATAATTCTATCTTTCTCTCTCTTTCTTTCTCTCTTTCCTTTAGTCTGTCTATCTCACTGACTGTCTGTCTGTCTGTCTGTCTATCTGTCTCTCTCTCTCTCTCTCTCCTTCTCTGATTATATTAATTTCTCTCTCTCTCTCTTCTCTTCTCTTCTGTCTCTCCTTCTCTCTCTGTCAGTCTCTCTGACTCCCTCTCTCTCTCTTCTTTCTCTGTCTGTTTCTCTCTCTCTCTCTCTTTGTCAGACTCTCTCTCTCTCTCTCACTCACTCTCTCTCTCTCTCTCTCTCTCATCTCTCTCTCTCTCGTTTATGTTTTGTTTTTAAACATTTCTTCAACTAATAACATCTGTCAAATGCCGAGGCCGCTGTCTCTTGGCTGGGTAGCTGAGGGGGGAGCAGGGTTGCCGAGACAACGTTAAACTCGGCGATTTCCTCTTCATCCAAAAAAAAAAAAGCAACAAAAAAATATAACACAAAGATGAACGGAAATGACGTTTCTAATGACGTCACACACTTACTTGTACGTCTTATGGCGGGACCTGACTCAGTAAACGACGCTTTGACAGTGACAAATCACAAAGTTAAAGGCTTGGGAGTATGTGTATGCGTGTGCATGGTGGGGTTGGTCGGAATGTCGGTGGGTTGAGATTTTGCTCTCGTGACACAAATGATTCCCTGGGGTGGGTGAAAGGTATTTGCGATGTTTTTCCCGCCGGCTTGTATTCCTGACAAGACCACACGAAATGACAGAAAAGGGACAAAAAGTGTCATAGGGTTGGGTGCCATTGTTTCAAATGAGACGCCTCGAGAAAAAACACTAATATGCTTAAGATATTACCACAATGATTTTCTGTCTTCTACCGTGACAAATCTCAAGTTCCGTTAATATATAGCCGGGGAAAATAAGGCGATTTTACTGGTGACTGTTTATACCCCTGCCAGCGTTTTATTTTTGTATAACACATGAAAGTAAATACGCGGTACGCGCACCCCCCCCCATATATATATATATATATATATATATATATATATATAATATATGCATCATCATGTTTGTTTTTGTTTTGTTTTTACGGCCTGGGGGTGGATCATTTAATGCATGCAAAGTTTTGAAAGATTCATAGCAATAGTTTGGAAGAAAATTTCTAAATTCAATTTTATAAACACATTTTTTATTTAAACCATAGATAGGACTCTAACAGGTACTTCCACTTCGGGTCAGAGTGGACCTGGGAACAATGTTGAAGGGGTGATCCACATTCCCCAGGCCTCCGTCATACCCAAGACATGAAGACCCTCAGCCACCACCTTCTAGCACATATGTGATAAAAAGGGTTGGGAGTTGCCATAAGGACAGATAGGGTTGGGACAATCATATAGGTGCTAGGGCTAGACGTGACCAGCCGATTGATCGGAGGTGGCCTCACCGACCGCCTGTCTAAGAACCAAAGTGGATTGTGGCATGTCAGGGACTGCTCAGCCACCAGGGTTACATCCTAACTCATCATGGGTCACCACCCACATTAGTCCATGACATACAACATACCTCTTTATCTAGACTGGTGGTTGGAGAGGCCCCCTTCCATCAACCGGCTTGTCACGTCAAGCCCTAGCACCTATAAGATTGTCCCAACCTTATTGCACTTATGACAACCCCCAACACTTTTTATCATATATTGTGTGGGAAGCGCGTGGTGTAATGGTTAAAGTCATCGATAATGGATTCGTCGCCCCGAGTTCAAATATTGGATGTGGTAATTGCATTTCACTTAGCGCTAATACCCTTGGGAAAGGTATGGATCCTACTCTCCCTCCAGCTATGGATAAATAGTAGGGCAGACTGGGCTCTTTAACTTTGGTTAGGCAACCGGTCTATGAGAAGGAAAACTCTGAATTCAAAACTGTTGAACCCCGCTTAAGAAATTGACCTTGTGTCCCATCCTGCTCGTGCGGAGGGGTAGGTAGATATATATAACAACCTCCCAGCACTTTTTATCATATATATACGAGAAGGCGATGGCTGATGGTTTTAGTGTTCTAGGAATAATGTTTAACTGCATCTAACAGTGAAGTTCCAGTTCTAGAATTCTGGAGAGTTTGGAGTACGCCTTCATCGTTATTACTCCCAGATCCATCGATGAATTAAATAGAAAAAAAAAGTAATTAAAAAAATGAGTTTAAAAAAAGAATTTTCAATACACATCAAGAATTAATAAAAACAAAATGTCTTCATCATAAAATAGCAAACAAGAGTTGATATGCCATAAAATCCAACCAGCCAACCAACCAACCAGATACATTTAAGATTGGCCTTGGACCATACTTATTTAAGTTTAGTAAATTTCAAGAACACTGTTTAAACTCATGTACATTGTTTTTTGTTTTGTTTGCTTTGTTTTTGTTTTTTTGTTTTTTTATCTTTTTTATTTTCAATTCTTTCTTGGCAGTGTGCCTTACAAAGAAAAAATCGATTGTTTTCTGAACACTCCCCTCCCACACACCCACAAATGGGAAATAGAATAAAGAAGACAAAAAAAAACCTTTCTAACAATTTCACTCGTCAAAGTTTACAGAGTTCCAGACTTTCTGGCTAAAAAAAGAAAAAAAAGAGGGAAAACAAAAAAACAAAAAAAAACAACAACAAAAAAACAGAAAATAAAAGAAAAAGGGAGAAGGCGTTCTTGTTAGCATGCAATTTCTCTCACCTCAAATGCATGATACTTAAAAATTTACAGCTGGCCTTCCATAGTATCTTTTTACGGGGAAGAAAACCCAGAACGAGGCAAAGATACTGACATGCGCACAAGTGGCCTTCGTCAATATCCGGTTGCTTGTATGTTTGAAAATTGACCCGGCCGCAGAATGTTCAGGAAAGACGCGCTGTTAGCCAGTAATAGATGCCCAGCCGGTTCGAAAGGGTCGTATCATGAATGAACGATGTTTAAAAAAATGCCCGAGTTACGCGAGATCTCGCGTGATTCTAACCTGAATTGATAAAGATGATAAAACCCACCCTCTTTTCGCTATGAATGGAAGAAAAATACACTTTGTAGCCAGAATATATCAAGTCTTAAATTTAAGCAGTCGAAAGCCAAATACTCTTAGATAAAATAAAAATTGCACCATTTATGTATATTTATCAAACCCACCCCGCACGAGCAGGATACGACACAAGGTCATTTTTTTTTACTTTAAAATGTTATATCCTGAAGGATCAATAAATAAATTAAAAGATGATATATTAGTAATTAATTTTTTTAAAATGAGTTGCTAAAGAATACTATCTAAACGTTTTATACTTTTGTTAGCGATCCTTAGGCGAACAAAAAATGTATGTCTTATAATATATATATATATATATATATATATATATATATATATATAATTATGTATGTTATGTTCTTGTGAACGTTGTTTGTTTGCTCTTCTGGAGCATTGGAAAAAGAACAAAAACAAGAAAAACAGAACAAAAATCGAAATTTTAATATTCAATTGTTGTTTTGTTCCTGGTTTGATCAATTCCGATATTTTGGGTGAATATTCACCCTTTTTCAAGGTATATGAGACGGTCTGGAGAAAATAAATAAATGTTGTATTTGAGGGCAAAAAAGTAATTAAATGAAGTGAACGGATTTGGCGTTTTTTAGCCGTTAATTTACTTCCGAAATTCTGTGATGTAACTCATCCGAAATACGAATATATATATATATATATATATATAAGTAAAGTAAAGTCGACGGGGCGGCCTAAAGTCGGTATCAGCCAGTCAGCGAGGGAGTCTATCCCCTTTTCAATAGCGCTAGACCAAGGAGATTGTTTTTAGCATCTGAGGTGGAGCGCCACACCTACCATCAGCTCCTTACTTTACCGCACAGATCCATGTGCTACTCATAACGCTGAGTTGGCGGGGACCGGTATCGAACTAGGAACCTTGTGGTTTCTAGCCATTGAAAAAATGAATAAAGAAAAGAAAATATAGAATGGATAATATAGGATATTTTAATCAATTTTACTTACACGTGTTCCGGTCAGGAGTTTATCCATGTGTACATTATTCAAACTATTATTATTTTTAAATAACCAAATGAAATGAAATAAAAGGAAATGCGGAACATTTTTACATTTTTTCTATTATTATTATTTCATTTCATTTGGTTATTTAAAAATAATAATAGTTTGAATACTGTACACATGGATAAACTCCTGACCAAAACACGTGTAAGGAAAATTGATTAAAATATCCTATATTATCCATTCTATACTTTCTTTCGTTTATTCATTTTTCCAACATACCGTCGGATTCACTTCCAGTTTCAATTTACACACACACACACACACACACACACACACATATATATATATATATATATATATATTATATATATATATATATATATATATTTCACCAACCCCTCCGCACGAGAAGGATGGGACACAAGGTCAATTTCTTAAGCGGAGTTTAACATGTTTAAATTCAAAGTTAACCTTCTAGTCTGGTTCCCTAAACAAGGTTAAAGAACCCAGTCTGCCCTAATATTTACCCATAGCTGGAGGAAGAATAGCTGGATTCATACATTTCCCAAGAGTATTAGCGCTATGGGAAATGCAAACAGCCTCGTCAAGATATAGATATGATTAAGGTCCTTTTGCATCAATACTGTGCGATGAGAGAGGATATATATTTAAATTCTTTGTACAAGCAGGTGTTTGTAATGTTCATTACTGTCCACTTAAATCAGGTATATTATACATGTAACATATATTGACCGAATGTGGGCGCCTCTCGTGGTGTAATGGTTAGCAAGGTAGATTGGCAAACCATTACTAGTGCGTTCGAGCCTCACTGAGTGCTCCATACATTTAGCTTTGTGCCACATCTAAGCGAAGCTTAGTATATTATGGGCACATCGCGTGGTGTAATGGTGAGCAAGCTAGACTCGCAGACCATTGTTAGTGAGTTCGATTCTTACAGGGCACCCCATACTTCTGGCCTGGTGCCACATCTAAGCGAAGCTTAGTATATTATGGGCACCTCGCGTGGTGTAATAGTGAGTAAGCTAGACTCGCAGACCATTGTTAGTGAGTTCGATTCTTACAGGGCACCCCATACTTCTGGCCTGGTGCCACATCTAAGCTAAGCTTAGTAAATAACTATATTGTCCGAATGTTAGACTGTAACACAGGGAAAGCAACTTCACCTACTTTGTTCATCGGCCCATTCACTTCATCCACTTCAGCGTGGTGAATGTAAATATCATACTCCTATATAACTCTTTTGTATATTACAGCAGACATTTTATTAGCGTGCTATTCAGGATAAGGACCTTACACACCCAGACCAAACTCTTAAGCTGACCAACGAAAAAAAAATGAAATAATAAACAGGTTCCTCTATTGCACACAACGCCATATGACGTCATATTGTTGTGTACATTTCTTCGTATTCCTGAAAAACAGTGAACTCTAACAGTCAGAAATACCCAACTGATGAACATACATTTTTATGTTTAATGTAAACCTGGATTTGTCTATATTGTCCGAATGTTAGACTGTAACACAGGGAAAGCAACTTCACCTACTTTGTTCATCGGCCCATTCACTCTATCCAGTTCAGCGTGGTATTTTCTGCTGTTCTATATATAATTTATTTGTTGGCCAGACTTTTGCAGTGTTCATTACGCTGATGTCAGCTATAGTCAAAATAGAATTGATCTAAAGTTACGTACACCATTGCTTGGGAGCTTTCGAGCCTCCACTAATTACTGTACTGTGTCAATGCGTGCGAATATTTATTTATTAACTCGCTTATTTCTTTATCTGACTCTTGTGCAATTAAGTAATAGCATAATTGAGTTAACACCAATTTTGTTATGGAAGTACTAATACGAAAGTTGTAACTGTCGGGTCCGGTCGAAAACGATGGAAAAATAGTGACATGATTAAGGAGCGAGAAAGTATCAAGTCCAGAGCTTTTGTATTGGGAAAATGATAAACAATTAATTCCTATTCTTATTGGCTTGCTTTATAGACGGTACTAATTTTCAGGATTCTGCTTAGTTATCAGAAAAGTTCACCCAATGATATGATATGTATCCAGAAGAATGGATGATAACAAGATAATGGGAATATTAAGTAGAATTGGCAGTCAAGATTCGAATCACGCACAAGCGTTCTTCCTATCTATAGCTCTGCTGATGAGGCCTAATAGGCCGAAATGTACATACAGAGATTGATGTTTCTCAATTTATTTAGCCTTACATTTAAATAGGTATGCCCGCCTAATTAATTAATTATTTATTTATTAACTTTCAAAATTAGTTACGACTTCAATTAGGCACATATTCTCCCCCAATATATATATATATATATATATATATATATATATATATATGAAAATGAATTCTTACATGCATGTGTATATATATATATACATACACATGAGTATTTCACCTCCTCTTTCTCTTTTTATGGGAGTGGAATGTAATTTCATTTTTAACATTAGTCTTTTAAACAGGTGTTTTTGTTTTTTTGGGTGGTTTACCAATAAAGTCATTAGCTGAATTTTTATAGCTTTTTTTTATAACTTTTTTTTATTTTTATCACTTTTCTATTTGGGTTGTCTTGATAAAGTTCATTAGATGTTCATTTGATATATCAGGTGTGTGTGTATGTTTGTAATTTGTTTTTTGTTCCGAAGACATTCTATGTTTTTCTACTTAAATTTATACTTTTTTGGTGTGTGTATGTGTGTGCCTACGTATATGTGCACATGTAAAACAAAAAGAATTTAAAATTTTTTTTCTGAGAACAAAATACATTTTGCGGACCTTCCTTTTTTTATAAAATATTGAATTTTCCCGTTGGAACCAGAACAAACACTTTATATATATATATATATATATATATATATATATATAATTATATTATATATAGATAGATAGATAGATAGATATAAACCAGTCGTGTACAAACGTTTTTGAGAAGCGGGCCGCTTAAGACATGATTTATCATCAGGTGGGCCGGACGAAGACCAAACGCGTAAGCATCTGCTTGAAAAATAGGTAAAAGTGTATTGAACACATTTTTAAACCCATTTTTTCTATCTAACCCCTAGATGGGACCCTAAAAAGTACTACGAATCCGGGTCAGAGTGGACCTGTGAGTAATAGCAATGATGGGGTATTCTACACACGCCAGAGGTCCAAAATTGGAACTTCGCATATAGATACAGTTTAACGACATAACAAGGGCATTAAGAGCCTCAATAAACTGGCTTCTAGCACATATGATATTAAAGGATTAAGTGTTTGCCATAAGGACAATAGGTCGAAACAATCATATACCAGCAGATTGATTATTGCCTAATTTTCAACACCCTTGTATATATATATATATATATATATATATATATATATATATATATATATATAAGATAAGTTTACTTTTACTTGCTAAGAAATGCGAAATATATTGTATTTATTTTATTATTATTTTTTAATTCTTAAGTCATTTCTATTCTTAATACATTTCTTTTCAGGTCAATGTAAAATTATAAAAATATATTTTGTGTTTTTAGTTTTAAATAACCGCACATTATCTCAAATTCCTAGTCCAAACCCCTCCTCCTCTATGGCAATCAATTCTAAACTTTGAAGAAGACGATAGCTGATATGTAGACTTATACTAAGTTAAAACTTAGATAACTAACAAGTAATTAATCTATCACTCTCAAACAGGTACGTATCGGTTGTCTAGTGAGGAGGGTGAGTAAACACTAGCATCTAAAAAAAAAGAAAGAGCGGACTAGCTCAAAGGGAGCCAACGACCACCCACACTAACAATACTAAGATTGGCGTACTTACTATACATATAAGTAAAAAGTGGACGGGGCGGCTTAATGTCGATATCAGCCAGTCAGCGAGGGAGCCTATCCCCTTTTCAATAGCGCTAGACCAAGGAGATTGTTTTTAACATCTGAGGTGGAGCGCCACACCTACCATCAGCTCCTTACTTTACCGCACAGATCCCTGTACTACTCATACGCTGAGTTGGCGGGGACTGGTATCGAACTAGGAACCTTGTGGTTTCTAGCCGAACACTCTACCGACTGAGCTAACCCGGCCCCAAATTGATCCTATTCGTCAACCCATCTAGGACCAGGAAGAGTCTGAGCGGCTTCGTGATCCCGAGGAAGGGGAGAGGAGTAGACCCGATTACAGATCCGTAGCCGGAGTCTCTAAAGTGGGGCAACACTGAATTTCAGTGCTACTCAGCAACTCCTGCGACACTGTCGTTGCCAAATTGCATAGGTTTCTTACCTTTCCTTTGGACTACAGCGGCAGTGTGGATAGGAGGGATCTGCAGGATGGGCAACAGCACATCCTTCAAAACAACCTGCCCAGGCTACGTAGTTTTAAAAAATTGAATACTACTCCATCGTCTTTCGTAGACGGAAGGATGCCGACAACAACGATATATATATATATATATATATATATATAAACTGACACTGTTGGTTAGCGTCACCTTGGTGACAAAAAACAAATCCATATTCTAGTTAAACAATAAACAGTATTAATAATGATAGACAGATATACACTTTGATAATGGTTCAGATAAGAACCGAAAGTACTTGGTATGCCAATAATGGCTCTTTTGGAGAAATTAATGCCTTTCAAGATTGTAACATCAAAAGAATTATTAGGAAGCTTGAAAGAAAAAAAGAAAAAAAACTTGAAAATAATAAGGATTCTGTTTTCTTTAATAAAATTTGTTGAACACACACACACACACACACACATACATATATATATATATATATATATATATATATATATATATATATATATATATAAGTAAAGTCGTCGGGGTGGCTTAAAGTCGGTATCAGCCAGACAGCGAGGGAGTCTTTCCCCTTTTCACTAGCGCTTGACCAGGGAGATTGTTTATTGCGTCTGTGGTGGAGCGCCACACCTAACATCAGCTCCTTACTTTACCGCACATATACTCGTGCTACTCATACGCTGAGTTGGCGAGGGCCGGTATCAAACTAGGAACCTTGTGGTATATATATATATATATATATATATATATATATATGAGGTTAAGTAAACAAACAAATGTGTTTATTTTTATATGGCTTTAAGCCGATAATTTTTGGAGGATATGTGCTTAATTGAAGTCGTACTAATTTTGAAAATTAATTAGTTAATAATTAATGAATTTTAGGCGGGCATATATGTTCAAATGTAAGGCTAAACGAATCGAGAAAATGTCAATCCCTGAATGTACATATCGACCTATTAGGTCTCATCAGCAAGGTTATAGACATGGGAGACTGCTCCGTGTGTGACTCGAAACCTCGACTGTCAAGCTGACAGGCGAAGTCTCTAACCGTTACACTAGCTTGCCAATTCCACATTCTTCGTTCGTTGTGTGTGTGTGTGTGTGTGTGTGTGTGTGTGTGTGTGTGTGTGTGTGTGTGTGTGTGTGTGTGTGTGTGTGTGTGTGTGTGTGAGAGAGAGAAAAAAACGTTGCAAGGAAGAAATGAGCGGAAGAAAGAAACGAATGGAGATTTGGTCAAAGTAAAGTTCTTGCTCTTCAATCTTTTGCACAATATTAGAGAAATCTTAGAAATGGTTTTGATGTTCCCTCACCTCATTATTGTGTATGCAGTCAGTCGAGTTGTATAAGTCGATACAAACCTTAGAAAAAAAAACTCACAAGTTAGGGAAATTGGTTCCACCCCAATGTACGGAAATTAACAACAGTCGACTTGTAAACACGTGTTTTTTTTTCTTCTTCTTCTTTCTCAACACACAAAAATCATTTCTTGGTTGAGATAGTCCCTAACAATGATAAAGGAGTTTTTATGAGAAAAAAAAAAACCCAAAGAAAAACAATTTTAAATCAGATTATTCACAGAATAGTCGGGTAGTCGGTAGAGCGTTTGGCTAGAAACCACAAGGTTCCTAGTTCGATTCCGGTCCTCGCCAACTCAGCGTATGAGTAGCACATGGATCTGTGCGTTAAAGTAAGGAGCTGATGGTAGGTGTGGCGCTCCACCTCAGATGCTAAAACAATCT
>CM042148.1:82055489-82072989 GCA_023376005.1 Doryteuthis pealeii
ATTGTTTTAAATAGAATACTGTATGTGCAAGCAAATTTTGATCGAAACACATGTCGACATATAACAATAATAAAATTCATCCATATCAAAATATATATTTTTCTTTTATCATTTTATATAAATTTCATTGTCTTCCATTAATTTCTCACATATTTATTAAACACACACACACACACATGTTACATATGACAATAGTAATAATATTCACAATTTTATTCATATTGGGGTTTAGATAAAAATATATATATCTATTATAATAAGATATAATATATATAATATATATAATATATTACAATATGATATTTCCTATATCATTAACATTAATATGAAAAAAATCAGAGAAGGGCTTCACATTGCATATTGCCTTAGGGGCTCAGCAGGTGAAAGTCCGGCCCTGGTAGAGTACATGGAAATTTGATTGGACTTGCTGACACTTTGTCTCCGATCCGAGCCTTCCAAATCTACCGATGCGGAAAGGTGAATAATCCATGAATTTCTATAAGGAGAGAAAAAAGAAGAAGAAGAAGAAGAAAAAAAGAAAACCAATTCCTTTCCTCTTCGAGTTCTATGTGGACGAACGTATCTTTTTGAGAAAATAACTCAAACTGCGATTGTGCGTGCCATGGAATTCAGTAATCGAAACACGGATATTTAATAGAAGAATGCAACCCATCAGCGAATGAGCTATTATGCGGCATTGGAACTGAGAATCTATCATTTTGAAATCGGCCGGTTATTGCCTATTTGATTTCGATAGAGAGGGAAAAAAAACAGCTTCCGATCAGGCGCCGATGATTGATCGAAAGTAAAAGTTGTCTCTGCATCCTCTGACTGGTTGGCTTTTGAGAAGGGCCGTGATCGATATAACCCCGTGTGATTTGATTATGACCTGTCATTATTAGTTGTTAACGGCCATTGACTTTTTCACCGTGGTTGGAGCAGATCAAATGACGGCAATGAAGGCCGCGGTACTGCGCTGAGTTATTTTTTTTATTTATTTATTTATTCATTTTTTAGTTTAGTTTTTAGTTTTTTTTTTTGTTTCTTTTTTTTTATAATTTGAATTTCTTTTCTTTTCTTTATTATTTATCTTTATTTTTGTTTTTATTGATTTTTTGATTTTTTATCTATTTTTTAAATTCGTTTTTTTTTTTTTTTTTTGAGAACACGGAAGCGAAAACGGATTGAACAAATAATTTTGCCCGACCCTGAGAAATGAATGAGGAGTAATGAAAACAGAGGAGGAAAAGGCTGTTAAACCCAGTAGGGCGGGAATTACAAGACAACAAAAAAAAAAAAAAAAAAAAAAGAAAGAAGGAAATATAAAACAAAAGAAGAAAGAATATTAGAATAAGGAAAGAGAAAAGGAAATAAAAGCCTTCCCGAAAAAAAAACGAGTTTAAAAGGGAAAGTTAAGGAATCAGAAAGAAAGGGCGGTAAACTAGAAACTACAACAGATTTTCCTCGCGGCCCACTATAATGAGAAAACCGAACTTAATATAAAAGCAATCTGTACCGAACCAATATGGTTCACAGAAAATGGCTGACTGTTGATTGCATTAATAGATGACAAAGTATTGGGCTATAAGGTCACAAAATCGACTCTGCAGCGCCCCCTACCTGATTGGTGAAGCTTTCGAGCGTAACATGTATTAACTCTTGTTTTCTGAACTTATTGTTAATTCCTGTTCTTCTTTTGAGAGTTTTTATCACAATGTCGCATCTTATAATTTCTTCAGAAGCAACTACACAAAAAGAGCAGTAAATATAGACATACAATGAATGCGATTCCCTAACCTCTAGGCAAGAAATAATCCACAAACGGGTCGGCATTCCTAGAAAATCAACCAATCAATTGGTTTCTTATTTTTAGATTTGGATACTTGGTTTACATCTTTTATTCGATGCCCACTGCGTCCATGTTGTATTTTCCTTTGATCCGCAGCCCTGTCGGCTGGGGCTTTAGAATACACTGACTGCATCTCTACAGAGAAGTAAGATCACCCCCAAAGCAACCTGTGATGATTAAGGTTGGAATCCTGGTGAGTGAACGTTCCATGACATCCAACATTCCACTTTGGTCCTTACTTAGGCTAGACAGGCGGTTTGAGAGGCCCTTCCGACCAGTCAGCTAATCACGTCAAGCCCTAGCACCTATATGATAGTCCCAACCCTATTGTCCTTATTGAAATCTCCAGCTCTTTTTAATATATGTGCTTGAAGGCGGAGGCTGAGAGTCTTTGTGTACTTGGTGAAACTGCATCTAGAATTGAGGTTCCAATTTTATAGGTCTGGAGAGTGAGGAGTACCCCTTTTACACCATTACTCTCAGGTTTACCTTGACCCGGAATGGTAGTACCTGTTAAGGCCCTATCTATGAATTAAATAGAAAAAATGAGTTTTAAAAAGTGAGTTCAAAAATTGGGTTAAAAAACTGAGTACCCATCAAGAATGAATAAAACAAAACATCTTCGATATGAAATAACCAAACAAGGGTTGACATGCCGTAAAATCCAACCGACCAACTAACTAACCAACTAGAGGTCAGAATGATTGATTAGGCCTAATAATATATTAAGTTATGTAAAAAATCATTCAACACAAAAAGGGTGAAAATATGTATACGGGGTAGATTTTTTACGGTCTTTCACATAAAAGCTAGAAACAGACGATCCGACCCAGATTTCAGCCGCCATTTTAATTTCAAAATGGGTGTAAAAAGATTGCAATCTTTCATCTTCCATCTTGCATGAAAAAGGTTAATAAAATTTCCCGAATCATCTGTTATCAGCACATTAAGAGAGTTTCATATCAAGCAGGACATATTTACGGTCAGTCAAGTGGAGCTAAACAGCGTTTATCCAACCCGAGGGAATAAGGATCGGACACTGTATTGGTCAGTGATTTTCGTTCTGGACAAAATATTCAAAGGCAGGTAACTCATGCAAAAGCTGCATCAAATGCAGCTGTAAAAATGCATAGATGACTTGGCAAGTGTTTCAATGCACCACTAGTTGTTCAATGTTTAACTTAGACGCTGTGTCGGCGAGGCATAGAATACGCTGACTGTATCCCCTGCAGATGGTTAAAGCCACCATGGAAAAAGCAGTGTCTCTCTCTCTCTCTCTCTCTCTCTCTTATATATATATATATATATATATATATATATATATATATATATATGCCAACCTCTCCGCACGAGCAGGATGTGACACAGGATGAATTTCTTAGTCAGGTTTGTAATTCAGGGTTTTCCTTTTCCTAGACTGGTTACCGAGCCAACGTTAAAGAGCCCAGTTCAAATACTGAACGAAGCTGTTTGCTTTTCCATAGGGCTAATACATTTGGGAAAGGTATGCATCCAACTACTCACCCTCCAGCTAGGGGTAAATAGTAGAGCAGGCTGGTTAGATAACCAGTCTAGGAGAAGGAAGAATCTGAATTCTAACCTGTTAAACTCCGATTATATACCTGTTATATACCTGTATATATATATATATATATATATATATATATATATATAATATATATATATATATATATATATAATGATAGTTACTTGAAGATATATATGTTATATATCCCTTTGATCGGGTGTATATAACGGGAGAGAGAGACAGGCGAAGGGATGATAGATGAGAGCTCTTACTTGTTACTCTCTGCTCTACTGCTTCTAACTCTTCCGCCATATTCTTCAGAGTTTATTTCCCGGGCTGATCCTGTGGGGCATTTTCTTCTAGCTAATTTCTTTGGGCCGGTCATTTCTTGTCTTACTAACTTAACAAGACTTTGTTGTTTTTCTTAAGTCACAACCCAGTCCAAAAAGATTCAACCGCGGGGTGGGGAAACATCAGCAGCGCCGACAACAGCGTTCTCTCTCGGCAGGTCTCTGGTCGCAAGTAAAATTTAACTAAACTAATCTCCCACGCCTCTAATGGCGAATTTTTCAAGGGGTCAAGTAAAAAGTTTTTTTCCTGTGAGTAACCGTAGAGGTAACCTTCCACTTGACCCCCGTTATTCAGAATCTAACTAACCTTGATTCAAAATATTTTTTACTCCAGTACGTACATAATTCATTTACTATCCATGGATTATGTAACACACACACACACACACACACAGACACACACACACACAATATAATATATATATATATATATATATATATATATATATAAATATAAATACACATACATACGCACACACACATATATATATATATATATAATATATATAAATATAACACACACACACACACACACACACATATATATATATATATATATATTATATATATATATTCAAGTAACTATCCTTAATGGAATTATTTACAGTCATATGACATCAAGTTATCCTATGGGATACGAATAATTTTTAGCAGATTCATATTACCCGTAGATAGGATGGATATTAACACTTTGAATCAGAGTGAGCATGAGAATAATGTCACTACTTCCAATCCACAATAAACTCTTCCTAATCAAACCGACTTTGGGAGGCTGCAGACCAACTTTAAGGAAGTCTAGAAAGGAACAAGTCATTATGTCCCGGTTATGCATTGGTCATACAAAACTAACACACTCTTATATACTCAAACAAGAACAACAACCACAATGTGAAACATGTCAAACACCCCTGACAGTCAAACACTTATTGATGGAATGCAGATTTTTTGCTCACATCAGAAAACATTATTTTAAAGCAAACAATATGAAGGACGTATTTGAAAATGTTAACATAAGGATATTTTCTCCTTTTTGAGGGAAATAAAATTATACCATAGAATATAGACATGAAACAAATCAATGGCATACAGTATGATTCCCAATAATGCTAACACATTGTTAAAACCAATTACTAAATGTATATATATGAATATACAATATGTATAACAACCCAACCGCTAGGCATGATATAACCCTGGACGGGTTGATATGCCGTTAAAATTAATAAACAAACAACAAACAAACAATCAACATAAAATTCATTTTAGTGGTATATCAATAAGAAAACCGATGTCTTTTTTAATGGGGTGGCCCTCAGCAGGGGATACAGTCAGCGTATTCTTAGGTCTGCCGACAGGACGACACACTTTTGGTTAGATTGGCTTGATTTTATACAGTACAAAAAGTAAAGTCAATGGAGTGACCTATTGTCGGTATCAGCTGAACAGCCAGGTAGACTATCCCCTTTTTGCTAGTGCTAGACCAGCGAGATTGTTTTGCTGAAGCTGGATGCCATACCTAACATCACAGTTTACCACACCGGACAGATCACCCGAAGGATTGCACTGAGTTGACGAAAGCCGGTATTGAACCAGGAACCTTGCTATTCTTAAGTGGATTCTCAACCAACTTAGCTATCCAAATTTTCCCCATTTTCTTACATTTTCAACGGTTATGGTTTAGACTTTCAATAAATCTGTTGTATTAAAATCTTATTATAGATTACATGTATATATGTCTGTAACCGAAACTACTTCACCCCAGACCACTAACAGAATGACTTTCTAACTATTTTAAAAATTTCGTCGGAGTTTATTATACTGTTTATTTCAATAGAACTTGTTTAGTTCAACAGAAGTAGCTCTGAAATAGATACATCAAACATTGAAATAGTCAAATTATCATAGCGTTGTATGTACGTGGTTCCCGCTAGTTGTGATTAATATTCGCACAACTAAAGAGACGCTTCCCTTTTGGGAAAGGTGAGTCAAAATTCGAGTCTACAAACAACCTGGTCGAGGAAATTAGATCTAAACCAACTGTGAAATATCCTTAAACGTTGTAGAAGAATGGCGAAAGAGACAGATAGAGAACGAGAAACAGCGAGATAAGGACGTGAAACAACGGGATTAGAGATCTTCATTAAGTTGGAAATCTAGGTTTATGGATTGTGCTCTGGAAAAAGACGAATTAGTCCATAAGTCACCAATTATCGTTGGATAAAAGCCAAATCTCGTGCGGGAGGATTGTGGTTTGTATAAAAGAGGGAATGAGAAAGGGGAAATCAGGCGAAACGAAACAAAATTGCAATACAAGTCAATTATTTTTACAAACGGGAAAGAGGAATGCAATATCAGCCGACGAATATAAGTATGGAAGCACGTAGGCGCCTTTTCTTCTTTCAAGAAAATCCAAGCACATTTTTAAACTAACTAGTAGAACCTGTGTATATACCACAATATGATAATCTAATTATTACAACGTTTGGTATGTTTACTTAAGAGCTATTGCAAAATAGTTCAATCTGTAATAAGTATAATAATCTTGATCTAACTCCCTTCTCTCACTCTTTTTTCCCTTCTTTTCATATTTTCATTATGTTCGATTGAAACAGATTAGCGTTATCGCTTCCGCATGATCCTCCGCTCTATATTTGTTTCCTCTACTCTCTTTCTTTTTCTTTTTTATTATATTTCTCTGTGTAGCATGTTATATTTCTTCCTTTCTTTCATTATAATAAAAACGGAATGGTCCATTATTTAACTGAGGTGCTGAAACTCATAAGAAATAATAATTCCGCAGATAAGCAACACCAGATAATGAGGATTCACATTTTTGCATTTCATCTTAGACGGTTTCCTCTTTAACTAGACAGTGCTTTAAGAGACGTACAAATAAGTATTAATATATATATATATATAGATAATACAAGTTCAATAACACCATTATTTTAACTGTTCTTCGTTAGTCACACACACACACACACACACACACACATATATATATATATGTGTGTGTGTGTGTGTGTGTGTGTGTGACTAACGAAGAACAGTTAAAATAATGGTGTTATTGAACTTGTATTATCTATATATATATATTAATACTTATTAATATTTGTACGGGTTAAGAAATCCTAAGTGCGTGTTCAATCCGTGTGTGTGTGTGTGCGTAGACGTGTTACCAATTTAATTTCAGTATGTTTGCGTGTTTGTGTGGATGGAAAACCGTGGTCAATTAAAATGCACTTCAGGTTTTCCAGGTTGTGCAGTGGTTTGTTGAAATGTTGTGCAATGCTACTTAGTTCAAATTTTTGTTTTATTGTAGATTTATGGTTGTTTAATCTGAATCTAAAGGGTGTCTGTGTTTCCCCTACATATCCACTGTTTTTGCACTTCGTCCAGTAGATATAGTATATGATGTTTGCATCATTACATCATCAAAGCATTGAGGGATGGTCGATATAGTTGGCGACACGACCGAGTCCTTAAGACTATTGTAGGTGCAGTGAGTGACGCAATACGAGCTAGCAATCATCAACCACGTAGAGAGTTAGTTCAAATTAATTTTATCAAATCGGGTGCCAAAGTACACAAACAAAGAAGGAGAACAAGTTCATTATCTACCGCAGATAATTAGCAGTTGGTATTAGACTTGGAGACGCAACTGAAGTTCCCCTGTCACATAGCTGAAACATCACTCCGACCAGATCTGATAGTATATTCTGACAGCACGAAGCAGTGCATAATTTGTGAACTCACAGTGTTCTGGGAGAAATTCATCTAGCTAGCAAACGAGAGGAAGAAGACCAAATACCAAGAACCGGTCGAACAATGTCAAAGGAATTCCTGGAAAATGTACTATGACCCAATAGAAGTAGGTTGTAGGAGCTTTGCAGGTCAATCGCTGTGCAGAATCCTTGTAGAAATAGGGATAGTAGGAGCAGTGAAGACAAAGGCACTGAAGGGCATTACAGATAGAGTACGAAGTGCTTTCAAATGGATTTGGCTTAAGAGATCAGAGCCATGGATAAAGAAATAAAAAATAAACAAAAAAACAAAAAGGAAAAAAAGAAGAAAAAAGAAAAAGGAAGAAAAAGGGAGAAAAAAAAGAACAAAAAATTAGTTCTGATTATCGGAATGTACTGAAGCTTTCTTGGTTATGAAGGGTTGAGTTTGAACCACTCATTTAAAACGGCGCTTTTGTTCTTGCGTTTATATTAAACTAGAACCGGCTACTTGGCGTCGCCTGTGTAGAGGGGAGTAAAAGAAAAGTAGTCTCGCAGATCTAATTTTACTGAATTGCAAGTTGGATCCTCGCAGGATGCCCCATTAAAATCCCTATGTAAAAAAGACCTTCTGTTGATTCAGATACTCTTGAAAGAAAAAAATTATTGTCTCTTATTTAAAATACGTAATGCAAAAAATCCTATGCTGTTATCATTTAGATTTGATTTTTTAATTATCTTCACGAATATAAATCAAAGCTTCATTATTTTGGCTCAAAAACCAAGCCCTGGTGATATTTAATGTGCATATATATTTACTTAATTGTTTTATTTTCGAAGTTTCTCCGGACATATTATATACACACAACTGCCCTTTATATATGTATAGTTTTTTTTGGGGGAGAGTAATTTGAAGGACTTGAATTGAATATGTGGATTGTGTGTGAGTCTATATAACTGGTCATTAGAGTCCATATTTGTATCAATTATTTAAACCGAGCTTTTATCCTCATTTTTTTGTTTTATTTATTTTCTTATTCATTTTTGTTTTATTCTTTTAGTTTTTATCAATATTTTTCTCGGAGAGAGCGTAGTCTCTTCGCGTGTCTGTGAGTGCGTGAGTGAGTCTACGTGCCTGGTCATAAATGGCTTGATTTTAATCGCTCATTTAAACAACGCTTTTATGCTCACATTTTTATGTTTTATTATACTTTTTATTTATTTAGTAATATTTTATTTTAAGTGATTGTGTGTGGGGTGTGTGTGTGTGGGGGGTCTGTTTTGTGTGTGTGTGTGTGTGTCTACTTAACTTCGTTCGCTTGATGTAAACGCGGACGGAACGCACTACATAATTGCAGGTAAATGAAATTGAAGTACGATTAATTGAAATAGGTTATGGATATATACGAATAAAATTCTATTTCGTTTTTTTTTTTTCGGTTTCAGTTAGTTTTAAAGAGGATTGCTGCCGTCGAAAACATTCGATTTTCGTAGATATACGTTTTTAAAAATACATTTAGTACATATAGTTTTGAGGGGGAATATACATTGTAGATATAGTTTTGCTGTCCAAACCATTCGATTTTCGTAGAAAGTCGTTTAGGATAGATTTAGTAACTTACAGTTTTGAGAGGGAGTTACATAGATATATTAGTAACATAAAGTTTGTGCCGGCCAAACCATTCGTTTCATAGAAAAACGTAAAAAATAGATTCAAAAATCGAATGGATAAAATCAACTAAATTCATAGAAAGCGGCGAACTTACCGTAAACGGAATCTGTGGAGGGTAAATTAGACTAAAACCGGATGAACAGATTATTCCATTATACATTAGTGGTAGGGGGTGATGAACCTTTTCATTGGATCACACTGGCTGTGGTTTCCCTATTTAAGAGGTCGATTTCTTGTGTAGTTTATTCGAAGCAAAATGTCAATGCTAGCAGCACGTAGCTTACAGGGTGGCAACTTGAAGATGCCGAATTCAAGTTGGAGTTGCTATCGTAGCCGATATGATGCACAAGAACCCGTAATCGGCGATGAATATAGTGCATCACTGACGACCACCCTGTACGCATCCATAAGATGTATTGTGCGACTATACCACTCGACTTATTGGTTTGGTGTAGGGAAAACACCAACACCAACCCAATATATATATATATTATATATATAATATATATATAGAGAGGAGAGAGAGAGAAAGAGATTGAGAGAGAGTGAGAGAGAGAGTGAGGGAGAGAGAGAGAGAGAGAGAGAGAGAGAACGGTGGTATACTTAATATTGAGATATATTTTTGTTTTACTCATTCTTGTTGCGTATTCAATCACATGATTTTTAGAACTTTAAAAAATCTATTTAACCCATAGATAGGAACCTAATAGGTACTACCATTCCGGGTCAGGGTGAACCTGGGAATTGTAGCAATGAAGGAGTGCTCGACACCCCAGAGCTCCAGAATTGGAACTCCACCGCTAGATTCAGTTTAAGGTCATACCCAAGACATTAGGAACCCTAGCCTCCGCCTTCTAGGTTTATATGATAAAAAAGGTTGGGGTTGCCATAAGAGCAATACGGCCGAGACAATCATAGATACTAGGGTTTGACGTGACCAGCCGATTGATCGGAAGGGGCTTCCTTGTGTCAACCAACGCGTGGCGAACGGGTTGGATAATAGATACTTTAAACCGCTTGTTTAAAGGAAGTCGCATTTTTAGGCAGAACACAAACAAAAAACAAAAAAAATATCTCGTTGTGTGTGTGTGTGTGTGTGTGTGTTTGCGCGTGTGTGTGTGGTGTGTGTGCGCGTGTGTGTGTGTGTGTGTGTGTTTGTGTTAGCAAGAGAGAGGGTGTGTGTGTGTGTGAGAGAGAGTGAGTGAGAGAGAGAGAGAGAGAGAGAGAGAGAGTGTATGTGAGAGAGAGCATGAAACAGACCCAGACAAAGGTGGTACTGAAGAGAGAGAGAGAGAGAGAGAGAGAGAGAGAGAGAGAGAGAGAGAATTAAACATCACAGACAAAGGTGGTACTGAAGAAAGAGAGACAGAGAGAGAGACAGAGAGAGAGACAGAGACAGAGACAAGAGAGAGAGAGTGTGTGTGTGTGTGTATGTTTAAGAAAGAGATAGACAGTGAGAATGAGAAAAAGAGTGAATTAAAAGTATCCATCGCAAGAGAGAGAGAGAGAGAGAGAGAGAGAACGAAAAACTCTCGGACAGAGGCGGCACCGGAGATGAAGAAATAGGTTCTGGGGAAAAATACATACTGTATTTCTGTACTCGTGCTTTTATCTGTCTATTTGTGTGTGCCTGTGTGTGGCTGCGAGCACGCACTTGCATATGTCTGGACACACGCGCTCCTATATGTCTTCGCCCGTGTCTGTAAGAAAATGGAGAATTGGAAAAAGAAATGGCCAAATAAATAAATAAAAAGGAACTGGATGAATCAAAAGCAGGAAAGACTAAAAGACTTTCTGCTCTTCGTATTTTTGGGATGGTCAAAACTTTGGCTTCTTGGCGTTTTTCCTGGCATGTGTCAAAAAGTCAAACCTTCAGATGTTTCTTGGCTCACCTTGCCTCGTTTTCGTTTTGATAACGAACGCCTCAAATGGGTTTCGACTCATTCAAGTTCGGACACTGTCGTTTAAAAGAAAAAAAAAGTCAAAATAAAACAAAACAAACAAAAAAAAAAGAAAGAAAGAAAGAAAGTGAGTATTCAAAATGTTCAAAATGCTATCATTTGATGTAAAAGTTCCCAGCACTATCTTTCGTACAATAATAGGAAAATCGGACCATATGACATTAAGGCACCCCTTTTTGATCTCGATTAAGAAAGGACATGCTTTTCGTTCACACCGTCAATATCCGGTTGTTTTTTAGAGGTTAGGGTTAGGTGTTAGGGTTATGGTTAGGAGTTAGGGGTTAGTTTTATAATTAAAAAAAATATATAAAAATCCTTTGTTAAAAGAACCAGTTCCAGAACTGGTGTCACAAAAAATTATTCAAAAATTCGGACCATATGACCTTTAGGCACTCCTTTTGCGACCTCGATGCGTGGGGACACTTTTTCCATTTACACCGTCAAAATCCGGTTGTTTGTTAGGGGTTAGGGTTAGGGGTTAGGGTTAGGGTTAGGGTTAGGGTTAGGTTTAGAAGTGTTATAATTAAAAAAAAAACTCTAAAAATCGTCTGTTAACAATTAGCCGGATTTTGACGGTGTAAATGGATAAAATGTCCCCACGAATCAAGATCGCAAAAGGGGTGCCTAAAGTTCATATGGTCCAAAAATTAAAAATAAAAAGTACAAGTTATCCCCTTCAAAATAATCTCCCTGGAGTCTAATCCACTTTCCATCAAGTTTTTTTTGACATTTTTTTTTGACATTTTTTGTTTTCTGAAAAGAAAAGTTCCATACATTCTTCATTTCTATTTTGGTAAATACAGCTTCAAACTCGGCACTTTTATGACACACCTTAAAAAATTAGCGTTCCATTCATTGTTCATTTCTAACTTAGTAAATACAGGACCAATCTCGACACTTTCATGACACACGTTGTATATGTATATGTATATATATATATATATATGTGTGTGTGTGTGTGTGTATGTGTGCGTGTGTGTATTCGTGTGTGCGTGTGAAGAGTAGTGGAAGTGAATCCGACAGTTAGTAATATAGTGAAAAATTTGAAAAACACAGGTTCAAAATATATCACTCATTTTATTTGAACCTGTGTTTTTCAAATTTTTCACTATATTACACACACACACACACACACACACACACACACACACACACACATATATATATATATATATATATATATATATATATATATATATATATATATATTACAGTCTTTTTTATCACAGGATGTTTATATTCTTTAAACACACTTCTCATTATTTACAGTGTCATCTATCTAATGATGACTTTGGCATATTTTTGTCGTTTAATTGAACAATATTATCTCAATAGAATATTCATTGAACAGGAGCTAGCACATAGTATAGGAAACTTTCAGATTTATTTTAGCGAACGTCATCTACTTGATAAAATATTGACACAAGAATATTTTGATATTGAAATGAAAATAGAAGATTGGGACCTGTGTAATCTCAATAATTTCTTAAATGAAATACCCTAAGTTGTTCCGTAGGAAAAACAAGGGCTTTGCCAAAAGCAACATCACGTCAAAGGTAAACGATTCTACTTAGACAATACGGATTAGAGAAAATATAAGAAAAACAAACATTGGCGCTAAAATTTGGCGGGAGATTTTTGGCGGGAAACCATCGTTTATTTTGTTATTGCTTAATCAATATATTGATGATACAGCAGCATATCAACGCAGGTATTCACGAAGTTAGCGCGGGTCAGAATGACTTGTTTGAGATACCAGGTGAGAGAGTTAATTCCTAAACTAGGAAGGGGCTGCATGGCAAGTTTTGTTAACTATTACTCTAATACTGACACCCACCCCCAGAAGAATTGCTATTAGTCTGTGAGAAGGACCCAACTGCCAGGATAAACAGAGACAGAAATGCATTAAACTAACAAAGGAGCTTTACGGATATGGTGCCAAAGTATCTCCTTACAAGACTCTAGTGTATGAGTCATCAGTTTCGCTATTAAGTGAGCGGACCATGGCCTTAGATTTTAGACTTGCTGTCCCTCTTTCTATACATATTTTGTATTTGCATTAAATCTTATATATATATATATATATATATATATATATATATATATATATATATATATATATATATATATAAAGTAATTGGTAATTTGCTTGAAGCACTGTTAATTATGTTATTATATATTAATGATTTGAGGCCAATACAATGCACATAATAAATAAAAACAAAAATATCTTTTTTTGTCTTATCGATTTCAAAGTAAACTTTATCTTCAGAGACAATTTTCAGAAATGAACGCGTTTTTTTTTTTTTGTCGTTATTTTTTTTTTTTAATGTTATAAACACGCATCTCGTGGTGTTCATTTTTTTAACGCCACGCGGAAAGTCGTGATAGTCGTAATAGCCGTGGAGACACCAGGAGACGCGTGTTTATAATATTAAATAAAATAAAATAAAATAAAAATAACGACAAAAAAAACAAAAAACAGGTCCATTTCCGAAAATCGTCTCTAAAGATAAAATTTAATTTGAAATTGATAAGACAAAAAAGATCTTTTTGTTTTTATTTTTTTATGTGCATTGTATTGGCCTTCAAATCATTAATATATATTATAATATATATATATATATATATATATATATATATATATATATATTTCCCACCCCAACTAACCTAACATCACTTATTGACCCTTACTTGGTGACCCACTTGGCCATAACCCACATACTAAGAAACAGGTTTGATTTTGATTTTATGGTCATCTAAGCATCCCCCTTAATAGTTTCTTGTGAAAAGCCATATGCTAGAAATATTACTTTCATCTTTCCTCTGAGTATGTCAAAATTAAAACGGAAAAATATGGTTTGGGCATAGATTTTAATCAATTTAATTATTACTAAGGACACGATTTATGTTATTTTGACTTAAATTTTAAACGTTAGTTGTGTTTTTAACCGTTTTTCATTGGACGTTATTTTCCTACAGGGGGCCGCAAGAGAACTAATTATTACGGAAGATAAATATTTTCCGAGAATTTATTAACATAACAAACACGGAATATTACATTTTGATCATCCATACGCAAGAAAAGCACGCATCACCTGTAGTATTGAAATAGAAAGTACGTTTTTTTCGTTTGTACATGTTTATTAATTCTGACTAGTCTTATCAATCAGTTGTTTTATTTTATCTATTTTTCCCCTTAAACACAACTAATGTTTAAAATTTAAGTTAAAAATAACATAAATCGTGTCCTTAGTAATAATTAGATTCATTAAAATCTATGCCCTTTTAATTTTGACGACGATTTGCAATTTTAACATTTCTGTTAGTGTTCTGGGTATAAGGTTAAACTGAATCTAATGATGTAGTTCGAATTCTGGAGCTCTGGGGAATGTGGAGTACTCCTTCATCATCATTACTCCCAGATCCACTCTGATCCGGAGTTGTAATACATGTTAGGGGTCACATATATTAGTTAAATAGAAAAACAATGAGTTTAAAAATGTGTTTCAAAAATTAGTTTAAAAAAAATTGAGTACCCATCAAGAATGAATAAAACAAAATATCTGCGGCATAAAATAACCCGACATGCCGTAAAAACCAACCGACCGACCAACCAACCAACCAACCAACCAACCAGCCATTTTTTTCTTAATTTTGAAAAATAATATAGATTTTCTTGCGAACCAAATATTAAAACGTAGACCATCCAACATGAATTGAGAGATGTTGTTTGTTGGAGTCACAAAAACATTCCAGTGACGGTCTAAATCTAGTGAGGTGAATGACATCAAAGCTACAAGCAGTAACACACACACACACACACACACACACACACACACACACACACACACACACACACATTTTTCTGTTTTAATTTTGACGACGATTTCAAATTTTAACCTTCAACGCATAAGCAACACCAGGTAATCAAGATTTTCATTTTTGCATATCATCTTGGATGATTTGGACGGTTTTATTTTTAACCAGAGGGTCTTGCAAGATGATAACGATTGGAAGATTATGGAACCAGAGTATCAATTTTAGACTAGCAGGACGCATAAAACTTCCACGAAACGAAACAAAAATCAAGTGGAGTTATTTAAGACAGAAATGGTGATTTGCAATTTCATTACATATAAATCCTACAGCTGTCTTTGCAATCAATAATACCAAAATAAAAGTGACAAAAACACGACCCAGAAACCTTAATATATACCCCGTGATGCTCGAGTTAATTACTCTGACACATTGCTTAAATCAGAGTCGTAATAATGGAAGTTAATGAAGATCGAACTCAAGACACGAGGATTACTAACATTAAATTTAAAAAAAAAATCATTGCGGTTGATTCTCGTACATAGACTAGCAAGCCACAAGGCCAAAAGAATTATGCATTCACGAGAGTTAAACAATGTGACTCTATATCATTCAAATGTAAGTGTCCATGTGAACCACGTGAAACTTTAAGTTACGGATTTTAAGAGTACATAATAACTTAGATTTTAGATTTGCTGTCCCTCTTTCTATACATATTTTATATTTGCATTAATCTTATATCTATATATGTATATGCATATAAAAAATGTTGTTCTGGTTCCAACGGGAGAAAATGTAATATTTTATAAAAAAAGAAGAAGGTCCGCAAAATGTATCGTTCTCAGAAAAAATGTTTTATTCTTTTTATTTCACATACGCAACACGTGTTTCAGATATTCTGGTATCTTCTTCAGGCTTTGGTCAATACATAATTTGATATACATATATATATATATATATACATATACACATATATATATACATAGATTGTGCGTGTTTCTGTAATTACATACATACATACAAACCACACACACCACACACACACACATATATATATATATATATATATATATATATATTTCCCACCCCCAACTAACCTAACTTCCCTGTTGACCCTCACTTGGTGAACCACTTGGCCATAACTCACATACTAACAAACAGGTTTGATTTTGATTTTATGGTCATCTAACCCCCCCCCCATTTTATTACTCCCATTTGCGACTTCCTCTACTCAAATCTCTCTCCAAGAAAGGCTACTTCTATCAGGTATTTCTCACCATTCATTTTTTCTACCTACCTACCTACCTACCTCGACTCTCTTCCCATCTGATTTCTTTCTCGTCCTTCCCAAAGATGTCCCCTATAACCAATCAAATATTTCCCTCACCACAAAACTTACCCACCTACATACTTCCCTCTTCTATAAAACACTTGTATGATCCGAATAATTCAATAATAGCTGAAGAAGCTGAGTTCAAAACTCCCACGAAATATACTACACATTTTTGTCTGAGTTTTGTTCTTTGATTCCTTATTTTTACCTCATATATATATATATATATATATATATATATATATATATATATATATATATATATATATATATATATATATATATAGTGGAGGCGCTTGTAATATTGATAATTGGTGAAGAATGTATATTGTTGTAATATTTGTAATAATAGTAATAATATGAATCTAATATTTCTATAATTTTGTTTGTGTTGTGATTATTATTACTATTATGGGATGTCTCATTTAATAAATACACTGGAGATTATCTACTACAATTTTAATAATATAATAGCTTAATTATAATATGAATTCAATTCTTGGAAATTATTAATATCGATAATAGCTGATTTCTTTGATAGTATTAATTATTCGATAATGATTTGTTAATTTTTATTGGTTGGTATAATAATAATAATAATAATAATAATAATAATAATAATAATAATAATAATAATAATAATTAATAACAATTTATTTTTTATTCATGATTATTATAGTATTAAGATTAATCTGTTTATTTTTTATATTTTTTATATTTTTTATTTTTTATTTATTTTATTTTATTTTTTATATTTTTATATTTTCATATTCTTATCTCTTTATATTTTTATATTAAATATTAAATATTAGATTTATATATTAAATTCTAACATAGATTAAGTTGAAGATAAAAAAAATCTTTTTATCATTTCAAAAACATTTTTTATAGAAAGTCTGGACAAAGATTTTTTATATTTTTTTGTTTTTTTACTTGTTATAAAAAATATACATATACATATATTATTTTGTTTTTTGAGAATGTCAGCTGTACAGGAAATTGTTTATACTCTGTATCTCTTTCTTAGACTTAGACTTTCATCCTTATACTTGCTGTCTGACCTGATTTTTCTGGTGAAACTGTCTTTAGATGAATCCTTTCATTTTGTACTCTCCGTCCGAAGAGGCCAGTTTCTCAAGGATTTTTAAAAATGTTGTAAAAAGTTTCTTTTGAGCTTTTGGTCGAAATAATTTTTATTACAGAATGACGGTTTGTTAAGTTTTTTTCCTTCTTTGAAAAAAAAAAAACAAAAAGCAAAAACACACA
>CM042148.1:82075489-82097989 GCA_023376005.1 Doryteuthis pealeii
TGTCTTCAAGTAACAATATAAACGACTCACTATGATCACCAGCAACTGATTACCATATTACCTTATTGAACACTAGCCATAACTGACAGCCACTGTACAATATTAGTTAACTGCTCACTTGTTTTATGGGCCAACATTTTGATTAATTTTCTTTTCGCCTGGATACGCTGTAAACAATTTATGCTGAGTGGTAAAGGCCCTACTCTATCTGATATCAATGCCAGGGATGAGTGTTCGAATCGAAGTGAAAGCCGATCTTTTTTTTCAATTGTTTTTTGTACTCTAGTAAGCTACGATTAATAAATAAAACCCGACCTGGCAAGTTGTCTGGACGTGGGACTAGGTGAAATAGGGAGTCTAAAATATTAATTTTGAAGGTGGTATATAAAGAAAGGTGATTGATATATAGAAATATAGATAAACATAGACCAGGGGTCACCAAACTACGGCTAGCCAGCCAGAGCCGGCCCGCGAAGGCATTTTATCAGGCCTCTGACGATACTTGAATTCGTAATATTTTTGATAATGTTTTGAAAATAAATATGTTGGTTAATTTTGTTTTTGTGCATCTTACGCCACTCATCCATGAATATAACCTAGAAAGATAAATTTTGTTTTACATCTTTTTCTCAAAGCTGTCGTTCTGGCTAGCAAATATTGAACACAATAATAATGTAGCCCGCGTTCGTTGTTTTTATTTTTCGGTTATCCAGTCAACCGTGAAAAAAGTTTGGTGATCCCTGGACTAAAATAAATCTATAAATAAATAGATATAATATACTAAAATAGATATATAAATAGATATGAACCGAATGCAACACACTATTATATAAGTTGATCGTGATTAACAGGTTTTCTCAGAGTCATCCAATCACGTGACCCTCTTGGCCAACGAAAGCCGAATTTCCAGATTATCTTAGAGTGACACTCTGTCTACCAAACTCTGTTACCGTTTTAATTTTTTTCATTAGGGTTATCGTTATTTCAATACCTACACTATCTTACAAAAATTATAAGCTTTTGCCTATTCATTATACAACAATGGTCAATCAGTCAAACCGAATGACCCAATGGTTTTTTCCTCCTACGACTATTTTAAACTATAATTTAACCAGTCGATAATAGATTACGTTAATCTATAATGTAAAACCCGTACTTAAATGTCTGTCTAAATAGAAACTGAAAAATCGTTAAAGAGAACATTCACCTTCATAACAATTCGACTTTAATGATGGTCTAATTAAAGTTAGTGTTAATTTATGATCGGAGTTGTTTAAACAATTGCTTAACTACACTACCTTACGAAAATGATAAGGTTCTATCAATAAATCAATCAATGATCAATCAGTTAAAATTATAACTTAGTATTCATTTATGATCAGAGTTGTTTAATTATTGCTTAACTACACTACCTTACGAAAATGATAAGGTTCTATCAATAAATAAATCAATGGTCAATCAGTTAAAATTATAACTTAGTATTAATTTATGATCAGAGTTGTTTAATTATTGCTTAACTACACTACCTTACGAAAATGATAAGGTTCTATCAATAAATAAATCAATGGTCAATCAGTTAAACCAAATGACCCAACGGTATTTTTCTCCTTAGACCATTTTAAACTATTATTCGATCTGTGGATAATAGATTACATTAATCTATAATGTAAAACCTGTATTTAAATGACTGTCTAAACAGAAACAGAAAAATCGCTAATCAGGACGTTCACCTTTGAATCACTCAACTTTCATCAGATCAATCAAGATCAAACAAGAGTTTGTGTCAATTTATGATCGGTGTTGCTTATCTATTGCTTAACTACACTACCTTATTAAAATGATAAGGTTCTATCAATTTATTATAAACCAATGGTCAATCAGTTAAACCGAATGACCCAACAGTATTTTTCTCCTTAGACCATTTTTAAACTGTTATTCGATCTGTGGATAATAGATTACATTAATCTATAATGTAAAACCTGTATTTAAATGTCTGTCTAAACAGAAACAGAAAAATCGCTAATCAGGACGTTCACCCTGAATCACTCAACTTTCATCAGATTAATCAAGATCAAACAAGAGTTAGTGTCAATTTATGATCGGTGTTATCTTAACTATTCCGTCAACGCCTGTTCTTGATACAGAAAGATTTTTCCATCCATTTGGCCTCCCTGATTTCACTTCCACACCCTGACAGTTAATTCAGTCCCAGGTGAAATAAAACGTAATCGATCTGTTCAACTTGAAGATCGATCAATCATGGCAGAAAGGAGATGATTATCAAATCGGACTCCGTAAATTTGAATCTGAAACTTGGGATAAAATTTAATTATTTAATTACACCAAATTAAGATCTGTTGACCCCCCACCCCGGCCCCGTCACCCGGGGTTGTTGGTGAATGATGGTAATAATATCCTTTCCGTTGTCTGTAGTTATCTTCTATTATCGCCTTTACTGCCACATCTGTTTATCCTTTCATTTGTCATTCTCCTTTCTCTTTTTCTCTATCGATTCGTATCGATTTCTCATATCGGACAGAAGCGTTCTAACTGGCATAATAATATATACGAGGGTCATTCAATAAATAAGGTAAGCTATTGCCGCAGGAGTTGGCAATAGAAAGTTCTCTTTACTTGTATGCCGATTGTTGATCGATATATACAAAGATATATATATATATGGAGGCGCGTGGGCTAGTGGTTAGAGTCGTGGAAAATGAACTTGTCGATTCGAGTTCAATTCCTAGACGAAGCTGTTGGCATTTCACATAGCGCTAATACCCTTGGAAAAGGCATGAATCCATATATTCTCCCTCCAGCTATGGGTTAAATAGTAGGGCAGACTGGGCCCTTTAGCCTTGGGTAGGTAACCAGTCTAGGAGAGGGATAACTCTGAATTCAAAATTCCTGAGGTCGGTCGTTGATTGGGTTTGTGGCAACCCTTGATGCACCAATTCTTTCCTATCGACTGTGCCAAAAAGTGTGGATGGTCCAACACAAGCCTTCCACTATAAACAAATCACTGTATGGGTGTTTATTGTGTGTGTGAACACTCATGCGTCGAAAATCGACGAGAGAGTCCATAATATTATATATATATATATATATATATATATATATATGCAAAACCAGTCACCTCATGTAGCCCAATGGTGAGCAAGCTAGCTGAACAGACCATTGTTAGTGAGTTTGATTCTCACTGGGTGTCCCATACTTCTAACCTTGTGCCAAATCTAAGCTAAGCTTAGTAAATAATTATATATGCAAAACCTGTTTTAGAAACTTAAATACAAAGTATATTAACGATATTCTTCCTTGTAATTGTAGTAATAAATAAAATATATTCCCCTAAATGGATAAAGCCGAATTGTTTGTTTAGTATATAAAGCTATTGTACAAATTAATAAACAAAGCGATTATATATATATATATATATATATATATATATATATATATATATATATATGAGGAAGAATGAATAAAGAAAAGAAAGAACAGAATGGATAATAAAAGATGAATTTAATCAATATCACTTACACATGTGTTTCGGTTAGTTCATCTGTGTAAAAATAGTTCATCTGTTCATCTGTGTGAAAGTATTTTCACACAGATGAACTGACCGAAACACATGTGTAAGTGATATTGATTAAATTTATCTTTTATAATCCATTCTTTTCTTTCTTTTCTTTATTCATTCTTCCTCATATTGTCGGATTCATTTCCAATTTCCATTTTTACACACACACACACACACACATATATATATATATATATATATATATATTGGTTTGTTGGTTGGTTTTGAAGGCTGTAACAATGCGAGTGTAAAGAAAAAAGAAGGTAACTATGATGTTTTTTGTTAACCTGTCATTTATTTCTCAATATTTCGGGAAGAAATTCCATCCTCAGAAGAATACTGGAACTGAAGTTGTCCTAGCGGCTGCTAAATTCGTTCTGTCTTGGGTCTTCCAAATTCTGTGTGTGTATGTGTATGGTTGGGGTGCTTGCTTATGTGTGTGTTTGTGTGTGTAAGTGTGTGTGTGTGCGTGCTTGTGTGTGTAATGTAGTCTATTTCTTCTGGGACATTTCTTCTAACTAGTCTGGTCTGTAGTTTGTAACCTAACTGGTCTTTTGTTTTATTTCTTCTTACTGGTCTGGTTCTGTAGAAGCTGGTTCCCAAAGGCTATCATTAGCAGAGACAACACGAGACATATTTTATGTGATCACATTTTTTTATATTTTAAACCAGACTTCCCAACCGCGTCGGAATCGAACGGACACTCTCCTTACATCATAGCAGCTATCACTTAACTTCCTAACTAAGTTCTGGACCTTCCGTTCTCACAGTCAACCGGGAAGAAGGCCACATAGAGGTTATTACCTATCAATCATCTAACCCCACGGATTCTGAATTTCAACGACTTTTAGATCAAAATTCAAATACACTAACAGTTCAAAGACAACGGTTTATCAATATACAACATTTTAATCCTATCAATAAGTCGAATAGATATGTTTAAAACTTATTAGTATTCGATAGGAATGTTTGATAAAATATGGCAGTAAATCATTTTTATCATAATCATCATCATTATCATCAAGTAGTGCTGACAATACGAGTTCCTATGACTGTTCCCTTCTCTCTGTTCCCCTCTCTCTCTCTCTTTCTTTTTTTCTCTCCTCTCTCTCCCTCTCTCTCTCTCTCTCTTTCACTCTCACTCTCGTAACCCGTCTCTATAAGCCATCACCCCTTCAGGTACTCCACACGGTATCCAGTATACGCACAGGGCTGATAAATGTATGTTTTTGCTGGTCGCCTAAAATGGTATGTCCATGTCTAAGTGTTCACAGAAGAACATCACTTATAAGTTCGTCTTTACTTCTTCAGTAGTGTCTAGCACGTCTTTTTCGTCTTATTTGAATGGTTTGTATAATAGGAATTAAGTGGCTGTACATCTGTTTTTTTGTGGGATGATGCTTCTAGGATTTGTTCAGCATCCTTGTATAGTTCATATCTATCTTTTCCAAGCGTTTCGTTAGAATGCAGGTAGTGCAGCCATATAGTAGCACTTACACGGCTACAACTTGGAAGAAATCAAAGAGATCAGATTTCCATATGATCGATAATCTGTCTATAACAGCCCAAGTCTTTCCTATGCGTGTATTGAAATCGCTTTCTCTAGATGAGATAGTGCTACCTAGGTATTTAAACTGGTCTAGGAAATGTAAATATACATGTGCAATGAAAGTGATTTCCTAAACTGTCACTATAGAATAACACCAGACGGTTTGAAATCCTGTTAAAATGAACGAAGTAATTAGTCAATAAATCTATCTGTTGGGCTGTCTGTCCGTGTCTATCTATCCCTTCTGTCTATATCAATCTATTTATCTATCTGTCTTTCTTAGTCTGTCCATATCTATCTATCTACCTCTCTATCTATCTCAGTCTGTCCATATCTATATATCTATTTATCTATCTACCTATCTATCTATCTCTGTCCATATCTATCTCAGTCTGTCCATATCTATTTATCTATCTATCTATCTCAGTATGTACATATCTATCTATCTATCTATCTATCTATCTATCTATCTATCTATCTATTTCAGTCTGTCCATATCTATCTATCTATCTATCTATCTATCTATCTATTTCAGTCTGTCATATCTATCTATCTATCTATCTATCTCAATCTGTCCATATTTATCTATCTATATACCTATCAATCTCAGTCTGTCCATATCTATCTATCTAATTATCTCAGTCTGTCTATCTATCTATCTATCTATCTATGTCCATATCTGTCTATCTATTTATCTATCTACCTATCCATCTATCCCAGTCTGTCCAAATCTATCTATCTCAGTCTGTCCATATCTATCTATCTATCTATCTATCTAGCCCGAACTATTTTTGTGCATCTATGCATCAACTTCTATCTATCTATTCCCAAGAAGTCGACTGTTTCATTCTGGTCCGAATTTCTGCTGCCACTGAAATACTTAATTAGCAATTTCGCTTGATTAGACGATTTGGGCTAATTACCGAATTTGTCGTCCTCCCATCCAAATAATCAGCTTCTGATTTCCGGACCCCACCGGTCTTCCAGAGCTCTCTGGGCGATCGCTCGGAAAAATTTAATAATGAGATTCGTAAATTGATTAAGTTTGTCTGGAACCGGGTTTTAAGTTGAAAAATGGCGTCCAGCATTTCCGCACGAAGCGTTTCAGCAGTCGCCTGTTCGCGTCGTGAGGGGCTTATTAAAATGGAATCAAATTAAAGATTGTTGTATTTTCAGCGGGCGTCAATATTTGTGCTCCAATTCTTCGTTCACAAAATATTGGAGTGTCGAAATAGAAGGATATAGGGTGAGCACAGAAACACTGCCCGATTTCAAGTAATCAGCTAACGTGTGTGATCTCCTCGCACCCCAGCCAGAAAAAGAGAAACGTCGACTGAATCCTGAAATCTGTGATATATACAGGATGAGCACAAAAGTATTTATCGGTTTACAGTAGTCAGCAAATGTTTGGTCTCTTATCGCCCCAGCCATTAAAAAAGAAAAAGGGACCGATTCCCGAAATCAGTAATATATACAGGGTGAGCGTAGAAACACTGCTCGATTTCAGGTAGTCAGCAAACGTTGGGTCTCCACGCATCCCAGCCACTAATAAAGGACAAGGGACCGAACCCCGAGATCAGTAATATATAGAGAGTGAGCACAAAAAACTCACCGATTTCAAGTAGTCAGCAAAAATTAGGTCTCTTAAAAAAAAAAGCAGAATAAATTATATTGCTTTCTTCAAAAGATTGACCCTGATTTATTAAATGACCCTCATATATATATATATTCAATAAATGAAGGAAAAAATGTAAACTTGCTTTATTACAATAATTTACTTCAACCGTATTACTACGGCATCTTCAGGTAATCACAAGAACATGACTCTTACTGAGAATTTCCCAAAGTAACATCGCTTTTAAATCTATCAATTTATGGGAGCGGAGGGTTGGTGTCTTAATTTGAGATGGGCAGGGATAGTTTTTTGCCTGAGGAGGTGAGGCCTATACTTTGGATGGGGTGTGGCTTAGATTTGGAAATGGTTTCTTGGGAAATAGTTGTAAGAGTGTACATACAAAATGAGCAAAAGTAAAAGACTAGAAATAAGGAATAAAAGAACACAAATATATATATATATATATATATATATATATATATATATATATTTATATACACACACACACACACACACACACACACACATATATATATATATATATATTATATATATATATTATTGAATATCTAGTATGATCAATAGTAGCAGACGAGTATATGTATTTACCAGTCTCTCTGTACGAGCAAGATGTAATACAAATGACAACTTGTTTGAATTTACAATTGTTCCTTCTTTTCGATTGGTTACCTAACCAAGATTAAAAACTCGGTCTGTCCTATTATTTACTCATAGCTGTAGGGAGAATAGTTGAATTCATACCTTTCTTATGTGTATTAGTGTTATGGGAAATGCAGGCTCATCCAGGATTTGATCGGAGACGTCATGATGTAAGCACGTACCGGTTTTTACTTGTGCGGTTGAGGGATCATAGCTAGAGAAAGTTCTGGTTCTGAATAAAAATGTGATCACAGGATACAAGCCTTGGTTGTCTCTTAGGGAACTAATGGCGACCTTGGCCTAATCAGACCAGCATCTTAAAGACAGACCAGACAACAGGTTAGAAGCAATTCCTAGCTGCAGATTACAGTTACAAGAACAGAAGATAATGTGGCGTGAGTGACACTTTAGTTAAGCGAAAAAGCAGCAGAAGCAGCAGCTTAAGAATCTAATTACAGCAGCAGTAGTATTAATAGTATGCGCATGGCGTGACAGCTTAAGAATCTAATTAAAAACGCTCTTTTTCGAAAAATATAAACAAAGAAAATAAGCGTCCTGACTTACTGGTCAAGCTGGCGTCCGGGCTTAGGAAAATACACAATATAATATAAAAGCAGAGAAAAAAAGATGTTAATCGAACCCGCTGACACATCTACCATCGAATTGGTTATTGACTCTGAATTAATATTATGACTCAAAGATAAGTAATTTTTTTAATTAACCAGTTGAAAAATATCACTCACACCTCACACAAACAAGAACAAAAGGAACTTTATATATTTCTATGCTAATGTTTGTTTGTTTCTTTTTCTTCATCGATTATTAAACTCTTCACATCGAAATCCCGTGTTTGTCGTCTTTTCTCTCCCAATTATTATCTTCATTAGGATAATGTGTTCCTACCTGTAAATACATCTCTTCTACAGGAACCTTGGAGTTGTACTCTAGAAAACTGAATCTCAGATTCCAGGCAAATATAAATCCAATTTGTGTCCGAGATTATCGGCCGTGACAATATAATAACATGTGCTGGGGCACGGTCTCAATGTATGTATGTTATGTATGAGAACGATGCTCCAGTTCAGTATTACAGTCATCGAAACTGCCCGTTCCAACTTCCCGTTCTTATGTTGTCTGTTGATTTACAGGAAGGCTGAAAAAGAGCTGGTTTCGTTCCTTTTACCAACTCAGCTGAAATAAGATTAAATAACCAAAAGCTGTCAACGGATCAACAAAACAATTGAACACAACGGTTTTTGATGCTTATATATATATATATATACATTTATTTTACAAAGGAGCGAGGTGATTCCTTTCAGTTGATTGGCGATCTACAGCTAGTCTTTGGCTAAGTTATCAATTTCGTACCGAGTGGCAAGGCATCAGAGTGTATCGGTAAAGTTGTATCAAGGGCCCCCGAGCCTTGGCGAGCTCCCAGGTTTCGGAGTGTCTGACTCCGCTTCTCTCTTCTCCGGACTTCTTCGGTCTGTCGCTGTCTTTTTCTATCGCTATCTGGTCTGTTATTTATGGGATCCAGACCTCCCCACCCCTAACATATGCCTCTGATTGGCCAGCCACTCGATAACATTGCCTATGTGTCTAAATGGCTAGTATCTTTCAATTTGGGTTTTTCCAGCTTCCACGAGTCAAGGCCAAACATTGTTTTATTTATCTAAGTTTTTGAAATTGTTGACCAACTTTTCAAAAACTGGAATCTTATTTGTTAAATTTATCATTTTATTTTGTGAAATTTAAAATTCCGATGATATATATCAAATTCCATAATTTAAGGAATTTATGCCTACATGATGATTCTTTGCTTAGCTAAATTTATATTTTTAATATAAACAATTATTATTATTATTATTATTATTATTATTATTATTATTATTATTAATTTTAACAAACCACCATAATTAATAATTAGGGTAGTTTTAATTAATTAGTAAATAATTAACAGATCGCCAATCAACCCATAACACTTAATAGTGTTACAACAATAAGAAATACAATCATAAGGTACCAATCATAAGTTACCAATCATAAGGTACCAGTCAACTACTACAGCAAGAAAGTAAGTAAAAGATTTATGAGGGCATAACCACGGATATTCACATAATATTAACAGAACACTCTCCCCATTTATATACCCAATAGAGTAAGGTATACATAATACCATTTCCTCGAATTGTAGAAAAACCAGAAAAGAAGTTGCTATTGAGTAAGAAACAGGAACGGTGTAAGGAGCGCTCCGAAGAAAGAAGGATAGACTCGGAAGAATATTTGCAGCGACCAAAGTGAAGAAGAAGTCTCAAATGTAAAAGATGACACCATTATCTCGAGATTCCATCTCGCTAGGAAAATCTAAGAGAAATTCTAATAGAATAAAGGTCGAGGGTCGTTTAAAATGAATGGTTTTATTGTTGATTCGCCTCCTTCCAACCAAAGACAATAGTCACTTAACTGTTTGCTACGCCTCTCTCCCGGCTGTTGGAAAATCTTCAAGGATGATCCGTTGTCTCCTTCTATAACACTTCTTAAAAGACTTGGTAATTGTACAAGTGGAACATAAGTGCTTGATTAAATTACTACAGCGTAATCTGACTACATTACACTATGCTTAGTATGGCCGATAATCGATTCAAACGAAAGGTGATGTGTTCCTGGGATTCAAGAGGACGGACTAAAAGATAGGAATTTATGCCAGCATACGATGGCTGATCGAAGAAGTCTCTAGCAACGGACATAGTTATTAGCGGAATTTTGATTTGAGCATTTCAATGAATTAAATGTATTTAGATAAAAAATATCATATTTGTTGGAACATTCTGGTATATAAGGTGTGCTATAATGCACCACCTAAAATTTATAGACTGGGCGGGGTCACGTGGTTTATTTCTCCGCCAGTCAACAGTCATAATGCGTGGCTAGTTGACTGCTTAATCGCTGATACTGAACAGACGTCCATTTGCAATCATTGACGAAGGAACTTACAATCAAATGATTCTTTACCAAGTATTTCCTCTGGACAAACGCTCTTGCTTGAAACCTAAAGGATGGCTCATAAAAACGTAACAATAATGATTTTAACGGCATGTCAACTCGTATCGGGTAATTTTATGTCTAGACATTAGGCACTCCTGTTCATTGTAATTCCATATTCATATTTTTGTTGTCGTTTTTTAAGCAATATTTTGCACAGAGTTATATGCAATACGAATTTTTTTTAAACATATGTATATGACCCATACATGACCCTAATAGGTACTACCACTCCTGGGTGTAAGAGTAGATCTGGGAGTAATAGCAATGAAGAAGTACTCCACATTGCTCAAATCACCATAACTGGAGTATCATCATTCCAATGCAATTTAGTGTCATACCCCGGATCCCCTTTTTTGAGGGGGGCGGGTGCATCTTACCATTTTCTGCAGGGGATATAGCATTCTAAACCAGGTCGACGGAGCTATGCACTTCCCGTTGATGAGCGTTGGTCCATATTCACAACGGTATCTGTATATTAATACTCGTGTTCCTTAAAAGAGCGACCGTCCAAATCGTCCAAGATGGAATGCAAAAATGTAAATCCTGATTATCTGGTGTTGCTTATCCCCCGAATTCTAATTTCTTATGAGTGTCATCACTTCAGCTAAACAATACACCATTCAGTTTTTATTATGAAAAAAGGACATACTATACAGAAAAATATAATAAGAAAGAAAGAAAAAAGAAAGGGAGTAGGCGAAGGATAGAGAGAGGGGAGAGTGCACCGAAACGATATCGCTAATCTTTTTCAATCGAACATAATGAAAAGATGAAAAGAAGGAAATAAAGAAAGAAAGAAGTGAGATAGAGTCAAATCAAGATTATCATATATTTTACATATTGAACTATTTAGTAATACCTCTTAATTAGACATAACAAACGTTGTAATAATTAAATTATCATACTGTGGTTTATCCACAGGTTCTGCTAGTTTTTATGTAAATATATTTGCGTTAAATAGATTAATTTTCTGATTAATTATGGCAAAAGGAAATGTAGTAGAAATACTGTATAGCGCCAATGTTGCAAATGAAAAGAGCGCGCTTCCTTGTTTGCTTTGTGATAATTCTTGCGTTCGGATTGTAATCGAAATACTGCTATGAAAATGAATATGCAATGAGGTTGTCGATAATACCCTTTCTCGCGAGGGAATTGTCGACTGAAAGCTGATTTACCTTTTTCCCGCCTTTTTTTTTCACCGGAAGTCACATCATCTGATCTCACAGCGAGATCACAGCGGAAGAGCCGAATTATCGAAAAAAAAAGCTTAATTGTTAGTGAAATGGTGCCCGAGTGGAACTCTTCAATAGTAGAGATTTCAAAAGAGAATTGAAAAATAGTGTCATGGAAGTCGGTCCTGGCTCTTTGATAATCAAATAGCGTTTACGAGTGTTTGAAGATTCCAATAAACGCCATTTTGTAGTTTTAATTTTCGACACGCAGAGTTGAACGATCTAAAAGTTCTGCCTGAAAAAAGAAAGTGCTCGTTTCAATCAGTATTCATTTATTAACCTTCATAATAATCGATACCGAAACACATTTATCGATCAGCTATCGTGATGGATGAAAGAAAAAATGTTCTGTTCTCTTCTAAGTATTAGGCGACCATATGACCTGGTTGCATCAAAGAAAGGAGCCTGGGAGTTTCAGTAAAAGCAATTTTGCTCATTAGTGTCGATCATTAGGCGCGATCCTAATACGTCTGGCCAGAATGCGTGTGCCAAGTTTCAGCTCAATATGTGTGGAAGTGTGGCTGTCGGTGAGCCTGGACAGAGATCCATACTCAGCGAGCTATTTATAAATACATTTAGTACTGTAATATAAGGGGTCATATGAATTCCTTTTAAATACAAAATTCCTTTTTACATTGTTAATCTACTAATCAAGTAACATATTGACAGAAGCTGGAAGTAATTGCAAGTAACAATATTCGCCTTCCACTCTGTTAGGGAGAGTTATCTCCCCCTAACGATTCGAACAGGACTCTCTGAAGAGTAGGGGGGAAAGACTGCAGAGCAGATCAGAACCGAGTAGGTGACACACGTGTATCCTAACATCAAGCCAGAACTCTAATCCAAACCCATCCACTGTATTCCCTGGCAGTGAAAAATAAATAGAACAAATATTGTTATTGTTAACATATTCTCTGTTTTATTATCATTTCTGTATATCCTACATCTCGGGATACAACACACTCAGCACAAGTATTTAAGTCTTAATGTGATAAAATGTTATATTAAATTAGAAATACTAATGAAACTAAATAAGAACAGAAAAATTATGCATTAAATTTATTTTAATTGATTTCTATATAGATTTATACATAGAATTGCTTTTGATACATTGGGAATAAAACATAAATAATAGAGATCAATAACACTAAGTAATTATTTATTAAATCCGTTTTTCTTTAAACCAATATACAAATTATACACAGGATATATTATGTAAATCTTTATTTCTTAGTGATATTTAAGACACATTGTAGGATTTTAAATACATTAATAACATGAGCTGTTTTGGGGCAACTCTAATTCAGCTAGATATTGATAGTTATCGTTAACTAGCAGGACCTGTGGATATGCCACAGTATGATGATTAAATAATTACAACGTTTTAAATGTTTACTGAAGAGCTATTGCCAAATACTTCAATATGCAAAAAGTATAACAATATAGATTTAACTCTATCTCACTCTTTTTTCTTTCATACTTTTCATCTTTTCATTATGTTCGATTGAAACATATTAGCGTTATCGCTTCCGCACCCCCCCCATCACTCTATCTTTCCCCTAATATCTTTCCCCCTGTTTTTCTTATTATATGTTTTCTGTGCAGCATATCCTTTTTCTTCTCTTTCTTTCTTTATAATAAAAATGGGAAATAAGAATCCGGTGATTGAGCAACACCAGATACTCAGGATTTACATTTGGACACTCTCATTTTTATTGATAACGGCCGTACTTTCAAGAAACACGAATATTAATATCGTTAATAAATAATATGCTAATGAAGATGGAATAATGATAAATACCCCACATGACGCCGATTAGCCGAGAGATTATAATCCCAACACTTCTTTCCAGACAAAGTTCAAATTAGCAAAGAATTATAAACATGACGCCTACCTTGGTGCCATTGTTCACTGGCCAAATTGCACGCGCAGAGAGTTCGATCTTCAATCAATGCTTCTTTTCATCAGCCTTGTACCAGACTACCCAGACTTGTAGCTTGTCGAAACGCTGATTTATTTCTAATCGGTTGGTTGGTTGGTTGGTTGGTTGGTTTTCGGCATGTCAACTCATGTTGGGTTATTTTATGCCGAAGTCAGTTTTAAAATTATAGTCTTCAATTACATACGGTACAAAAATGTATTTCAGTCATGTCAAACACTTAATACTTAGTTGCACTATTTGAATTTTAAGAGCTAACGTATTAATGTAGTTCAGAGTTATTTTAAATAGGTAAACACTTTATACTTAATTACAATATAACATTTTTAAGAACTAATGTATTAATGTAGTTCATAGTTATTTTAGATAGGTAAAATTATGTATTTACCAACCCTACAGCGCGAATAGGATGTGACACAGAGTCAATTATTTAAGCGGAGTTTAACTGATTTGAATTCAGATTTTTTTTCTTCTCTCATACCGGTTATTATAGCAAGGTTAAAGAGCCCAGTCTGCTCTCCTACTTACACATCAATGGAGAGAGAATAGCTGGATGCATACATTTTCCCAAGGGTATTAGCAACCAGCCTCGTCCAGGATTTTTCTATAACGATAACCATTTGAATACGGACACCTCTAAATAGCAAATACTGTTCAGAATGATTTTAAGCATTTTTACTAATTAATCTATCTGATTCGTAGATAGGATCCTAACAGGTAATACCAGTTCGTGTTAGAGTGAACCTTGCAGCAATTGCAACAAAGGAGTAACTCTATACCTTTCAGAGCTCCAGCATTCGAGCCTCACTACCAGATAACATCTAGACACAGGGACAAGATTTTTAATGTTTGTTTTTCAAGGAATGTAGACCCTCCTCACTTTAGACGATTAACCACATTTAATCTTCCTGGACCCTTTTCTCCTGTTTGGCTTCGGCTAAAACAAAAATAAATATCAAGATGGCTTCTGAAAATTACTTTGAACGGGGATTGCACTTTCCAACACGAAGCAAAGATTACTTTTCATTGGCATTTGATTTACTTAAGGAAATCCATTCCGAATCTGTTTAGGGGAAACACTTCCAGATGACCTGACACAGTCATGTACCCGGTTACCTAATCTGAACGTTTGCAATGTGTTCTCATCAAAATGGCGAATTTTCTTTTGAACGAGATCAAACAGCCATTTTCTCGTTGGCAAAATAAACAAAGAAAGAATACGCGTGCACACAAGATATTCTCGATTAATAAACGTGTGAATAATGTTATTATAACTAGCAACAGAAAACACCCTCCGGGCATCGTAAATATTAATTTTTGAAAGACATTGCCTGAGAGGGTGGGAGATAAAAATTCAATATCAGAGGGTTTGTATCATAAGTAAGCAAAATCCTCATATTCATTAAAGGAGTAAAAAAACAACAACAAACAAACAAAAAAAAACAATTTGAAATGAAAACTGAGCCCTGTCCCTCTCAAATAAAATGTTGCGTGCATGTAATAATCAAACAATTATTTTGAATATTTTCCGCATCAATTTTCCACATCAATTTTCCACATCAATTTTCCACATCAATTTTCCACAAAATCGTAGGTATTTATTTATTTGTAAACTTTTTAGTTAACTTCTTGTTACTGTGGGGAAAAAAGGACGAGAGTAAAAAACAATTTTTTAAATTGCTTACTCAAATTTTGGGTGTATATAGCATAAGAATATTGTGACGTAAGCCGTGACGTAGAGTTATGACGTAGCTTTTGTTACAGACAGAAATACAGAAAATCTCCATTATTAATAGATATGCTTTTAAGTTAAGTTTGGCACAGAGAAAAACGGAAAGAGGAGGGAAGTTGTAATTTTGTGTAACACCAGGCATCCAAATTGGAATGATATGTCTACAATTGTAAAAGTAAAAAGTGAAGTTGACGGATTGGCCTATTGTTGGTATTGTTATATACTGACGTTTTCACCGTACCAAATCGATATATGATGTATACCCTTTCTTTCTTCTTACTTCTAGTCGTCTTCTCTTCTGGCCGGCTTTGGTTCTATCTTCTAACATCTTGGTCTGGTCTCTTCTAAGGTCAGGACTTTCTTCTATGGGGATTCCGGGTCTGGTTTCTGTTAGGGATTCCTCTTTATCAGAAGCCCCGTGTCATTTTTAGTTTTTAGGTAATAAACACAAGACTTCGATTTACGTTGATGTTATTTTATTTCCAATCCCCAACCCAGACATTCTGCGCAGTGAGACTTACATGTTACTAGCTCGGTTTCTAACTTCTAACTGACTTAAACTTACTATATCCTTAAACCGGAAGACAGGGTTTTCATGCCTTCCGGTTCTCAAGATCCATCCCCGCAAGGTAAGGTCAGAGTGAGGACAAGTGCTGTCACTCACTCTCAAGGCCATCAGCTGCACTAATCGCCATTATGATTTCTAGAATACCTTATAAAAGCATTAGGGATCCAATAATTATGTAACAGTATCATGATAGTCTTTACCACAATATATTTTCTTAGGCTTAAACGTTGCAATGTTTTACAGGTTTGATTATTGTTATTGCAGCACACTTCCTGACAATGTCACCTAGAATTGATTTGGTGTGTTAGGAGGGAGTAGCATTTTACCCAAATGCGCGCTGAGAAAAATAACGTGAAACAAAACTGCTGCTTTGAAGATATAATTGATTTTTTTAAATCTCTATTCGGTGAATAGAATTTTACAAAAAATGTGTTGATTAAAATTAGTTGTTTTCAATGTAACGGAGAAAAATAAGGAGTACAGGATCGGATTTTCACCTACTGAGGCCTAAGAATTTATAAAATTTGAGGCCCTTCTCTAAAAAAAAAAGAATTGGTTAAAAAATTATCATTTTCATATTGATAATATATATATATGTGTATATGTTATCAAATGTTTAAATTACAATAAATAGTACATAGGTGAGACCTCAAGATCTATTAAAAACGAATCTACAAGCACAAAAGAGTCATAAAAAAGGCTGAGTAGAATAATGCATTAATGAAGCACTTTCTGGAAACTAATAACCATTTTAATTTCAAGGATTTCCAAATGTTTGTTAATATACTTAACAAAAAACTTAGAATAATTGTAGAATCAAACATAATCATGATCATCAGGCCGCATCGATAGTACGTAATCCTTTGAGTCACTTTCGCCATCCGTCTTGTCCAGGATTTGACCTCACGTCTCCGGGGCCACTTCCTACAACGATAACCATTACGAAACGTGCGCTAAGAAACATTTAGGCCAAGAGCAAAAGTTTTTTTCATTTCCCTGCAGTGTTTCGATTACAATACTAACGCAAGAATTATCTCAAAGCAAATAATAAAGAACGCTCTTTTCATTTGTAACATTGGCGCAACACAGTCTTTCTACTACATTTTCCTTCTGCAATTATTAATCAGAGAATTAACCTGTTCAACGCAAACATCTTATTTTAATGCAGATTCGGTGTCTGTCTGTCTGTAACCGAAACTACATCCTAAATTGCGTAAATTTATCAATGAGTCTATAATTTATAGTCAAAATCATTAATACATGGAATAAAGAACAACACTATATTATATATACTCAGAAATTAAGTATGCAACATTAAACATTCTATAAGGATATTGACATCAGCCTCATTGTGAATTAGGTGGGGACACAAAGTTTAGGTATTGGATATGTATGCCAAAAAAATTGTGATATTTCAAAAGTACCTGGTGCCTCTAAGCGGTGGGCGGGTCATTCCTAAAATAAGGTAACCAAGCGAGTACCCGGTATTATTAGTATTTTTGCAATTTAACCGCTGTAGTTATATCAGAAAATAACTAAAGGAATAGAATTATTTTTTTTTGTTATTTATAATTAACACTTTAATTGGTAAACTGATACAACATCTCTAAATGCAAAGATTTTGGTAAACCAGTCTTTTCATAATTTCCTGAATATATATATATATATATATATATATATATATGAAGATAGGATGGATGGAGTAGAATCCGACAGTATGAGGTAGGTAAAAGGATAGTGAACAAAAAATGATAACTCAAAACAAATCTAAGAGTTGAAATATTTCGTCCGATTTATAAGGACATCTTCAGTCAAATGATTTTTATTGAAAGCAAAATTACATGCATGTACATGTCATTTGGTGAGGGAGTGAGTTAGTAGCGGAAGTGAAGGGTAGGGAGGATAGGGGTTGTTCATTCATGTTAGCCCCTATCCTCCCTACCCTTCACTTCCGCTACTAAATCATATGTACATGCACGTAATTTTGCTTTCAATAAAAATCACTTGACTGAAGATGTCCTTATAAATCGGACGAAATATTTCAACTCTTAGATTTGTTTTGAGTTATCATTTCTTGTTCACTATCCTTTTACCTACCACACACACACACACACACACACACACACACGCATATATATATATATATATATATATATATATATATATATATATATGTTAAATATGAGTTTGTGTATTTTACGTGTTGGAGCTTGTATGTATATATGTATGTGTGTATGTGAGTATTAAATAATCGACAGCAATAGCTAAACGGCATCTAGTGGTAACGGTTATCGACACAGAAAACGGACACTGTGAACCGAGTTCAAATCCTGGACAAAGTTGTTTACGTTCCACTTCTCAGTGACACCTTTTGGTAATGGTGTAAATCCACTCCTCTCCCCACACCCACCCACTGAAATATAGTAGATTTTTTCTTTCATCTTCTAGGAGAAAAATGTTTCTTATCTGTCTGTCCAGCATGAGTTTTTATCTCCCCGCGACAGTTTCCCAGTAGAAGGGGATTAAACCAAAGAAAAGTTCATCTCTCGGGAAAAAAAAATGTTTTATCTTATCTTCATCAGTTATATCTGCTGTCGTACGTTGCTGAGTCGGGTTAGCTCAGTCGGTAGAGCGTTCGGCTAGAAATCGCAAGGTTCTTAGTTCGATACCGGCCCTCGCCAACTCGGCGTTATGAGTAGCACATGGATCTGTGCGGTAAAGTAAGGAGCTGATGGTAGGTGTGGCGCTCCACCTCAGACGCAAAAACAATCTCCTTGGTCTAGCGCTAGTGAAAAGGGGATCGACTCCCTCTCTGATTGGCTGATACCTTAAGCCGCCTCGACGACTTTACTCTTACTTACGTTGATGAGTAAGTTTGCTTTATAGACTACTTCTTAACGAAGTAACGTTTCGCATTACCTATTATTATCTATTGCGTCTGAGGTGGAGTGCCACACTTATCATAAGCTCCTTACTTTACCGCTCAGATCTCTGAGCTACTCATACGCTGAGTTGACGAGGGCCGGTATCGAAGGGCTAGTGAAAAGGCGATAGACTACTTCTTAATGAGGTAACGTTTCGCACTGTTTGTTAATATCGGTTTAGCTCAGTCGGTAGAGCATTCAGCTAGGAAACACAAGGTTCCTGGTTCAATACCGGCCCTCGCCAACTCAGCGTATGAGTAGCACAGGGATATGTGCGGTAAAGTGAACAGCTGATGGTAGATGTGGCGCTCTACCTCAGATGCTAAAATAATCTCCTTGGCCTAGCGCTAGTGAAAAGGGGATAGACTCCCCGCTGTCGGGTTGATACCGACATTAGTCCGCCCCGGCGACGACGAGTTACTTTATATATTAATACTCGTGTTCCTTAATTGTACGACCATTATTATCTTGCAACATCCTCTGGTTGAAATAGAGACCGTTCAAATCGTCCAAAATGAAATGCAAAAATGTAAATCTGATTATCTGGTGTTGCTTATCCACCGAATTATTTTATTTTTTTTCAATTGGGGAGCTGATGCTAGGTTGATGCGCTTCAACTCAATAGAAAAAAAAACAATTTCTCCGGTCTAGCGCTAGTGAAAATGGGGATAGACTACGCTGCTGTCCGGCTGATACCGACAATAGGCCACTCCGTCGACTTTACTTACTTTATTACTGTTAAAAGTATATGAAGACTGGCTTCATGATTATTTTTCCAATTGGGGCTCACTCATCATCATCATCATCAGCAGCAGCAGCATCATTAGCAGGAGCATCATCATCATCATCATCATCATCATCCCTATCAACCATCGCATTTAGTAAGGGCAGGGAACTAATGAATGTATGTACTTACCAACCCCTAACGAGTAGGATGCAGTACATCATCATCATCATCATCCTCGTCATCATCAAGGCGCATCGGCAGCACGGAATCCTTTGACTCACTTTTGCCATCCGTCTCGCCCAGGATTTGAACTCGCGTCGCCGGGTCCACTTCCTTCGACGATAACCGTTACAAAACGAGTGCCGTGAAAAATTTAGGCTGAGAGTTAAAGAAAGCTTTTTGATAATAATGTTATTTGTAAGTAATCCGTCAATTAGTAAACTCATACAACATCTCGCAGTGTCATTTTCACGCGTTAATAAGGAAGTCGTGCAAGTGTTCGGAAGCATTGTGTTTTTTTTGTTTTTTCTCTTTAAACGAAATTTATAGGATTATCTGCTCTTGCTGATAGGGGGCGCTTTTTTTGTTGTTGGAAACCGGAAAAAACAATAAAAGACCAGCACGAAGAGTCAGCAAGAAAAGAAAAGATTTTCTTAAAAGCAAGATTTTAGGCCGAGCTGACCTTAGAGAGAGAGAGAGAGAGAGAGAGAGAGTGAGAGAGAGAGAGAGATGGTAGGGGACTGAAAAAGAAGATGTATGTATACGCGTGCGTGAGAGAGAGAGAGAGAGAGAGAGAGAGAGAGAGAGAGAGAGAGAGAGAGTAATGGTAGGGACTGAAAAAGAAGAAGTATGTGTGTGCGTGCGTGAGATAGAGACAGAGAGACAGAGAGAGAAAGAGAGAGTGAGAGAGTGTGTGTGTGTGTGTGTGTGAGAGAGAGAGAGAGGAGAGAGAGAGAGAGAGAGAGAGAGAGAGAGAGAAATGGTAGGGACTGAAAAAGAAGATGTATGTGTGCGGGTGCGTGAGACAGAGACAGAGAGCCAGAGAGAGAGAGAGAAAGACAGAAAGATAGATAGATAGATAGAGAGAGAGAGAGAGAGAGAGAGAGAGAGAGAGAGAGAGAGATCATCACGTTTAAAAGGGAAGCACAACAAAGAAACAAATAGATATTCCTCAATAGAAGAAAATGACTAAGTCTCCTCTAACTCAGATCTGCCGTATTCGGTTACTACTAGCGGGATCTGTGGCTATACCACAGTATGACAATTTAATTATTACAACGCTTGATAGGTTTACTTAAGAGCTATTGAAAATATTCAATATGTAAATACTATAATAGTCTTGATTTTTTCATTATATTCTATTGAAACAGATTAGCGTAATCACTTCCACACCCTTACCCCTTCTCTATATTTTTACCCCACTCTCTTTCATTATTCATTTTGCTCTCATATTTTCCTGTGTAGCATGTAATTTTTCTTACTTTTCTTCATAATAAAAACGGAATCGTCCATTATTTAGCTAAGAAATAAGAATTCGGTGGATAAGCAACACCAGACAATCAGATTTACATTTTTACATTTCATCTTTGACGGTTTAGACGGTCTCATTTTTAACCAAAGGGTGTTGCAAGATGATAACGGTCATGATTTTAAGGAATATATTAATATATAGATGAGGATACTCATGTTTTAATTCAAAGTTTTCCTTCTTTTAGACTGATTTCCTGACTAATGCTAAAATCTCAGTCGACCCTACTATTTACCCATAACTGGAGGGAGGAAAGGTAATATTATGTCTTACCCAAAGGCATTAGAACGAAGTGAAATGCAAACCGCCTCGTTTAGGATTTGAACGTTCGACGAAAGGGTTCAAATGATATAAACTGACTTCACAGAGTTTGAACTTGGTGTTGCATACTGGCATCAAATGTCTATATGATTCATAGCGGCTTCAAATTCATGCTGCTAAATCGTGTATGTTAGTAGTCGTTGTGATATATATGGTCACGTAGCGAAGTATGTAGTAGTCGGACTTAGAAAATCACAACACATGGGTATTGTAAAAACTTTGAGTTTATGTTTTTCTTCCTCGTGTGGTGTGGGTGGTGAGCTTGACAATAGGAATGCCCAAGGGTTGACGATGACTATTACTACTGTTGAGACGACTGGCGCTGGTGAGGTGGAAGGGGTGGACGAACCTCACTGCCCGCTGACAGCGATGGACCATGTCGACGGTCGCTCCTTGTGCTCTGTTCGCCGTCCGCTGTCTGACTGACCTGTCAGCTCGAACCTTCAGGTCTTTTATACTGATAGGTACTCCTACGCATCTTTTGATCTGATAACGGGCATTTGTTATATATTTCTTTATCATCTCCCTGCTTCTTTGACCGGAAAGCCTCGCTTCCGTTTTCCCCTTTTTTAAATATATATATTTATATTTCTCTTTGTCTTTTTGCCGTTAGCTTCGTTTTCCGGCCGAGGACAATACAACATTGGCTCGCTGATACAATATTGTGCACTGGTCGAGAAGTTGTTAAATTCAAATTTTTATCCAGGATGAGGCCAAAGTACTTTCCACAATTCAACTCTTTGCCTACTTTAAGCTGCTCACAGCGGATCCTCGCACTGCGATTAGTCGTTGTACAAAAACTAATTGTTTGTTCATAATAATTAGGAAGAATGGCTCAGATTACGAAAATAACAGGACTTTATTTGAATAGAATGAGTTCTGAGATGAAAAGATTGTGAACTTTGAAATATCCACAGGTTAAAAAATATCAAGAAAATTTGGTACAGCCGAAGGGAAATTTGTTAGGCTAGAGTTAAGTGTTTGGATTCTGGTAATTCTTTCACTATGCTCCATGGCCTTGTGTCATCCTTCGCCTGGTCCAACAAATAATATCTGTTATAAATATGAATATGAAAAGTCAT
>CM042148.1:82102989-82105489 GCA_023376005.1 Doryteuthis pealeii
GGTTCAACCGAAATATCGAACCATGGACATAACAACTTATGGATATTGAAACTGTTTTTTTTTCTGTTTTTTGTTTTTGTTCACTTGTTCCTTTCCATGCTTCATAATACCAAAATAAAACAATGTTCACAAACAAAGTTTATACGCAATCAACTTATATATATATAATATTATATATATATATATATATATATATATATATATAATATTTTTTGGATGTTTGTTTATTTTTTAGAAGCATTGTCGATAATATTTATATTTTTGCTTGAAGGCAACAAGGCCGAGTGATTCTTTGCGGGATTCACTTTTCATTATTATTATCTTCTATAATTATCGAATTTATGCGATATTCGCATTGTAGTTGCCTTCAAGCAAATATATATATATATATATATCAACTTATATATATATATATATATATATATATGTGTGTGTGTGTAGTGTGTGTGTGTGTGTGTGTGTGTGTGTGTTTCATATATTGTCTTATGTAGACAACGAGATTTAAAACACTCCCTGGTAATTTTTGCTGAATATGTGGTTGCAGAAGTAAAAAAAAAAATCTTTTTTTTTCTTTCCTTCTTGTTGCTCCATCGTTTACATAATCATATCCCCCTCTTTAACCCAATATATACATTTTGACTTCTAAACGACCCACCGGTTGTTAACTTTTGAAAAAGCACCGTTCGAAAGGGCCCTTAAGTTTTTATCGTTTTTCACCTCCTTTTTTTTCTCAATTCGTTTAATTGCTGATCATTAATAAAGTATGTTATTTTTCAAAATTATATATAAATTTAGCTGTACCAAGAACTTGTTATATATATTATATATTTTTTCTTGTATTTAATATTTTATAGTATTAAATAAATAATTTACAAATCATTAAATAAGTTACAAAATAAAAAATAAATAAAATAATTTTAAATAAATAATTAAATAAATAATTTACAAATCGTTAAATAATTTACAAATAATTAAATAATTTACAAATAAAATAACTTACAAAATAAAAAATAAATAAAATAATTTTAAATGAATACTTAAATAAATAATTTACAAATCATTATATGATTTACAAATAATTAAATAATTTACAAATAAAATAATTTACAAAATAAAAAATAAATAAAATAATTTTAAATGAATAATTAAATAAATAATTTACAAATCATTAAATGATTTACAAATAATTTAAATAATTTACAAATAAAATAATTTACAAAATAAAAAATAGATAAAATAATTTTAAATAAATAATTGAATAAATAATTTACATATCCAAATCCAAATGCAGCAGACAACATGACTTACTTTATGGCATTTATAATAATACTTATAGAGTTGACTCAGTCGGTTGATATCTTCAAATATTTTGGCATAAGTCTGTGTTGCCTCTGGAAAAGAAGAAAAAGAAAAATCATTTATTTTCTTTAATTTTAGTTTGTTGTTTTAAGGCATATCAACTTCAGTGGGTCATTTAATGCCGATATAATGTGTTTAAACTAGCGACACAAACTTACATATCTACAAGGGAATGTCAAAAAGTAATGCCATTTTGATTCGGTTGCTTACAGCATTTGCTGTTCCTTAAGTGGTCACCCAATTAATTATCAAACATTCACATCGCTGTTTAACTTGAGTGATTTATTGGGAACCAATGTTTTCAGCGCGACTTGACCGTAAGTAGACTGTACCGGTCATTGTTATTTAGTAAACGTTCTTTAGATATGGCATACAAGACGTCATTTTAAACCCATTATATCAAAGATAATTTCAAAGACAATTCATTGAAACTTCCTTTTGAATATAAAAAAAATATTTCTATCAGCCTCCAATCTTCAAAGTTATATTTATCTCCCAAAACAATGTATTAAAAAGCGGTATCAATTATGCATCTATCATGATTTGTATTCTACTTCTATTAAGTTTTCTCAGGCAAAAACTATCCTTGTTATTACTTTCGTCAAAAATTCTTCTTATATTCATATCGTTCGAAGAAATGATAGATATACAATCTGTTGGACTATCAAAGGTATAAAATGTAAGCAAAATTGCCACTCATATTTATGGTGTTTACAAAATCAGCAGCAGGCTTTGACCAATGAAAAACGACATAGAATGCATCTAAAATCGTTGGTAATTGGCCTGAAATCCATTGCTAACTGGATTTAATACCAGAAGGAACAGTATAACTGGATTCACTGCTATAAGGTGTACACTCTTGTTCAACCTAGGATTTCAAGGACTACAACTGGATTCTCTGCTACAAGAAGTACACTCTTGTTCTACCTAGGATTTCAAGGGGTACAACTGGATTCTCTGCCACAAGAAGTACACTCTTGTTCTACCTAAGATTTCAAGGACTACAACTGGATTCTCTGCCACAAGGAGTACACTCTTGTTCTACCTAGGATTTCAAGGACTACAACTGGATTCTCTGCTATAAGGAAAACACTCTTGTTCTACCTAGGATTTCAAGGACTACAACTGGATTCTCTGCTAT
>CM042148.1:82110489-82165489 GCA_023376005.1 Doryteuthis pealeii
AGTCCGGTTGCTTTTTGTCCGGGCGAGTTTTTAACATGACGGTAAATCACAACATCCCTAATGTCCAGTTGTTTGTTAAGTCGTAGTGTATTAGTAGACCAACTAGGTCCGAGACTTTCGCAGAGTCTAGGGCTCCCATGGCTACGTCAAAAGCTGTGCTATTACGAGTCTTCAACCATTGTTCATCATTGTTCACTAAGACTGTTTTCCTGGCTGATTTTATAATACCTATTTCTTCCTGGGAATTATTAGTGTGCCATTGCGCAAAGCCCATAGCCTCGGACAGAGTTGCTCTGTTATCGATTGGTAACATTCCTTTATATCAAATTGGATGAAGTCCGCTCTGTCCTTATTTTTGATATTTTTAAACAGATTAATCGCATCATCTTTATTAAAACATTGGTTTAGGCTGATTTTATCTTTTATTTCGATGTTGACTTTCTCCAAAATCACTTTACTCACCCTACTGAAATCAGTAGAGTGTCTCACTCGTATGGTGTGTGTGATAGGAGACAAGTGGCCATAGAGCTGCTTCCTTGATGGGTGTTGTTTCCATGATTTGCTTGAGATCGCCCGCAGCATTCTTGTGTCGTTTCAATCTAGCCTATTCTTCATAGACTGTGTATCAGTGCGCGTATGTTTTGTGGCGGCATTTAAGTTTCTTTTTAGATAAATTTACTCATGGACAAGATTTTTGACATGATCCGACCCCATCAGATTTAGAAAGGTTCATTGTACTCATCTATTTCCCTTATCAATGTCAGGATAACAATCTCACTACATTAATTATGCAACATCTTCACAGTGTTCGAGAATCAGTTTGAAACAAAAATAAAATGGCAGCCATGTTGAAGCGGGAAAATAAAATGACATTCCAAAAATCATTTACTTGAAGTTTCATTTTAGTACATATTTACAATCCCCTGCTCACGAGCAGGATGTGACACAATATCAATTTTAGGCGGAGTTTAACAGGTTTGAATTCAGAGTTTTCCTTCTCCTAGACTGGTTGCCTAACCAAGGTTAAAAAGCCCGGTCTGCCCTGATATTTACCCATAGCTAGAGGGGTAGCAGGTGGATTCATACCTTTCCCAAGGGTATTAGCTCTATGTGAAATGTAGACAGCCTCGTCTAGGATTTGAACTCTTGTTGACGATTCCATTTCCTACGATTCTAACCATTACACCACGCGCCTCCACTAGGATTTGTACTCTTGTCGACGAACCCATTTCCTACGACTATAACCATTACACTACGTGCCTCAAATTGTGATATCACCCCTGGTTGGCGGTAGATGAGGACACGTGTAATCACGCGTTTAATGCAAAAAATTCCCGGACGAAGTCATAGTAATTTTTAGTCATCCATCCCACCCGAATCCCTGCTAACACTATCCCCCATTACTTTAAGGACTCCAACCCCGTAGAGAAAGGCTGATCTGCATGCTTTCGACGGTCTTTGTAATTTTGGGAAAAGGAGGGGCCTGATTAGCTGAGTCGGTAGAGCGTTCGGCTAGAAACCACAAAGTTCCTAGTTCGATACCGGCCCTCGCCAACTCAGCGTGTGAGTAGCACAGGGACCTGTGCGGTATAAGAAAGGAGCTGACGGTAGGTGTGGCGCTCCACCTCAGACGCAAAAACAATCTCCTTGGTCTAGTGCTAGTGAAAAGGGGATAGACTCCTTCGTTAAAGAAGAAAACAATTTATAATATAATCTAGCTGATACTGATCAATATTTCGATTTTACAAAAATCATCATCAGAGCTCATTCACTCCCGTAATTGTTTGGGTCGGAGAGGAATTTCAAATCAGTTTACAAAACAAAAACCTTAATACTGCAAAAAAAGAACGAAAGTCGTTACAACATTCACCAATGTGGGCATTCGCGCCATATATATGTCGGTCATGTCTCTATGTATACCTTTTGTCATCCAAATGTAGCGGATTTTTGAGATGTTGGCAACAAGACGAAATAATTTAAACGGAAGGTGATGGGTATTAAGAAATGTGACGGTTGGAATTCAAAAGATTTTTAGTAAAGGAATTTTTTACGATTAATTATTTTTATTTTTTTAAATTTTTATTTTTAAGTTCTGTATTTTCAAAATACAGTAAATATCTAATTATTTATGAAATACAGAACTTAAAATAAGAAAAATATTGATCAGTATCAGCTATGATTATATTATAAATTGTTTTCTTCTTTAACAGCATTGTGTGATGTTTTCATTCCACCTTTTCATACTCATATATATGTATTCTACATGGATGGTTTTGGCATTAAATTACCCATGAAATGTGTTCAGTAGTAAAAGTTTAGCATTTCAGATTCCCAGAGATTTAAAACTTTTGTAACTACTACTACTACTACTACTACTACTACTACTACTACTGTTGTATATTGATAAACCATTGTTTTGGACAGTTAGTGTAGCTAGATGTTGAATTAAAAACTCGTTGAAATTCAAAATTTGTAGGGTTAGGTGATTGATAGGTAATAACCTTTAGGTGACCTTCCTTCCGGTCACACAGACTGGCCTGGGAACGGAAGACCCAGAGCTTAGTTAGTTGGTTTAGCAGTTAAGCGGGATACGCCATGATGTAAAGATCGTCTCTGCTTCACTCCAGCCGTGGTTGAGAAAGTCTGGTTCTAAATAAAGAAAAGGGATCACACAAAATATAAGCCTCGTTTTGTCTTTGTTAATGGCGAACCAGCATCTTAAAGTCAGACCAACATCTTAAATACAGACCAGACCAAGTAGAAGAAATGAAAATAACTGATTACAAGAAACAGACTACAGAAGCAGACGAGTTAGAAGAATATTCCAGCTACGCAAGAAACAGAAATAAGGGACCAGTAAACTACTCAAGTAAGATAAAGATTTAAATATGTGGGCGACATACACGAATGCCTCTCATCTCCCCAAAAGTAGTAGTTGTAGTAGTAGTAGTAGTCGTCGTCTACACCAAGGCATTCTTTCTTTTTTCTTAATCTTTCTTTCTCATTTGTTTTTGGTCTTTCTTCTATCTATTTATTTTCTTTCTTTTACTTTCTTCCTTCCTCATTTCTTTCTTTCGTTCAATTTCACCAACTCAAATTGTATTCCTTTTTGTTTGTTTCTTTCTTTCTTTTACTATCATTACTGCCTTTGGAAAAGGAAAGGTGAAAAAGAAAGAAAAGAAGGATAAATTATAAAACATATTCTTTTTTATTTTCTATAATTAATTTTCAGACCATTCCTGTTCATATCATTTGCTTTTAACTACGAAGTTTCAAATCAAAATTGAAAAAAAAAAAAAATGGGTTGAATTTTAAATATCTTGTTAATACGCCAAGTGAGAGTCATTTTAAGCGAACTCCCTCACAATACCCTCGTTCCAACCACTGAACCAAAACTTAATCAATTAGAATAAAATGGCTGCGATCGGATATCTTCACTTCCGGTTCATTCATTCTTTTTTAAAATCCTTGCGGACTGAGCTTCCTTGTAGACATTTACCCCTTCTTTATCGATCACAAAAGAACACACATATAAAAAGAATCAATCGTTTAATACAATTGCCTGAACTGGACTTCGATTAGTTCTCAAAAACTCACTTCATTAAATACATCGTTTTGTACCCCCTTTTAATAGCCACTGCAAAAATACAGGCTTCGTCTCATCAGAAGTAACACTTAATAATTTCATATTCGTAACTTTTTGGGACTTCTTCTTCTTCTTCTTCTTCTTCTTCTTCTTCTTCTTCTTCTTATTATTATTATTATTATTATTATTATTATTATTATTATTATTATTATTATATTATTCTATAATTTCTTGTTCTCCCCTGGAAAACAGTTGTAACAAAATATGGCTTCTAGTTGCGTCGATTTTCGACCGAGTGATGTTTGGTTTTGCCCCTTCTTATTTTTTTGAATTTCTTTTCCAATCGATTTTGCCAAAGCCACAGGCTTCGTTAGAAACGTTTGAATGAAATTTGAACTGCAGGGCAGCCATTAATCTGTGAAGAGTCATTTGAGAGATTAGCACGAATTAGGATAATTACGAAAAAGAAGCAAGAAAAAAAAGGCGGGAAAAGAAGAAGGGAAAAAAACCCAAAGGAAATTTTTAAAAAGCGAGAAAATGAAGAAGGCAGAAGAATGAAAGATGTTGCGGGGAATGAGACGGAAGAAGAAATAAAAGCAAGGATTATTTGTAAAGAAAGGAGCTACGAAAAAGTATGAGAAAAAGAATTAAAGGAAGAAATAAAAAGGGGTAGTGATAAAAAGAAAGAAAGCAAGATGAATGTGAAAAGCGAGGAAGTGGTTTGGTTTGGATTGTTGGATTTTACGGCATGTTAATTCTTTTTGGGTTATTCTATGCCAAAAACGTTTCATGATGAGTATGCAATTATTTGTCTAACTCAATTTTTTAACACATTTTTAAAAACTAATTTTTATCTATTTAACCTATCTATTGGTCAAATATATATATTTGAAAGTTATTTGTATTCGATAGGAATATCTAGTGTAATATAACTGCAAATTATTTTCATTAAGAATAATTACTTGAACCTATAATTATTTACTAAGGATTATTATTAGTTACTTGAAACCATATAACTGTGCGCAAACAAATGATTATTATTAAATAGAGATAATAATTTGAAATTAGATATAAATACTAGCAGGATCTGTGGATATACCACAGTATGATAATTCAATACTTACGATATGATTACTTAAGAGCGATTGCGTAATAGCACAATAGATATGTAAAAAGTATAAAAATCTTGATTTAACTCGCTCTTATTTTCGTCTTTTCATTTTTTCATTATGTTTGATTTAAACAGATTAGCGTTATCAATTCCGTGTGTTCACCCCTCTCTCTATCTTTCCCTACTCTCTTTCTTTCCTATTTTATTTTTTCTGTGAAGCATGTCCTTTTTCTTCCATTTCTTACTTTATGACAAAAACTGAATGGTCCCTTATTTTTATGAGATGACGACACTCATAAGAAATAAGAATTCGGTAGATAAGTAACACTATTAATCAGGATTTACATTTTTTGATTCTATCTTGGACAATTTGGACGGTCTCACTTTTAACCAGCGGGGGTTGCAAGATGATAACGGTCGTACTTTTAAGGAACACGAGTATTAATATATAGATAATCACGTCTAATTTTGGCAATTCGCTATTAAGATTATAGAGATGCAAATTATATAGCCTTTTTGTTTTTAATTAAGATGATACGCGATATCTTTTCTCTTAAACGCCCCTCGCCAGAAAAGAGCTTCCCATTATGGTATAATGGTTAGAAAGCTAGTCTCGCAGATCCATTACTACTGACCCTCCACTTACCTGGCATTCGTGCCTGTGTCCGATTGCTTTAGCCACTGGACCGGTAATGAAATTAATGGTGTGATCCCAGGGGCCATCCCCCCAGCTAACACTTATCACATTTATTTAAAGGGGTAGGGTTAGATTCGTTGCCCTGTGCCTCAGATGCCCCCCTTGGGGAGAAATGCCTAGCGGATCCACGCATTTTTTGTGCCTGCTATCCTTCGGTTTGTGAGTGGTCCCACATTAATTGGTCCTTGTGTTTAACCCGCATAAGTGGGATACGTGGTAATTATTACATACCACTGATGCCCCATACTTGCAACCGTGCGTCATATCCTATCCGTGGCAATTGGGTTTAATATAAACCTAGGCGTCCTACTGTGGTGTAATTGTTATCAAGCTCGTCTCGCAGATCCATTATTACTTAATTAGCGTGATCGAGATGTATAGAATGATTCTGAGGTAAGAAAATGAATTACTTGCAATAAGCGGTGTCATTCGAAGGAAGATGTCTTAATTCTGGTGTTAACGGTTTAAGCCAACTTGTATTGACTAACGAAGAATCTACTTTTGATTAAAAAAATATTTAGATACCACATCTACTGGATGCTTCAACTTGTTATTATTCATAAAAAATATAAACAGGCCCGTCGGCTGGGGTTTTCGAATACACCGACTGCACCTCTGCAGAGGGGTAAGAACCTTCCTCATTGGGACCCCCTGGGTTGCGACCTGTGATGCTTAAAATTGGAAACTCAGTAACTGAGCAATCCATGAAACACTACACTTCACTTTGACCCTTACTTAGGCAAGACGGGCGGTCGAAGTTCTGGAGAATGGGGAGTACGCCTTCATCACCGTTGCCCCCAAGTCCACTCTGACCGGAGTGGTATTACTAGTTATGGTCTCCTCTATGGGTTAAATAGAAAAACATGAGTTAAAAAATGGGTACCTATCAAGAAAGAATAAAACAAAAGTTCTTAAGCATTAAATGGGCCAACAAGGGTTGATATGCCGTAAAATGTAACCAACCAACCGATCAAAAATGTAAAAAACAAAAAAACACCCGACATCATGTAGAAAATAGAAAAAATCAAAGTATTAAAAAAAAAGATGAATTTATTATAGATGATGAAGTCGACGTTAGAACGTTTCGGTTTTTATCAAACCTTCTACAAGACATTCTGTTGATATATCATTAAACCAAACAACCAGCCAATCAATATCGAAAAGTTTTTCATTAAACGATTATATACGGTATATACTAAATATAAAGAGTAAATAATATCAAATGGGCCTTCCATATTTAATAATGTCTCATCTAAATGAATGTAAATTGTCCACAAACATTTCGTAAGAGCGCATAAAATCAATAGAGAGATGAATCAACTTCAAAGATGATTCTAGGATTTCCTTGTGAAAACGATACAACATAGAACTTTTTGCAGCAAGCTAAAATATGAAACCATTTCAAGTTTACCGCATTGTTAATGAAACGTCTTGAAGCCAACGATTATCTTGAAAAGTAACTTGAACATTTTTTTCTCCTTTGTTTGTTTCGTATATAATGTAGAGAGAAAAAAAAAGAAGCATTTTCAAAAATGCTTAAGCCCTTTTTCAAAATTTGTGTAGGATAATGGATTATTTTAAATCAACATTAGCTTTCTTCATTGTTTTTAGAAATTTATTATTTAAAATTTCGAAATAGCAAAAAAAAAAAAAAAAAAAATCCATAATGGCGTTACAAATCCCGAATCATTAGCGCTTTATTTTATTTTATTTAAAAAAAAATAATTCTTTCTTCTTTCGTGCATCTTGATTTTACCCCTCTTGGCGAGAAAAAAAACAAACTTATTTTTGAAGCATTACAAGATTTTGCCTGAGGACAGCAAACAAAAGCCGTTTGTTTAGAAGAGTTTTTTTAAAGCACTATAGCCAATCCGGATCTTAAAGAAAACTATTTCTAAAACAAAACAAGCAAATAAGACCCATTTAAGAAAAAAAAAAAAGAAACAAATTCACACTCATGCACACACACGCATGCGCATGCGCTCTTACAATGACAACAGGCGCGAAATACTCGAGATTTTACAGGGATTTATCGGAAGTATACCACATTACATTATTTTAAACTAATCTCCAAAAGGTCGAAAAGTACTTACTGTCGTGCACTAATGAGAACATAGAAAGGAAACGAAGTGGTTTCTGATAGGAAAATGAAATCATATGACCTTTAGGAACCCCTTTTGCTTTGCTGATTCATAAGTACATTTTTTCATTTACACTGTCAACATCCGCTTGTTTGTTAGACGAATTTCAGATATTTTAAAAAAATTATGAAAGTAACCCCTAACCCTAACCCTAACCCCTAACCCTAACCCTAACCCCTAACAAACAACCAGATTTTGACGGTGTAAATGAAAAAAATGTACTTATAAATCAGCAAATCAAAAGGGGTGCCTAAAGGTCATATGGTCCGGAAAATGAAATACATTGTGTGTAAGGTGTTGGGGATAAAAAAAACAACTGCTTACGTTGAGAAGAGAGCACTGGTCGTTTCAGGAACAGGCAAAGAAAAGAAGGAAGCAAAGAGAAAAGAAAGAGTATCTTTACTTGAAAGATTTTGTTTTACTATTCAAGTTTATATTCACCCAACCCTTCCGCCAAGTTAAATTTTTAAGAAGAGTACAGCTGGTTTTCCTTCACCTAGACTGGATGCCTAACCAATACTAAATAATTCACATCTATTCTGCTATTCGCCAATAGCTAGTGTGAGAATCTTTTGAAAGGTCCAAAAATTCAAGATAATATCAATCCTTTGCAATATTAAGTCTCTCTCGCACACGAAAAGTAATTCCTTTCCCAACTGAGCACGTTACTCTCACTTCCAATAGCAGTCGTCAGAATTCACTTGCCGTCCAAACACTTTCTTCCTCACTCACGCTGTCAGCGACAGTCCGTTTTATTTTGCTCGTTCGGCTGCGCTTATGCAAATTCGATATACTTTATTTGGGTCTCTACTAACAACACCTCAGCTACGAGGAGGTAGCGAGTTCGAGTATCCGTAGCCGCTCGCCACACTCTTCCCCCCTCGCACAGGCCAAACATATCCTGACGCGCTTTGTTTGTGGGGGCTGGGAATCCGCTTGTTCATCGGGCTGCCTTTTAGTCTCGTCACAGAGAACAAATCAATCCATGCCTTTTGCAAGCGCAAAGAGAAACGCAAACAGTCTCGTCCAGAATTTGAACTTGGGTCGGCAATTCTATTTCGTACGTAGATACACGCACCTCCAAGAAATTCTAGAAATGTAATTACAACAAACTTTTTTTTGAGCTGATTCTTTGAGGCGTCTCCTCTTCCAATGTTCCCGAGTCCGACAAGAAATACCTGAAGAAGGCCGGAGGCATATCGGCCGAAACGTTGTACAGATAACAATAAAGATGAGGACAATGGTCCTAATAACGCAGATAATACTAATCTGTAATATCAGTTCTGCTTTTCTAATAAAGATACTCCCTTAGAAATATCAACATTTTTTATTCGCCTTTGGGAAAATCCAAGAATGGCCTGAAATTCCGAAAATCGGCATAATCGACCAACAAGCCATCTCTGTAATCCGAACCATCGGTTTGGCGACATCAATACTCCGTAAGGATCTGCTGGAGACAAACTGGTTATTCGAAGGCCCCTCCATCGTCATGGCTAAAGGCGACACAATAGCTATCTCGACTGCAAGAACACGATTCCAAGAATATTAATTATAATCCAAAAACGACAAGAAAATGAAAAAGAAAACAAATATCTGGATGATTACTATGATAACAAGGGAAATAATTCAGCGCGAAAGTTGTTTTTATCCAAGATTAAAGGTTTTAGAAAAATAATAACTTCACACAATTAAACAAAGAGATAAAGCTAACATGACGGGCACAGAATAGTTTGGTCTGGTTTCTTTGTTTAATGGCATATAAAGCTTCGTGGGTTATTTAATGCCACACCCATCATTGTAGAAGTGGTACTATTCTACCTATAGCTAGGGAGATTTCGGGGTTTATACCTTTCCCAAGAGTATTAGTCCACAAGTGAATGTAATCGCACGACTGGGGTTCGAAATTGCTTACTACACTGTCACAACTACACAAAAATGTAAGTATGAACGCACTTGATTCGGTTGGATTTGGTATCTTTGTTTAATCCGCCATGTCGTCTGGGGCGTTAGAATGCACCGACTGCGCCTCCGCAGAGGGGTAAGACTCCCCAATGGGGCCACTTGTTGGCCGTGGGTGGCGACTCGTGATGCTTAAGGATAGAGCCCATGTGGATGAGCAGTCCATGACTTGCAATACGGTCGGAGAGGCCCCCTCCGATCAATCGGCTGCTCACTTCAAGCCCTAGCACCTATATGATTTTCCCAACCCTATTGCCCTTATGGAAAGCCCCCCTTTTTATCATATGGGTGCTAGAAGGCGGTGACTGAGGGTCTACATGTTCTGGGAATGACGTTAAACTCTATCTGATGGTGAGCTCCCAGTTTTGTAGGTTTTGGGGAATGTGGAGCACCCGTTCATCACCATTGCTCCCTGGTCCACTCTGCCCTGGAGTGGTAGTACCTGTTAGGGTCCCATCTATGGGTTAAATAGAAAAATATGAGTTGATAAACAAAATTGTATTATGCCTTAAGAATGAATTTATTTCACAACTTTGTCGGCATTAAATGACCCACCGAGGTTGATATGCCGTAAAACAATCCAAATCTATCTTTACCTTTCTTTCTTTCTTATTATACTTTTCTTCCCTTTCTTTCTTTATAATAAAAACGGAATGGTCCATTATTTAACTGTTGTGACGACACTCATAAGAAATAAGAATTCGGCGAATTTGACGATCTCATTTTTAACCAAAGGACGTTGCAAAATAATAACAGTCGTACAATTAAGGAACACAAGTATTAATATATTAATGAAATGCAATCAGTATAGTCCAGGATTTGAACTCGTGTCGCCGTGTCCATTTCTTACGATGACAACCACATTCTTTTTGGCTTTTTTTCCATGTTACTGGCTGCCTCGGCGTATTCATATTGACAGGGCTAAATAACTTTTGAATAGTAATGATTTTTTCTGAGCCCTGATTTTTATATGTTCCTAAGATTTGCACTTAGGGTGTTTACGCATTTACCCAGCCTTTCAAGATCAGTTGCCGTACCAAAGTTACAGAGTCCAGTTCTATCTACTATTTACACATAATTGGAGGGAAAATAATTGAATTCATATATATATCCCCAAGGGTATTAGTGGTATATGAAATGCAACCGGCATCGTCCAGGATTTGAACTCGTGTCGCCGTGTCCACTTCCTACGACGACGTCCACGGTCACCTCACCTTCTTTTTTTGTTATATATATTTACCAACCCCTCCGCACGAGTAGGATGCGACACAAGGTCAATTTGTTGTATACCTCTTTTTCCTTACTTTCTTACTTCTATTCCTCTAGCGTCTCTTCTAGCGTCTCTTCTAGCGTCAGGACTTCGTCTTGGGGATTTCTCTTTATCAGAAGCCCTGTGTCATTGGTAGTTTTTAGATAATAACACAAGACTTCGATTTACTTCGATCATATTTTATTTCGAAATCCCCACCAGACTACCTGCGCAGATTGAGTCGGAGCGTGCATAACACGACTTACCACCGTCGTGGTCTTAGGCCGAACTCTAAAAATCTATTTCTAATCTAAACCGGAAGAGGGTCTTCACCACCGATTCTCACGGTATCCACCGGAAGGAGGATCAGGACAGGCCAAGCCTTGTCACTCATCCTTCAAAGCCACCGGCTGCAACTTATAACAGCCATTTTGGTTTCTACACTACTGTACATAAATATTAGGAATCTAATAATTATGTAACAAATTTCTTAAGCGGAATTTAACAGGTTTGAATTCAGAGTTTTCCTTCTCCTATACTGGTTGCCTATCCAAGGTTGAAGAACCCAGCCTGCCCTACTATTTAACCATAGCTGGAAGTAGTATAGTTGGATTCATACATTTCGCAAGGGTATTAGCGCTATGTGAAATGCAGGCAGTCTCATCTAGGATTTGAACTCGGATCGATAAGTCCATTTCCTACAAATCAAACCATTATGCCACGCACCTCGAACTTATTTTTTAAATTTTTTATTTTTATTTTTTTATAGGCTGCCTCAGAGTGTTCATAGTGGCAGGGGCAAATAACTTTTGGATAATAATTATATCTTATCAGGGCCCTGATATTTATACGGCGTTAAGATCTGCACTTAGCCTCCTTATGCCTTCATTTTTTTCTTTTCAGGTGAACATTCTGTGAAATTCAAATCTTGCTAGCATTGAATGGATAATCTTCAGCTCGTGTTATTAGGAAATATGGCGATCGATTTACCCACTCGATCCTCTAAGGAGCGATAAGTGGTGGTGCATGTGGGAATAATGATCAGAACAAAAAAAATACTTGAAAATATCAATTGAAGGACATCCTCAAGCAATGCGGAACTCAATACCAACCAATCCGAGACACTGCTGGCTAACCCATTATCCAGGCGCTATACCATCTACCAAACTGCTATACTCCCAGGTCCACTCTGAAGCGGAGTGGTAGTAACTGTTAGGGTCCCATCTATGGGTTAAATAAAAAAAAAAGGTTTGTTGGTCGGTTTTGAAGGCTATCACAATGCAAGTGTAAAGAAAAAGAAGGTAACTATGGTGTTGTTTGTTAACCTGTGATTTATTCTTAATATTTCGAGATAAAAAATTTTTCTACAGAAGATCTCCAGAACTGAAGTTGTTGCTAGTGGCTGTCATTTGGTTCTTTCTCATGCCTTCCAAACTCTCTGTCAGTGTGTGTGTGTGTGGGGGGGTGTTATGCGCCTGTGTGTGTGCGCGCGCGCGTGTGTGTGTGTGCTTATGCGTGTGTGCCTGTTCAGTTTTTGATTATCATATCTAAGCATATTTTTTTTTGTTTACTAACAGGACCACCTGATTTTTTAAACTGAGTTTAAAAATGAGTTTAAAAATGAGTTTAAAAATATATTTAAAAAATAGGTCTTCGGCATAAAATAACCCAATGAGTTGACATTGCCGTAAAATCCAACCAATCAACTAACCAATCAAACAACCAAGTGCTAGAAGTACCCGATACCCATACATTAATACCCAGAACCTGTGTTCCGCTCGCAAACATTAGAGGGGAGACATGAAGGGTAATATATTACCTGATCAGTTGCACCTGAGGACCGGGCTGTCGCAGGAAGTGCGTGGGTGCCAGGTGCAGGATGGAAACGGAAACAGGATGTGGCCCTGAGCTGACCTTTTTGCACGTGGAGATGCAGGTGTACATTTGACACGGTTTAGGCACAGAAATATGTAGGCATAGCCCATAGCCAATGAAAACAGGCTGCGTAGGCGAAGAGGTGTATCTACAGAAAAACTGCGTAGGTGTCACGATCAAAGAGGCGTGACACAAAAGGTCAGACTACAATAAAAGAAGCCCGTTGAGATCGATTAGACAGACAATGATCAGGTTCGAGATCACTTGAAGAGAACTCCCGAAGGCTCCACGTTTGCGTAACCCTGCCAACGACTCTCAGCTGTACACAACCGAGGGAATAAACATATCTTATATTTTCCTAAATACAAGTGTTCGTGTTCTTTGACGGGTCGAGTGTGTAACAGAAACCGACTATACAATTTATAGTTTTTTTCTCTCGGGGTATTGCTTATCAATGTAGAAAATAAACACGTCGACCCGAGTTCAAATCTTGGATAAGACTATTTGCATTTCACATAGCACTAATCATCAAGGGCATCCTCAAGCAATGCGGCGCTCAGTCCAACCAATTCCAGATGCTGGTGATAAACCATTTATCATGGCGCTATATGATCTACCAAATTGCTAAAACTATCGAATACCCACGCAGGGCCGGTTTAGCTCGGTCGGTAGAACGTCCGTCTAGGCACCACAAGGTCCCGGGTTCAATACCAGCCTTCGCCAACTCAGCGTATGAGTAGCACAGGGATCTGTGCGGTAAAAGTGAGGAGCTGATGGTAGGTGTGGGGCTACGCCTCAGATGCTAAAATAGTCTCCTTGGTCTGGCACCAGTTAAAAGGGGATACTCCCTCGCTGTCTGGCTTATACCGACTTTAGGCTACCAAGACGACTGTATGCCACCAACACGACTATGAGGCCCACTATAACATCTATAGGCGTTTTCGCCTATTTCATGAGATCTTCAGCGAACCAATATACTATAAATACGATGATAACAGACACGCTAAACGTCTAGTATTTTGTATTATTACACAGTAGAACCTTGAATTACGATTCACTCAATTTACGAGTTTTCCGAGTTACGAGCTGTCACTCGGTCCAGTTTTTGGCTTTGTGTTGATAGCTAAAATTTGCGACACAAGCGAGCATCAGATACGCTTATATTAATTGATAAGTCCACAAAAAACATTTAGGTTTCCAAATTCATCACGCCAAAGAAAAATAATCTTTATTAGTTATACTAAATATATTATAGCATATTGGTGGATGATGGACGAATCCCGAAAGACATACTTTATGCAGAGCTTACGTCTGGTAAAAGACAGATTGGTCGCCCCCAGCTGCGATTCAAGGATGTCTGCAAGAATGATCTCAGGTGCTTTGGCATTGCCCCTTCCAGCTGGGAAAATTTGGCTGAGGACCACGACAGAATCTCCGTAGAGGACTGTTCATGTCAGAAGTCATCCTGACGCAACACCATGAAGCTAAGAGGTCTAGAAGAAAGCAGCGGCAATAAAGCACCGGCACATCAACATCTTCAGGGACAGCCTTCACATGCGACATCTGTGGTCGAGAATGTTTTTCAAACATCGGACTTTACAGTCACAGGAGGTGCTGTAACTTCAGGGACACATAAAAACTTTATCATAGTCTTCCGAGACTGAAATGCCAATGAATATATAGCATATAATTCATTACACTCTATTTTGTTAATTTTTTAATACTATTTTTTTTTCTTATTTAAAAAAACACTGTAACAAAAAATAGTATTTTTTGTGTAGGATGATGCTGGAACGGATTAATGACATTTTAATTCATTTCAATAGGGAAAATTTAGTTGATATACGAGGAAATTGTGTTAGGAGCGGGAAGATTCAAACTAGTAAGTCAGTATATCCTTTCACTTAATGTTTTTTATTTATTTACAAAGCAAATTTAAAAAGCCCAGTCCGCTCTACTATCTATCCATAACTGAAAAGAGAATGGTTGGATTCATAAATTTCCCAAGAGTATTAGGGCTATGTGAAGTGCAAACAGTCTCACCCAGGATTTGAACTCAGGTCGACCAGTTCATTTCCTACGACTCGAATCATCACACCACGAGTCACCAATACAATCTGAGCCGTGTATATAGACAATTGACAGTGATTCTTACTGGGTGTCCTATGCATCTGACATTGTACTTAGCTAAACTAAATAACTACTTCGGTGGGGGGGGGAGTGATGCTAATGTCCCTTAATTCTTCCAACGATATCACGTGACTTTTCGATCTTGAGAGCAGGGAATTAACACTATCTTGACACGAAATGGATGGTTTCTGCTAAGTTTAGTCTAGCATAAGGCTATGAAAGTGTCACCCAGTGAGAATCGAATTCACTACAGGGATAATGGTTTAGGAAACTAAAGTTTTAACCCTTGATACACAGCGAGTCTAGTTTCATAATTTGATCCCATCTTTCGCCATCTTGACGTTTGCGTATTTCAAAAAAAGATTTCTCTCGATATAAAGAAAAATTGTATTTTTATCGGTTTTATCCTGAAAGCTCATTTTTTTTATTTACGATTTCTTAATATTTGTTTGTTCAGTCTTTGTTTTTGCGCAATTTTCATATTTAGTAATTCTTTTTGGGTTATTCTAGCCAAGTGATACTATCTTTCATTCATAATTTCTTTCTTTTTTCTTTCTTTTTTCAATCATTTATTGTCACTTCTTTCTTTCTTTAATTATTTGTTATTTCTCTTTCTTTCGTTCTTCAATCTTTTTGGTTCTTTTTATTTATTTATTCTTTATTTCTTTCTTTCTTTTTACAATCATACGTTGTTTCTTTTTCTTTCTTTCTTCCTTTCTTTTTTCAATCATTTATTGTTTCTTTTTCATTCTCTGCAAATGTTCTACTTCATTCAATGAATTAATGTTCTTTTTATTCAATATTTTTCTTTGATTTTTCTCATTTTTTTCTTCTTCCTTCTTTCTTTAGTTTTCTTTCATTTTTCTTTCGATCATCATTTTTTTTCGGATATTCGTCATATCTATCTATCATTTTATTATTCTTTCTTTCTTTCTTTCTTTCTTTCTTTCTTTCTTTCTTTCTTATATCTATCCATCCTTTCTTTAATTCATTAGTTCCTTCTATACTTTGTTCTATCTATTGTTTTTCCTTTGTTTTTTTTTCTCTTTTATTTCTTCTTTCTTTCTTACTTTTGTTTGTCTATTATATCGTTTTATTCTTTATTTTATTGTTCATTGTATATTTCTTTGTTTCTTTTTATTTATTCACCATTTCTTTCCTTCTTTCTTTCTTTCTTTCTTTCTTTATTCCGTCTGTATGTCTATCCTTTCTTTTTCTTTTTATCGTTCGTTCTTTCTTTTTTTTTATTTTTGCTCTCTTTCTAGACTTTCGTTTATTTATTCTTTCTTTCCTTCTTTCTTTCTTTCTTTCTTTCTTTTCTTTCTTTATTCCGTCTGTATGTCTATCCTTTCTTTTTCTTTTTATCGTTCGTTCTTTCTTTTTTTATTTTGCTCTCTTTCTAGACTTTCGTTTATTTATTCTTTCTTTCCTTCCTTCTTTCTTTCTTTCTTTCTAGGCTTCTCACCTTCTTCTCTCTCCTCTTTCTCCTTTTCTTTTTCTCTTTCTCTCTTTCTTTCTTTCTTTAGCCCGCTTATCTATTCATTCTTTCTATTTTTCTTTTTATCGTTCATTCCTTCTTTTTTATCTATTTTCTTCTTTCTTCTATTTATCTATTCTTTTTGTCTTTCTTACTTCCGTTTATATATTTCTTATTTTCCTTCCTCCCTTCCTTCCTTTCTTTCTTTTTCTTTCTTTCTTTTATTCTTCTTTCGATTATCTGTTCTTCCTTTATCTTTTCATTTTTATTTTTATCGTTCCTTCTATCTTTTTATCTCTTTCTTTCTTTCTTTCTTTCTTTCTTTCTTTCCATTTTCCGTTTATCTATTCATCCTTTGTTTTTCTTTTTATCGTTCGCTCTGTCTTTATTTGCTATATTTCTTTCTATATTTACTATTTATTTCATTTATTTGCTGTTTATTGTTCGTTGTTTCTTTCCCTTTTATCTCTCTTTATTACTTTAATCTCCTAGTCTTTCTTTCTTTCTTTTTTTCTTCCGTTTATCTATTCACCTTCTTTTTTCTTTCTATCTTTTTCTTTCTTTTTTCTCTTTCTTACTTCCGTTATCTATTCTTTTTTTTCTTTCTTTCTTTCTTTCTTTCTTTCTTTCTTCCGTTTATCTATTCTTTCTTTCTTTTTTTCTTTTCTTCCGTTTTATCTATTCTTTCTTTCTTTCTTTTCTTTCTTTCTTTCTTCCGTTTATCTTCTTTCTTTCTTTTCTTTCTTTCTTCCGTTTTCTATTCTTTCTTTCTTTCTTTCTTCTTTCTTCCGTTTATCTATTCTTTCTTTCTTTCTTTCTTTCTTTCTTTCTTTCTTCGTTTATCTTTCTTTCTTTTTTTTCTTTCTTTCTTTCTTTCTTCCTTTCTATTCTTTCTTTCTTCTTTCTTTCTTCCGTTTATCTATTCTTTCTTTCTTTTCTTCCATTCATCTATTCTTTCTTTCTTTCTTTCTTTTTCTTTCTTTCTTTTCTTCCGTTTATATATTCTTTCTTTCTTTCTTTCTTTTTTTCTTCCGTTTATCTATTCTTTCTTTCTTTCTTTCTTTTTTTCTTTCTCTTTTTTTTCTCTTCCATTTATCTATTCTTTCTTTCTTTCTTTCCTTCTTTTTTTCTTCTCCGTTTATCTATTCTTTCTTCTTTTCTTTCTCTCTTTCTCTCTTTCGTTCTTCTTTTTCTTTTCCTTTCTTTATTTCTTTCTTCCTTCCTTTCTTTCTTTCTATCTTTTTTTTTTCTGATCCCATGCAATCTAATCATCAAATATATCTTCCTTTTATCCATTTCGCAATAACCTTTTCTATTTAACTAATGCCGTTCGCATCATTCAGTTTTCAGCAAATGTCAATGAAAACATTCGCTCACTAAGATTATGGTGGAGAGTTATTTTGCGCAGAGGCTCATGGGAAAATAAAACGTTAACCTCAAAGTTGTACTCACACAAACACAAAGGCGAAATAACGACACGCGAAATCAACACGCAATTCCAATTCGAAATAGAAACGCTTCACTTAGGGGCCAATTGCAACAAAATTATGAAAGGAAAAAATAAAAATAAATCAAAAGAAAATTTTCTCCGGGAAACATTTGAAAAGAAAATAATCTATTCGTCTAATAAGGAAGGTAAAAACTTCTTTTGATAAATTATTTTGATCAATAAAGACAGTGAAAAGAAGGAAATAATAATAATTAATAATAATAATAATAATAATAATAATGATGATGATGATGATGATGATGATGATGATGATGATGATAATAATAATAATAATAATAATAATAATAATAATAATCTGTTCTTGAGAATGAAGCGCATAAGATTCTCTGGACTTTGAGATAAAGACGGATCGCATTATCCCTACCAGCAGACCAGACCTAGTATTGATTAACAAAATAAATAAATAAATAAATAAATAAATAAAAAAGGACTTGTTAACTGGTAGATTTTGCAGTTTCAGCAGATCACAGGGTGAGGATGAAAGAATAAACAAATACTTAGACCGCGCTAGAGAACTGAAAAAACTGTGGAATATGAGGGTAAAAGTGATACCAATAGTAGTTGGAGCACTTGGAACAGTCCCCAAAAGCTTTTAAAAATTAGAGGAACAGGAAATCTGAGGAAGAATTGAGACCATCCAGTAGTCAGCTGGAATAATCTGGAGAGTCCTGGAGGCCTGAAGAGACTTTTTGTCATTCAAACCACAGTGAAAGACCATCAGCTAACGCTGGTGTGAAAAACTAAATAATAATAATAATAATAATAATAATAATAATAATATGCATAAACCAGAATCTATTCTTGAGAATGAAACTCATGAAACTCTCTCTGATGGATCGCCTTATCTCAGCCTGAAGACCAGGCGTAGTATTTATTAAAAAAAAAAGAAAGAAAAAAAAAAGAATTATCAACTGGTAGATTTTGTAGTTTCAGCAGATCACAGGGTGAAGATGAAAGAAAATGAAAAGATAGACAAATACCTGGACCTTGCTAGAAGGCGGAACTGAAAGGAATAAAAGAACATTTTCTCCGAGAAACATTTGAAAAGAAAATAATCTATTCACCTAATATTGAAGATAGAAACTTCTTTTGATGAATTGTTTTGATCAATAATGAATCTAAAGGGAGGAAAATAGTAATAATAAAATAAGAATTAGATAATAAAAAGGCAAACAAAAGTTGTAAGAAGAATGCAATAAATAAAAGAACGAGAAAAAAAATGAATGAAAAAAGAAAGAAAAACTACCATCCTTGTAGAAGAACTTAGTGGTAATATTTAACTAATATATCGGGAAATGAGTGGGTTCATACCTTTCCCAAGGGTAGTTCTTTCTTTTAGAAGTCTGTCTCAAACGACGATGACGTCACTCCATATCTTCAACAGTTGTGGACCCTCTGGTGGCTAGTTAGTCCAATTCTGGACTTGCAAATGCGATCACACACATTGCAAGGAAATTCCATCTGCATTTGGTGGTTCATGACGACGAAGACGTCGCTGCTCTGCATCCCTGTTAATCTCGATATTGAGCTGTTCAGCTCCTGTGCGGCACCCATCTCGCCAAACCTATCTGTTAGAGGCCAGATCTTTCAGGCTTGAAGGTGTGATGGTGCACTTCTTCAGCGTTTAATGGTCTATGAACCACTTTTGGAGTCACCAAAGTATTTTACGGGAGAGTAGTCTTCCTAAGGGTAGTAGTCCACAAGTGAACATAATAGCACTACTGAAGAATGGAATAAATAAAAGAACAAACATTTTTAAAATAAATAAATAAACGACCATCCTTGTAGAACTTATTTAACCAATAGCTCGGAAATTAGTAGGTTCATACCTTTCCCAAGGGTATTAGTCCACAAGACAGCACTTTGACGCCCAGAATCACATTTATTGTATAATTACATTTAATTTTTAGTATAGTTGTTTTTTTAGTTTTCTCGCACACACGGAGCCTCACCATCAGATGCTGTTTAGTGTCATACCCAGGACAACCCTTAGTACTTGGGGTGGATGTTAGGGGTCTACACCTCTGCAGAGGATAGTAAAGTAAAGGTAAATAAAGTTGGCGGAGTCGCCTATTGTCGGTATCAGCCGGACAACGAGAACCTATCCCTTTTCGCTAGTGCTAGACAAGGGAGATTGATTTTTGTTGAGGCGGAGCGGCGCACTTATCATCAGCTCCCCACTTTACCGCACAGATCAGATTACCCAATCAGTGCTACTCATGAGCTGAGTTGTCAGGGACTGGTATCGAACCCGGAACCTTGCGTTTCCTAGGCGGTAGCTCGACCGACGGAGTTAAGATACAGTCAACGCTATGTCTCATAGAAGGGCGCTAAAATGATCTGAAAAATAACAAAATGAACAAAAAGAAAAGAAAAAGGTAGAGTGTTTTTATCATTCCATACATTTTTTGTACTAATATATTCATGTCTCTAGTTATTGGCTCGACATTTTGTTTGATCTATTATTTGGCCTTCATCATGGTAGATTACTTCCGGTCTGATGCATGTTGGGGCGTTTAGATTGGCGGGCTTTTACCCATCGACGCCATTGATCTGCTTTTAGAATCAAATGAAAAGATCAATTAACGGGGAGTAATTTTCAAAGAAAAACAGAACCTTCTTAGTTGGAGATCTTGATGATACATAATCATCCTATCCAGTGGGCGGGGATTAGTATGCTCTTGTTGATTGGTTGATTGGTTGGTTGGTTAGATTTTACGGCATGTCAACCCATGTTGGGTCATTTTATGCCGAAGACGTTTTATTCTATTCATTCTTAATGGGCACTCAATCTTTTTGTAAAGTCAACCTTTTTAAGCACATTAAAAAAACTAATTTTGTTCTATTTAACGATAGATTTTGGTTTTGTTTTGTTTTACGGCATATCAACCTCAGTTGGTCATTTAATGCCGATAAAGTTTTGAAATAAATCAATTCTTAATGGATAATACAATTTTTTATAAATGCATTTTTCTATTTAACGCATAGATGGGACCCTAACAGGTACTACCACTCCGGGTCAGAGTAGACCAGGAAGCAATGGTGATGAAGGGGTGCTCCACATTCCCCAAACTTCCAAAACTGAGACCTCACCATCATATAGAGTTTAACGTCATTCCCAGGGCATGTAACCCTCAGCCACCGCCTTCTAGCACCCATATGATAAAAAGGGGTTGGGGCTTGCCATAAGGGCCATAGGGTTGAGAAAATCATTTAACGATAGAACCCTACCATGTACTACCACTGAGGGTCAGAGTGGACCTGGTAGTAATGATGACGAAGGGGTACTCTACGTTCGTCAGGGCTCTAGAATTGGAATCTCACCATCAGAGAAATTCACTGAGGGTCAGAGTGAACCTGGTAGTAATGGTGACGAAGGGGTACTCTACGTTCGTCAGGGCTCCAAAATTGGAATTTCACCATCAGAGAGTTCAATATCCTACCCAGGACACTATGACCCCTTATCCACCGCCTTCTGGTACATACATGATAAAAAAGATTGGGCTTGTGATTAGGGGCAATAGGGTTGGGTACAACCGTTGTGGAAATTTGGTAGGCAAAGAGTTAAGTAACTTGAAGCTATAATTGTTTCCTAAGGATTATTATTATTTACTTGAAACCATATAAATGTTTGAAAACCAATCACTTATTATTAAAGGGAAATGATTACTTGAAACCGTATGATAATTTGTATTAGATATAAATACTTGAAACTATACAATTGTGCGCAAATTATTTGTATTAGATTATAATTGGTATCATATAACTGTGAAAAAAAAAACTCAAAAGAAACCACAACACAAAAATGTAAATATAAATGTACAAGGAACGCTAGTACCTAACACCTAACCATAAAATAAACCTAGATGGGTTGACATGCCGTTAAAATCAATCAATTATATCCAGTCCTCGTTTCCGCCAATCTAAGATTGTTTTCTACTTCAATAAACTTTGCAGCAAAGAATCCTTTAGAATTAGCTTCGCATTAGCATAGAATTCTCAGAATTTTGTTAAAAACATACCAGAAGAAGGAAAGAGAAGAAGAAGTATCTGAATTCTTAAAAGCAACAGTTGCGACGTAATTCTGAAGAAAGCGGTCGAAGACAATAGATGAAATGCCGAGTTCAAAGAAAATGAATTCAAATGAGTTCAAAAGAAGATCCTTAAAATATAGAATAATGATAACACAAATTGAACCTGTAGTTTGGTTTGGTTTCTGCGTTTAATGGCATATAGACCTTCACTGGTTATTTAATGCCAACGCCATCTTTGTATGTATATGATTACCAGACCGTCCGCACGAGCAGGATGTAACACAATGACAATTGTTCATGTTTTAACTCTCTCGTTTTAAACGCTGTAAAACATAATTTTTAGACTTGATTTTTAAAAAAATCGTTTTTCATATACAGCAAAAATTACGTTAAGTTCTATTCATTTTTAGTGAATTTTTTTAAATTTTAATTCATGGAGGTGGGTAATAACACGTGAAATGTTGGCTATATCTAAAAATACATAGCTATATATATATATTGAAAATAAAGGAATTTTACTTTAATGATGTCATGATTGAATATGGTCCTTTTGATCTTGGTCCTTTTTCTTCTATTCCTTCCCTTTATCTATATTCTTTCTTTCTTTCTACTTTTTATTTTTTACCTTTTTGTCTCTGTATACTTATATTTTTTTTGATCAGGTAACCAATAGGCACCCCAGTCTAGATCAGATTTGAAAGGAACGGATTTGTTTTTCCATGTGCCTTTACGGACAGTTAATAAATAAATTAGTTATTTCATGTTGTTCTTGTGAGCATATGTTAAAAAATTACTTTTCCACTAACAATAAACTAATATTCTTATTGAATTATAACAATATTATTTCACATAGGAATCCACATAGAGACAGATGAAATTGAATTTTATAAATTGTGTAATAACATTTCTGAACAACATCCTACGTGCATTTCTTTTCTGATTAAATAAATTTTCGTCATACAACGTGTGATAGCACGTGCGATACCCTGCCCTCATCAGCTGCCAACTAGGAGTGATAACACAGTTTCGGTAGCTAAGGCAGGACTGCCACTTCCTAGTGCTACCAAGCAGCTTTCGGCACCGGACAGGGTATTAAAAAAATAAGATGAAATAATGCAGAGAAGAAATTATAAAATCCGTTCATCGGAGAAATTTTGTTATCAGTGTAGTTTGTTATTTAAAAAAACGCGTTTGTGTTCGGCCGTTGACTTGATTACGCGATTTGTAGATGTTATGTAATAACATGGGAATGATGATTCCGCGCGCGTATCATTCGTCAATTCTGGCTTGCTAGGAATGTGTCCATGTTGCTGCCGCTCAGCAATGGGCTCCTGGACTCCTGTGGGGGTGTTCCTGCTTCAAAAGCCCATCATTCGATTTACATTCTATAGGAGAATTACGTCGTTCGCACCAGCGTGCCTTGTGGATTTGTAACCCTCGCAAGCTGTTAAATTCTCTGCCGCAATCACACGTTGTAGCCGGGTACAGGTCCAAGTCATTTTCGTTTGTGCAAGTATGACGGGTGATATATCCTCCCTCCCCGCTACAGACACCCAGAGGGCATTTTCCATTTGTAGAGCTGTTCATATTTAAAAAAAAGAGTCCTGTCTTTCCAGCATGCCACTCCAGCTTTCTGGAGAGTCACATTGTCTTTCCAATGGGTCATCTTGCTTTCCAGAGAGTCTTAGCATTCGAATTTTCGTCATACAACGTGTGATAGCACGTGCGATACCCTGCCTTCATCAGCTGCCAACTAGGAGTGATAATACAGTTCCGGTAACTAAGGCAGGACTGCCACTTCCTAGTGCTACCAAGCAGCTTTCGCCATATAGGAATCCACGTAGATACAGGTGGAACTGAATTTTATAAATTGTGTAATACCATTTCTGAACAACATCCTACGTGCGTTTCCTTTCTGATTAAATAAAAGCTATCTTAATATAAAAACGTGTCTTTCGTTTTAAGTTTTATAATTACGAAAAAAAAAAAAACACAACAATAACAATATAAGTTAAAAATCAAAAAGTATTTATTCATAAAAAGATTTCACTATTAAAATTTAATTTGATTATGTGTAATGTGATCAAATTAAGAATTAATATGTTCTCATAATTTGAAAAAAATATTGTAAGTGTTGAAAAATATTCGTAAACTTTTAGTTAATTAGCAAAACATCTGAATTATTAAATTAATGCCTGGTGCCAGAGATCTCAATTTGATTCTATTCTAATGAAATAAAAACTATTTTAATATGAAACGTGTCTTTCGTTTAAATCTTTTTTTAAATAACAATATTACTTTATCTTTAGTGCAAAATTAATTTTTTCGCCTATGCTAACAACAACAACATGAAATAACTATTTTTTTTATTAGAATCAAAAACTATTTTAGTCTAAAAACGTGTCTTTGGTGTGTATGAAATTATATCAAAAATTCGTTTGTTGATTTTGTTTACTAACAACAGGTGAAAAGCAAGATTCCGTTCCTTTCAAATCTGATCGCGGCTGGGGTTCCTATTGGTGACCCGATCCTCTTTTTTTACACCTTTTACTTTCTTTTTTTCTTTCTTTTTTACGTATTTATCTTTATCCTTTATTTTTTCTCCTTTTTAAAAACATTTTTTATTTTCCTCTTCTCTTTCTTTTTTCTTTCTTTTCTCTCTTTCTGCTATTTGGGCAACATGTCTTACTTTAGTAACCAATTCTTATATTGAGAACAATGTTATATTTCAACTATTCTTAGAGGAGACTAAACTATATATTTGTAACCGATTGATACTGTAAGAAAAGGACTTGTGAATACTTGAACCGTAACTCCTGCCCATCCAAGACCAGGAAGAGTCAGTTATAAAACCATCGTCGCTGAGCGGCTTCATGATCCCGAGGAAGGGCAGAGGCGTAAACCTCGAAAACAATCCCGGAGCCGGATTCCCTAAGGTGGAACAACGCTGAATTTCAGTCATACACAGTAACTCTTGCGACACAGTCGTTGCCAAACTGCATAGGTTTGTTTACCTTTCCTTTGGACCACAGCGGCTGTGTGGATAGGAGGGTCTGCTACTTGGACAAAAAGAACCCGCCCAGGCTACGTAGTTTAAGAAACAATGGACACTACTCCATCGTCTATCGCAGACGGAAGGATGCCAACAACCAACAACTCTTGCCTTCTACTATGCACCAACCATAACGGATTCAACTTACTTTATAAAATCTGACTAACGTCTCTCTTGATTAACTACACTAACATCAATAAATTGCCAATTACTGTGACATCACAGTGAGAATTTTCTCTCTTCAATAACACAAAACATGTATTTCGTTGGTGCTTTATTTATTCATCAATTTTACTAGCAAATATATGCACCCCCCAGGTGCAAGTATCAATACATACTAGCAAATATATGCACCCCCCGTGTGCAAGTATTTAAGTGTTAATGTAATAAAATATTATATTAAATTAGAAAGGCTAATGAAACTAAATAAGAATGGAGATAAAATGATTTGAAACAGAGGGGGGTATTATCGTAAAATAAAACAACAGAAACTTACTCTTACCTCTCTCCAGTCTTTCATTGCTAAATTTTCCTAATTTAACTCTTTAGTTAAAATAGGAAGTAAAGAACAAAATTACAGTTATTTATCATTGTTGATCGATTTCTTTTAAAATTTATCCCCAAGATGTTTGCTCATATTCATTAAGAATAAACAAATAATTAGAAATCAATAATTCTTCGCACATATTTATTAAAATTTTTTTAATATCAATATGCAAATTAGTCATCCCGTTCACACTATAAATCGCAATATTGTTGTGTATATAAATACAATTGCATGTTATTAGTATGTGACTTGAGTAGTGATGTAGTTTCGGTTATAGACCAGAAACACACAATCTCCATTATAATAAGATTTCCTCATTTCCCTTACCTCTATTTTTTTTGTTTTTTTCGTATCTATTTCTTCTTTCATTCACCCTGCTTGATTTTCATTCCTCTTTCTGTCATTCATTCTTAATTAAACTTTTAATATTTCATTTCTTTCCTCTTTCTCTTTCCTCTTCTTTTTTCTTCCATCGCATTAATCTTCTTTCTTTCTTCCTTCTCATTGCACTTGGCTCTTTCTTTCCTCTCCCCTCTCACTCTCTCCCTCTCTCTCTCTATCTATCTCTCTTCCTTTTCATTTATATTCTCTTTCTAGCTTTTTTATATCCTCATTTTTCTTCCTTCTTTCGTTCTTCTCTTTTCTCTCTTTTTTCTTTCTCTCTCTTCTTTCTCTTCTCTCTCTTCTCTCTCTCTCTCTCTCTCTTAATTCTCTTTCCTTTCCTATCTATCTTCCTTCTCATTGCACTTGGATCTTTCTTTCTTCCTCTCCTCTCCTCTCCTCTCCTCTCTCTCTCTCTCTCTCTCTCTCTCTGTCTCTCTCTCTCGCTCTCTCTCTCTTCCTTTGCATTCATATTTTCTTTTTTCCTTCTCTATTTCCTCCTTTTACTTCCTTCTCTCTTTCTTTCTTCACTTTCTTTCTTCACTTTCCTCTCTTCTTTCTTCCTCCTCTTTTCTCTCTTCTTCCATCTCATTGCTCTCACCCCTCTCTCTTTCTCTCTCTCTCTCTCTCATCTATCTCCTTCCTTCTCATTTATATTCTCTTTCTTCCTTCTCTATTTCCTCCTATTTTTTCCTTCTCTCTTTCTTTCTTCATTTTCTTTCTTCACTTTCCTCTCTTCTTTTTCCCTCTCTCCTCTCTCATCCGTCTCATTGCCCTTCTCTCTTTCTTTTTTCTCCTTGTCACTTCTTTCTCTTTTATCTCCTCTCTTTCTTCCTTCTCATTGCTCTTGTCTCTTTCTCCCTTCTCTACTCCCTCATCTCTTCCTTCATTCTCATCTATCTTCCCTCTTTCTTCTTGCTCCTTCCTCTCTTTCTTCCTTCACTTTTGTCTCTTCGCTTTTCATTCCTCCCTTTCTTCCTTTTCATTGTTCTTCTCTCTTTATTCCTTCCTTTTTCCTTCTTTCTCATTTTCGTCTCGTTGCTCTTCCACTTTTCCCTTTCTTTTCTATTCTTTCTTTCTTCTTCCTTGTCTTTCCTCTTCTTTATTTCTTGTCTTCCTAATCTCTCTTTCTTCCTTCTCTTTCTTGATTACATTTCCCGCCATTTTTCTCCCTCCACCACAACCAACAACAACCACCGCCGCCAAATTCCGATTCTTCATTCAAAATGTCGGTCTCTTATAAATCTTTGTATTTCTCCATTCCTTCACTCAACGAATATTTTTACTCTTCATCAATTTCAAAGACCTTGAAACCAAAAAAGCAGCACGCACATTTACTTCAATTTTTTATTTTTATTTATTTATACTTTATTTCCAATCCATCACTTTTCTGCTTTTCCTATGACCTCTCTCCAATTTCATTCTCTATTTCTGTTCCGTATTTATGCCCTCTTCTACGTTTTACCGAAAGTTTTTTTTCAACAAATATTTTACGCAGCCTTTTAAGCGTATTAGAATAAATTGAATTATTTATTTCCCAATATTAGAAAGAACGAATACACAGTCGCTTCCCTAAACACACACTGGTCGTTGAGCACACGACATATGCACACATACACACAGATCACACAATATATTAAATACACTACACACATTTCACAATACACGTCGAGTATACGACATATACACACACATATCAAACAATATGTTCAATACGCTACACACACCACAAAATACCCATCAAGTATACGACATACGTACACACATATCACACATTATACTTAATACGCACACACATCACATAATACACGACATACGCACCTATACTACAAAATATACCCAATACACTACACACATCGCACAATACATGTCGAGCCTACGACATACGCACACACATCATACAATGTACTCAATAGGCAGCACACATCCCACAATACACTTCGAGCATACGATATACACACACATATCACACAATATGCTCAATACGCTGCACACATCCCACGATACACTTTGAGTATACTACATACGCACACATATCACACAATATACTTAATACGCTACACACATCAAACAATAAATGTCGAGCATAGTACATACGCACATATATTATTCAATGTACTCAATACATCTACACACATTGCACAATACATGTCGAACATATTACATACGCACACATATCACACAATATATTTGATATGCTACTCACATCCCATAATACTTGTCGAACATACAACATACCCACTTACATCACACAATATACTTAACGAGCTTCGTACATCCTACAATACACATCGAACACATGACAAACACACACAAACATACACACACATAACACAATATACGTCAGGCTTACAACATACACCCCCCCCACAATACACGTCGAGCACACGACATACGTACATACATCATACAATACACGTCGAACACATGACATACACACACAAACATACACAGACATCACACAATATACGTCAGGCTTACAACATACGCACACACACCACACAATACACGTCGAGCACACGACATACGTACACACATCATACAATACACGTCGAACACATGACATACACTCACAAACACACACACATCACACAATATACGTCAGGCTTACATGGTACGCACACACACCACACAATACACGTCAAGCACACGACATGCGTAGACACATCATACAATACACGTCGAACACATGACATACACACACAATCACACACATAAAACACAATATACGCCAGGCTTACAACATACGCACATATACCACACAATACACGTCAAGCACACGACATACGTACACAAATCATACAATACACGTCGAACAAATGGCATACACACACAAACACACTCACATCACACAATATACGTCAGGCTTACAACATACGCACACACACCACATAATACACGTAGAGCATATGAAATACGCACACACACCACACAATATACACAATACGCTAAACACATCACACAATACACGAAAAGAAAACAGGCACATGGCTTAAAATCCACGCATTTTAATCAAAACACATTCCCGCTGTGCCTTACATAACCACTTACAAATCCAAGTTGAAATTGACAATAGATTGTGTTGAAGACTTTCAGTTGGTGAAATGCAAAAATGTCTGAATGATTTAAGTAACAAAGAATGAAACATGTCAACGGCGCTAAGGTTTTATAATGTTCGTCATTTTTAGAACTCAATTAGGACTAATGTTCGGAATAATTTTAATCATTATATCAGTGCTGATTTACAAAGAAAAACACAAAAATGAAAAGTAAGAAAAAAAGTAAAAGAATCCCTGTTCATTTCTTAATTTAAATTCCAAGTAAAGGCTTTTATTCAATCAAGTTATGCACAACGAATTGTTCCCCCAAAATTCTTGGCCGGTTCTTTTTCTTCCTCATTTAAAAGAAGCCAAATTAAACGATGGAAGTGTAGGTAGGGAAAGAGTTAACGGAGCGAAAAAAACAGAATCAGCGATCCGAGTTCAATTTCAAGTTGATCATAGACTGATTGATTTTAATGGCATCCAGGGTCCTATCGAATACAAATCATATTTCTAATGATTTTAATGGCAGGTCAAGTCGTTTAGGGTTATTTTATGCTAACACGGGATGAAATCGTGTTCATTTAACGTTAATATTTACATTTCTTCTGACGAAGTTTCTCAAACCGTTAAGGGTTATTTTATGTCTAAATGTCAGGAAAATACATCTATTGTATGTTCATATGTACATTTTTTATTTGAAATTTCATAATAGTTTTTTGTTTGCCCACTTTCTTATCGAATACAAATAATATTTTAATGGCATGTCGAACCATCTTGGGTTACATCATGCCATATGAAGGCGCGTGGCATAATGGGTAGAGTCGTAGGAAATGGACTTGTAGACAAGGCTATTTGCATTTCACATAGCGCTAATACTCTTGGGAAAGGTGTGAATACATATATTCTCCCTCCAGCTATGAGTAAATTAGTAGGGCTGACTGGTCTTTTTAACCTTGGATTGTTCACCAGTCTAGGAGAAGGAAACTCTGAATTTGAAAACCCTAGGTCAGTCATTGATTGTGTTTGTGGCATTCCTTGTGCACCAATTCTTTCCTATCGACTGTGCCAAAAAGTGTGAGTGGTCCAACACAAGCCTTCACCACTATAAACAAACCACTGTGTAGGTTGTTCATTGGATGAACCCTCATGCGTCGAAATCGACGAGGGGGTCCATTTTTTCCCACTTCATGTCTAGATAATAGGAAACAGTTCCAAAAAATATTGTCCGGCTCTTTTTTCCCTTATTTAAAGCCAAATTCAACGATGGAACAGTAGCATTTTTCATGTACGAGGGTGAGTTAAAAAGTAATGTCATTTTGTTTAGGTATAATTACAAACACAGCAACATGTATCATACATCAAAATTAACCTGGTCCTCTGTAGATCAGATCCCTACTTCTCCACAGAGGTGAGTCGAAAAGTAATGCCATTTTGTTTAGGACAGGTATAATTAACAACACAGGAACATGTATCATACATCAAAATGAAGCTGGCCCTCTGTGGATCAGATCCCTACTTCTACGCATAGTTGAGTAGAAAAGTAATGCCATTTTGTTTAGGACAGGTATAATTACCAACGCAGGAACATGTATCATACATCAAAATGAAGCTGGTTCTCTGTGGATCCCATCCCTACTTCTCCACAGAGGTGAGTCGAAAAGTAATGCTATTTTGTTTAGGACAGGTATAATTAACAACACAGGAACATGTATCATACATCAAAATGAACCGGGTCCTCTGTGGATCACATCCCTACTTCTCCACAGAGTTGAGTCGAAAAGTAATGCCATTTTGTTTAGGACAGGTATAATTACCAACGCAGGAACATGTATCATACATCAAAATGAACCTGGTCCTCTATGGATCACATCCCTACTTCTCCACAGAGTTGAGTCGAAAAGTAATGCCATTTTGTTTAGGACAGGTATAATTAACAACACAGGAACATGTATCATACATCAAAATGAACCGGGTCCTCTGTGGATCAGATTACTTCTCCACAGAGGTGAGTCGAAAGGTAATGCCATTTTTCTTAGGACAGGTACCAACGCAGGAACATGTATCATACATTAAAAATGAAGCAGTCTTCTGTGGATCCCATCCCTACTTCTCCACAGAGGTGAGTCGAAAAGTAATGCTATTTTGTTTAGGACAGGAATTAACAACACAGGAACATGTATCATACATCAAAATGAACCGGGTCCTCTGTGGATCACATCCCTACTTCTCCACAGAGTTGAGTCGAAAAGTAATGCCATTTTGTTTAGGACATGTATAATTACCAACACAGAAACATGTATATACATCAAAATGAACCGTCCTCTGTGGATCACATCCCTACTTTCCACAGAGTTGAGTCGAAAAGTAATGCCATTTTGTTTTAACCAGAACATGTATCATACATCAAAATGAAGCTAGTCTTCTGTGGATCCCATCCCTACTTCTCCGCAGAGGTGAGTCAAAAAGTAATGTCATTGCATATCATTAAAACCGTTAACTGCAAACGTGTAAATATACGAGGGTGAGTCAAAAAGTAATGTCATTTTGTTTAGGACAGGTATGATTAATAACACAGGAACATGTAGCATACATCAAAATGAAGCTGGTTTCCTTTGATCACAACTCTACTTCTTCACATAGTCACCATTTCTCTCAATAGCAATGCTCCACCTTCGAATGAGAGCACGTATCCCTGCCCCATAAATTTCATTTGACTGTTATTTGAGCCACTTCTTCACTAAAGATTTAACTTCCTAGTCACTGGAATAATGTTTACCTCTCGATTCCTCTCTCATGGGACCGAAGAGATGATTGTCGGAAAGCGCTAAATCTGGTGGTCATATGTAGAGAAACGGTGACTACGTGGAGAAGTAGGGATGTGATCCACAGAGGACCAGCTTTATTTTAGTATATGATACCTTTTCCTGTGTTGGTAATTATATATGTCCTAAACAAAATGGCATTACTTTTTGATTCACCCTCGTATTATTTTTGTTTCATTGTTTTATATTGTTTCGTGGCCGTTTGGTTAAGCTATTGTCCAATTCCTTCACACAAAGGAGAAAGCAAAAAAGTAATTAAAAAAATGATTTATTACAGATTTTTACGTAATTTTGTTATTGTCTGAGTCAACTGTCTTTCTTGATTCGAAATCGTGGTTAGTTATTTTGTTTAACGGCATATCAACACTTGTGGGCTATTAAATGCCAAATCGTTTTTTTTTTGTTTATTTATATTTACCAATTCTTCTTCACGAATGGGATGTGACACAAGGACAGTTTCTTAGGTGGATTATTGAAAACCTCTCTGAAATTTGTGTGATGACTAATTATCTTTTAATTTCTTTACACAATTCAACGGTACTAATGCAGAATAGCACGCAAGAGATAATATCATTAGATTACATATAAAAAATCAGGGCCTGGTTAGCTCAGTCGGTAGAGCGTTCGGCTAGAAACCACAAGGTTCTTAGTTCGATGCCGGTCCTCGCCAACTCAGCGTATGAGTAGCACAGGGATCTGTGCGGCAAAGTAAGGAGTTGATGGTAGGTATAGCGCTCCACCTCAGACGCCAAAACAATCTCCTTGGTCTAGCGCTAGTGAAAAGGGGATAGACTCCCTCGCTGACTGGCTGATACCGACTTTAGGCCGCCCCGACGACTTTACTTTACTTACAAATAAAAACATTACATTTCATTACATTTCACGGAAATACCCGAAACATTTGAGACATATGTAGTACTGGGTTACATAGAGGTAAGTCGTCGGGGCGGCCTAATGTCGGTATAAGCCATACAGCGAGGGAGTCCATCCCCTTTTCACTAGCGCTAGACCAGGAGATTGTTTTTTTTGCGTCTGAGGGGGGCGCCACACCTACCATCAGCTCCTTACTTTACCGCACAGATCCTTGTGCTACTCATACGCTGAGTTGGAGAGGGCCGGTATCAAACTAGGAACATCATGGTTTCTAGCCGAACGCTCTACCGACTGAGCTAACCTATTAGCGTGCAAGAGATGATACCATCAGATCCCGTATAAAAAGCATTACATTTCATTACATTACACGGAAATACCAGAAACCTTTGAGACGCTAGGATTCGGGTTAGGGTTAGGGTAAGGGTTAGTGTTAGTGTCAGGGCTAGAGATAAGCTACTTCGGGAGTTTCCGAGATCTACTGTTATTTAAACGTAAAATGCGATTCTAATGATATTGTCTTGCGCGCTATTCTGCATTTGTAGCTAATTTAATTGTTACTCTCTAAAATCATTTAGCAAGCAGTTAGAACGAAATGGAAAATAATGAAGAAGTTAGTCTGAGCTGCCGAGGTTTCAATTCAAAGCAAATAGATTAACCACGGTTCAATAACTGATTAGTTATTCACCAAAATTCGTGAACCAAGCCTTTCCTGATCGATATTCTTGTTGAACCGATTCAGTTAGACTTGGCATTCTCCAAGAACCGGCGACAGTCATTGCGTGCAAATCGAACAGTCAGTTAAGGTGAACTGACTTCGATTCTCTTGATGCGAGATGAAAGAAGTGATTGCCGTGTACAATAGATACGGCACATTCTGGCGTAAACCAGAGTTTGGGTTTTTGTTGATATTTTTTGTGAGTAATAGAGTTATTGATCATGATACAAAATGCAGAATAGCGCGCAAGGGATAATATAATTAGAATCCATTTTATGTATGAATAGCATAAGATTACGGAAACTCTGAAGTAGCCTAACACTAACTCGAACACTAACCTTAATCCTGACCGGAACACAAACACCTTACCTAACCCTAACCTGAAGCCTACGACAATAAGCATTACACAACGCGCTCCCTAACTTGTTTTATGTGTGGTTTTTAAAGCGAATTGTTTTTTGGTAATTTTTGGGGGTGCTCTTCCAATATGTGATCTACCGAAGGTTTGTGATCTACTATTGATCTGCTATTCATGGCATGTGATCTACTAGCAAAAAAGAAGCTAGGGTTAGTTTAATGGGATAATAATGGGTAGTTAATGGGTAGATCACATATTGGATTAGAAACCATTTGGTAGATCACATATTGGAAGAGCACCATGATAATTATATAATTGCAGAAGAAAAAAACAATTTGTAGATCCGAGTAAAAGTTGCACCAGAAACGATTAAAAACTTATTTCATAAATTTACGAGGAGGTAAATTTTCTTTGTCAGTTTAGTTTGGGAGTTATCGGTTAGAATGAGATTGATGCTCTTCCAATATGTAATCAACTAAAGGTTTGTGATCTACTATTGATCTACTATTGATGGCATGCAATCTACTAGAAGACAGAGTTAGGGTTTAGGGTTAGTTTAATGGGAAAATAATGGGTAGTTAATGGGTAGATCACATCTTGGATTAGAAACCATTTGGTAGATCACATATTGGAAGAGCACCTAGAACTCATTAACAATGATCTGCTATCCAGCTTGTTAACCATTACACTACATGAGGTATTCATGATAATAGTCTGAATAATGATATAAGAATAAAAAATCATTCTTAGAATGTTCAAAAACTTTGCTATCATTTAAACTTTTTCTAACATCACATCAGATGACTGAATCTATAGAGTTAGGAATTATTAAAAAGCCCCCCCCCCACACACACTTAAGTAAAATGTTGGTTAAACATTTAAATTGTATGTTTGCATCATCATCAGGTCATACTGATATCACAGATTCATATGTCTCTGGCCATTTATCCCTATTGGTCATTGCTCCTGGCAGGTCTCCCACGCGGCATCCAGAATCCGCAGAAATGATTGATGTATGGTTTTGTTGTTTGGCCAACACTGATGCGTCAATGTGTCCAGAGAAGAATGTTACTTATGAGTTCGTCTTTGCTTCTACGGCAGTGTTCATCTTACTTGGATGGAATACAGAATTAACGGTGCTCTTTCTAATATGTGATCTACCCAAGGTTTGTGATCTACTATTGATCTACTTATCATGGCCTGTGATCTACTTGAAAAAAAAAGAAAACAGGGTTAGGGTTTAGGGTTAGTTTAATGGGAAATAATGGGTAGTTAATGGGATGATCACATATTGTAATATAAACAACTCGGTAGATCAGATATTGGAAGAACATCATTTTTTGTTTGGTTTGGATTTTTTAAACTGGTAGAAATCTGGAACACTGGAGAATGTGGATCACGCCTTTATGGCCATTACTCCCAGGTCCACCCTGACCTGGAGAGGTATTACCTATTAGCGACCCATCTCTGAGTTAAGTCCTTAAAAAATGAGTATTAAAAATGTGTTTAAAAAATTGAATTGAAAGAATATTGAATATCAAAGAAGAATAAATAAAACAAAATGTTTTCGGCTTAACATAACCCAATAAGGGTTATGCCGTAAAATCAAACCAACCTAAACTAAAAGTCATGGTGTATTTATTGGGGTGGGGGTTGCTAAATGTTTTATTTATATCTGTGAATAAACGATGAAATAAGGATTAAGTTAGAGATCTTATTACACGCAAACTCAGCATTTGGAATCGGGACGTTAATTGCGTGAACAAGAGAGAGAGAGAAGAGAGAGAGAGAGAGAGAGAGAGAGAGAGAGAGAGAGAGAGAGAGAGAGAGAGAGAAGAGAAAAATTGTTTCTCTTACACCGAATATGCAATTTCTTTCTTTCCCTTTAAAAGGCCCGGTGTTAAATCAACTTAATGATTTCTCTACTAATATGTTTTTAAAACTCAGCATCAGAAATATACATCGAATTGATTTTCATTAAAACAAATAAATATCAGCTTGGACACATAGCCTAGTGGATAAAGGAGTTAGGTTAAGACAGTTCTAAGTAACAGTTATCTCTAGACTGCAGGTTCAATCCTGGTCAAAGGCAGCAGTAACATAGAATAATAATTAACACAGCTTAACGCCCCTACCAGCTATGGTTAGTGCAATGAAAACAGGATACCCCCGTGGACTGAATAAAGGGGTATGTTCAAAGTTCCGTGATTGCTTCCAATTACGACAAGATGGTTGATTACAAAGGAAGGTTCCCGAGTCCGACAAGAAATACCTGAAGAGGTTCGGAGGGCACATCGGCCGAAACGTTGAGCAGATAACAATGAAAATGAGGACAGTAGTTCGAATAATGCAAATAATACTAATTATAATATTTTATTGACTTTTTTCATTAGAATGGTTGTACGCTGTGGACTGAATTCTTTATAATAGAGAATTCGTTTTCAGTCACACTTTGCTAATTAGAACACTACAGTAAACAGATAGATAGATAGATAGATAAACTTTATATATATATATATATATATATATATAATATATATATATATTATCAATCTCTTCATGTCTAATTAAGAAAGAGGAAATATTTATCAAGTGTTATTTTTAACATCATGAATTCACGAGAAAACACACGCGGACGAATTGAGAACAGATCAACGCTATACATAATGGATATTCATTTGGCTGTACTTTCCAAAGGGATTTGTCTGATTAGAAGCATCTACTGTTTTGAAACCAATGGTAACAAAAAGCCATTGAATGTATAGATTATAATGATGAATCTAACTCTTAAAAATGTAATCGACCACTTTATTTTCCTTATTCCAATATAACAAAATCGTATATATATATATATATATATATATATATATATATTATATTATCATAGAGATACACGGTAATAACCTACTCGAGCTTCACGTGTAATAAGATCGTCAGGGTTAAATCCACTGGATTAATCAAGATATTGATTAATTGCAGTCGATTTCCCGATTTTCACCGGTAAGTCACTTTTTCCATAAAATACCATATATAATATATATATTATATATATATATAGATAGATAGATAGATAGATAGATAAATAGATAAAGTGACACAGAAATAGATTAAAAAACAAATTTTAAATTATGTTTAAAGCATACTGTTATTTTCCAGTATAACAAGTTGATTTACGTAAGAAATTTGTTCTTAAGATTAAATATAGATAGATAGACACATACTGAAATAAATAGATAGATCGATCAATTGATAGATAGATACATAGATAGATAGATATAAATATGATGTAATAGAAAGAAAGAAAGAAAGAAAGAAAAGAAAGAAAGAAAGAATGAGATATATAGATAGAATAAAAGACAAAACTGAAATTATGTACATAGATTGCAAATATGTTTTCCAATATAACGTGTTCATTTTTCGCAAGAAATGTTTTCCTAATATTTTGATTTATGACTTTTCTCTGCGACTTGAAACTCCAGCTGCAGACTTAAGAAAACGAGACGGCAAGTCTCGTTTCCGCAAACGAGATCTTCCCGAAGGCTATATTACCGATATTTAAGTCGTATAATTCTGTCTGGCCGAATGTGCTGGAATAAAAATCAAATTGCAACAAAATGTTTTCAACGTTAACGCTGTATTTTCTCAAGAAGTAGGTGATATTCTCTAACTTCTCGGATCACGAGAATTTCCAATCTCGTTAACTGCGAGATTTTCTTTTTTCGGCATCGCTAGACATATAGTTTGTAATTTGTTTTTGGTTGTTTTTGGTTGTTTGTTTTTCGGTGGGAAGTATTTTAAATATAAGAAAACTGTTTATAATTGTGTCAGAGGAAATAATTTTGATTCGGTTTTATTAAAGAACTCGCAGGACCTGTGGATATACCATAGTATGATAATTTAATTATTACAACATTTGATATGTTTACTTGAGAGCTATTGGATAGTTCAATATGTAAAAAGTATAATAATCTTGATTTAACTCTCTCTCACTCTTTTTTCTTTAACCCTGTCGGGGCTTTAGAATACACCGACTGCACCTCTGCAGAGGGGTAAGACACCCCCCCTATGGGGCACCCTGTTGCCCGTGGGTGGTGACCGTGATGCTTAGGACGGAATTCTGGTGGATGAGCAGTCCATGACATGCAACACTCCCCTTAGACCCTTATTTAGGCTAGACGGGCGGTCGAAGAGGCCCCCTCCGATCAATGACTTGGCATGTCAAGCTCTACTACTTATATGATTGCCCCAACCCTATTGCCCGTATGGAAAGCCCCAACCTTTTTTATCATATGGGGTGTTAGAATCGGTGGTTGAGGGTCTTTATGTCCTGGGAATGACGTTAAACTATATGATGGTGATGTTCCAGTTCTGGGGGTCTGGGGAATGTGGAGCACCCCTTCATTACCATTGCTCTCTGGTCCACTCTGACACGGAGTGGTAGTACCTGTTAGGGTCCCAACTATGGGTTAAATAGAAAATCATGTTTATAAACAAAACTGATTATCCATTAAGAATGAATTTATTTCAAACTTTGGCGGCATTAAATGACCCACTGAGGTTGATGTGCTGTAAAACAAAACAACCAACCAACCGAACCGATCGTCTTTTCTTTCTTTTTCTTTCTTTTCTTTCTTTCTTTCTTTCTTTCTTTTTTTCATTTATGTTCGCTGTTCCCTTGTGACTTTTTCGTCTGTCTTCGTTCTTTTTAGTATCGGACATAAAGATTGACGTACATTCAAAAGTCTTTTATTTAACCCAAGTTAACCATAACGCCCGGAAGAAATAGCCATCTTGGAGACACCGTCTGTCTTCTTGAAAACCTAAACTAGAACTCTCTAAATTCCAAGTTCACCTCCGCTTCCCCGAACTGAACTGACCAATCAGAGGACAACCATAAGGTCAGTAAAACATATAGGTGCTAGCCAAAGCCCTGTGAATTCAGAATTCTTTTAGAATTTCTACCCTACCGTACTCTAACAAGCTATGGTTTAAATAGTACATAGTAATTCTACAAGGATGAATTTGGCTTTAAATAAGTCACAAATGTTGATATGCCATTAAACAAAGAAACCAAACAAGGGTAATACTGCGGTAAGCGTAACTCGAAGATAATGGATAATATAATTTGGACTGACACACTCGGGAAAGGTATTAATCCCCTCACCTCCAGTGATAGGTTAAATAGCACCACTACTGTTTCTACAAATATGGCTTTGGCATTACACAACCCACAAAGGTTGATATCATCAATAAACCCAACCGAACTATTTACCTGGAGGAACAAATGGATTCATGCATTTCCCAAAGGCTTAGCGGTAAGCTAAACGCGTCAGCTTCCTCTAAGACTTGATCTCGGGTCGCCGATATCCATTCCCTACCGTTACGCTAAGCACGCAGAATAAATTACCAAGACGTTCAAAGTTTGTTTTATTATCACTTCGATCAGAGGTGTAGAATTATGGGCCCCTCACGAAGAACACGGCCGTTGGCCTGATGAATAGGAGGACATTTTAGCCACTGGCTAAAAGATTTTCTCTTCTGGGTCCCTGCACAAGATAGAGACATATTTCCCGCTCAGCTGCCTAGGTACACAGCCTCCCTCCCCCCAGCGGAAAGAGCACCTTAACGTCATTCAATCGTGAAATGGACTCGTTCCGACGTTACTTCCCTTTACCAGTTAATTTCCTTTGGGAGCCGAACTCCTATCTGAACAAGTGGCCGGGTCATTCATTTAGCTAGGATTGGAGGCAGATTTTTATTAATAAATCGGTCTTCCACAGTGGCCGAGACAGTTGCGTATTTCATACAAGTGACACATCTCGATGTTTGAGTCCATGTATAAAAAAATAATGAATCAAAGGCAATCAAAGCGATTTCTATTGGGAGGATTGTGCAAGACAATCTCCCGCCAAAGCATTTCACCGTATTTGGCTAAGATTAATAAATAACAAAATACACTAACTGAAAATATAATAGCAACACCTTGAATATGATTCAATTTGTCGGACTATTGTCCTCGTCTTTATTGCAGCCTTGTCCGCTAGTGCTTTACAATACACCAACAACATATCTGCAAAGGGGTAAAATCCCAGTTACCTGTTGACCGTGGGTGGCGATCCATTATGCTTAAGGATTGAAACCTGCTGAATTATTATTTAATCATTACAACATTTCATATTTTTGCTTAAGGCCGATCGCAAAATAGTTCCATATGTAAAACTATATTAATTTTGATTTAACTCTCTCTCACTTGTTATTTTTATTCCTTTCCTTCTTTTCATTGGTCCCACATATGGGTTAAATAACATGGAGGGGTGTGGTCTAATGGTTAGTGTCGTAAGGAATGGATTCGTTGAGCCGAGTTCATGACATGCAACACTCCCTCACTTAGACTAGACAGGCGGTCGGAGAGACCCCTTCGATCAATCGGCAGGTCACGTCAAGCCCTAGCACATATAATTGTCCCAGCCTTATTGCCCTTAGCAAAGCCCCAACCATTTTTATCATATTTTATTATATATGAAGGCGGTAGCTGAGAGCATTAGTGACGTTAAACTCGTTGATGGTTAAGTTCCAATTCTGGAGCTTCTGAGATTGTGGAGTACCCTACATCACTATTACTCCAGGCCCACTTCGACCCGGAATGCTAATACCCGTTAGTGTCCCATCTATAGGTTAAATAAAAAAATGAGTTTTAGATAATGTGTTTAAAAATGAGTTTAGAAGTATTGACTACCCATCAAGAATGGATGAAACAAAATGTTTTTGGTATAGGATAACCCCACACGGGTTGACATGTCGTAAAATCCAACCTTTCATACATCCATTATCTCCGACCTCCTTCAGTTGTTTCTGGTCGAACTCGGGAACCTTCTTGTCGAAGTCGGTAGCCGTAATGTCGTAATTGCGAGCCTTTACGTTCCAGATTTCGACCGAAACACCCGAAGAAAGTCGGAGTGCATATGGGCCGAAACGTTGTATATATAACGAAAAGAATGACGATAACAGTCCGAAAAATCTAAACAATAAAATTTTATGATGAATCTATTTATATCCCGTCAAGCCTTCCGTCAAAGCTCAATAAATAAAACATACTAACTGAAAACATCATAGTAACACCTTAAATATATTGTATCATTTTTATTTTTACTTTTTGTCCTTACCCCTCTGTAGAGGTGCAGTTGGCGTTTTCTACAGCTCCAGCCGAGTGGGTGGCTGTACGTTTTCACTTCAAATAGAAACTCATATCCATATATTTGTCTAAGTTGTTTAGATGAGGTTTGATAATTTGTGTTATTTAGATATTTCGGACTGTTCTCCTCATCTTTATTTTAATGCACACAACCTTTCGGCCGATGTACCATACAGCTTTTTTCATGTGTTTCTTGTCGGACTCGGAAACCTTTTTGTCGAACTCTCGCAGCCTTCATGTCGTAATCGGGATACTTCACGAAACTTCGTTCCCAAGTTCGACAAAAAACGCCTGAAGAAAGCCGGAGTGCACATCGGCCGAAACGAAAAAAAGGGCTGTAACACCATTACCAGATAAATATATATGTATATCCTCTGCTGTAATGTGCTTCTTGAGTTTTAAGGAGCCGGAAATACCAGTTACGCCATTGTATAAGTAAAACGGAAATACCGGTTCTGCCATTGTTATTGGTGGTAGGACACACACACACACACACTCTCTTCCTCTCTCTCCTCTCTCCTCTCTCTCTCTCTCTCTATCTCTCTCTCTCTCTCAGTAGAAATTTTGAAATGTTACTGAATTGCTGATTTTTGTAAAGAAGTTTAGTTATGATTTGAATTAATCGTAGAACTCGTAGAAAATCCCCATGCGTTTTGACGGACTAGTTTAAACCCAATTGGCCTGGATCAGCGCTCTGCTAGCTTTATGAAGTGAAGTGACCAGGTGATGTCTAAGGAAAGTAGATTTCGTTAACTTAGAGTCAAACCAAATGCCATTTTTGAAAACGGTGATTCCAACACTGTGCTGATTTTCTCCGGGTGTGAGTTATTGTATCGGAGCATCGAATAAAATAACGCGTACACGAAATATGTCTCCGTGTTGCTGATTCATTAAGAAACAAGATGGAAGCAGAGTGAGACGATCCTGATCAAGAAGAACCCGCTGTCAACTGGATATGGTGATAGCAACAGGCATTAGAAGCAGTATTTAATATAGGATACCTGAAGAAGGCCGGAGAGTATAGCGACCAAAAGGTTGTGAGTATTAAAACCAGAATTAGGACAATGAATAGAAACATGTGAATAATATAAAATAACTGGACCTGTGGATATACCACAATATAATATTTTAATTATTACAACGTTTCATATATTTGCTTAAGGCCGATCGCAAAATAGTTCCATATGTAAAACTATATTAATTTTGATTTAACTCTCTCTCTCACTCTTGTTATTTTTATTCCTTTCCTTCTTTTCATTGGTCCCATATATGGGTTAAATAACATGAAGGGGCGTGTTCTAATGGTTAGTGTCGTAAGGAATGGATTCGTTGACCCGAGTTCAATTTCCTCGACGAGAGCTGTTTGCATTTCACAAGTGCTAATACCCTTGCGAAATGTATGAATCCAATTCTCCTTCCAGCTATGGGTAAATAGCAGGAGAGACTGAGCTCTTTAGCCATGGCTAGGTAACCAGTCTTGAAGGAAGACTTTAAATCAAACTTGTTAAACCCGCTTAGGAAATTGACCTTGTGTCACATCCTGCTCGTGTGGACGAGTTGGTAACATATACATATGGGTTAAATAGAACGAAATTAATTCTAAAATGTCAAAAATAGTTTAAAAAAATTGTGTACCATCAAGAATGAATAAAACAAAATTTATTCGACATAAAATGACCCAATGGGGTTGACATGTAAAATCCAACCAATCAACCAATCTTCTTTAGATTGTGTCTGATTGAAGCAGATTAGCGTTATCGCTTCTGCGCACTCTCTCTATATTTACCCTACTCTCTTTCTTTCTGATTATATTTTTCTCTGTAGCATGTCCTTTTTCTTCCATTTCTTTCTGTATAATTAAAACGGAATTATCCAATTATTTAGTGGGGTGATGACACACATAAGAAATAAGATTTGGCGGATAAGCACCAAGATAATCAGGATTTAATTTTGCATTTTTATCTGAACGATTTGGACGTTCAGAGACGGTTGCAGATGATGAACGTTCAAGATAAAATGCAAAAATGTAATCCTGATTATCTGGTGTTGCTGTATCGCGCCTGAAAATCTTATTTCTATGTGTGTCATCACCCATCTAAGATAATGGATAATTTCCGTTTTAATTATACAGAAAGAAAATGGAAAGAAAAGGACATGCTACAGGAATATAATAGAAAGAAAGAGAGGAGGGTAAATATAGAGAGAGTGGCGCAGAAGCGATAACGCTATCTGCTTCAATCAACCACAATCTAAAGAATGATTGGTTGATTGTGTTGGATTTACATGTCAACCTCAAACCGACGGGTCCCATTGGGTCCATTTTTATGTCGAATAAATTTTGTTTTATCATTCTTGATGGTAACAATTTTTTTTTAACTATTTTGACATCTTTTTTTAGAATTAATTTCCGTTCTATGTAACCCAATGTATATTGTTTACCAACCGTCAACACGAGCAGGATGTGACACAAAGGTCAATTCCTAAGGCGGGTTTAACAAGTTTGGATTCAAAAATCTCCTTCAAGACTGTTACCTAGCCATGCGCTAAAGAGCTCAGTCTGCCCTGCTTAATTTACCCAGCATCTGGAAGGAGAATTGGATTCATACATTTCGCAAAGGGTATTAGCACTCTTGTGAAATGCAAACGCTTCGTCGAGGATTGAACTCGGTCAACGATCCATTCTTATCGACACTAACCATTAGAACAGGCCCCTCCATTGTTAATTTAACCCATATATGGGACCCCATGAAAGAGGAAGGAATATACAAGAGTGGAGAGAGAGTTAAACAAAATTAATATAGTTTACATATGGAACTATTTTGCGATCGGGCTTAGCAATATATGAACGTTGTAATAATTAAAGATATTATATTGTGGTAATATCCACAGGTCAGTTATTTTATAATTATTCACTATGTTTTCTATTCATTGTCCTAATTCTGGTTTAATACCCACAACCTTTGGGTCGCTATACTCTCCGGCCTTCTCAGGTCCTATGTTAAATTACGCTTCTAATGCTGTCTGCTATGCATCCAATCTCAGTGACCAGCGTTGTTCTTCTTGATCATGGAATCGTCCCTCACTCTGCTTCCATCTTGGTTTCTTAATGAATCAGCAACACGGAGAATATTCGTGTACAGCGTTATTTATTCGATGCTCCCGATACAATAATCTTACCCGGAGAAATATCAGCAATGTGTTGGAATCACCGTTTTTTCAAAAATGGCATTTGTTTGACTCTAAGTTCAATGAAATCTACTTTCCTAGACATCACCTGGTCATATGAGGCCAAGCGGAGGTCGGTTTGGTGGTGGTGGTAGAGACTGCCTTGACGCTTTCACAGCTTGACAATCAGGTTTCGAATCGCACACGGGGCGGTCTTTGTATCTATAGCTCTGCTGATGAGGCTAATAGGCCCGAAATGTACATAACAGAGATTGATTTTCTCGATTTGTTTAGCTAAATTTAATAAGGTAATCCCGCCTAATTAATTAATTAGATAATCATTATAACTGTTCATAAAATTAGGTTCGACTTACTATTTAAACACATATCTCCCAAATATGGGTGGCTGAAGAATAGCCATATCACAAACATCGTCTGTTTGTTTACTTCTCATATATATATATTATATATATTAAGTATATATATATATATATATACAACATATATATATATATACTTCACCATATATATATAACACATATATATAATAATAACTACACACACATAATTAATATATACATCCGGCCACACGCCGGGGGTCCAGTGGTTCTTCGGCCCTGGATTCTTATACAAGTTAATAGCGTCGATCCCGGGGGGCCGTCCCCCCAGGCAACGCCTGCCCCCTTGATTGGGGGGGGCGGGGCTGGTTTATTGCCCAGTGCTGAGGCGCCCCCTTGAGGGGGAATGGCCGACGGGATCGACGCAATTTTTTTACCTGCCACTCCATGAGCTTCGGCTTGTGGGTGGTCCACGTTAATAGGGACTTTGTGCCTAAGACCCGTACAAGTGGGACGTACGCGGTAAATATCAATATACATACATACACACACACACAACACACAACATACATACATACATATATATATATATATTATATATATATATATATATATATATATAACCCAACAATATTAATATGCAGGAGACCAAAATATGTAAAATATATCTAGGAAGTTTACATATTTTTGGCTCTACCTATTCAAATGTTTGGTCTAAAAATTGCACGAATCTCTGTTTAAGAACATTTTTTTCTAAAAAACATTATTTCTTGTTTTGTTTGATTTAACGACATGTTAAACCTTCTTGCGTTATTTTGCCAAAGACGTTTTTGGGCTTCTAGAATTCTTGATGTGTGCTCAATCTTTTTAAAACTCAATTTTTAAAAACATTTTTAACTCGTTTTTTTCTATCTAATCCACAGATTGTATCCTAACAGGTACTACCATTGTGGGTTAGTGGACCTGAGAGTAATGCTGATGAAGGCGATATCTACATTCCCCGGGGCTCCAGGTATTGAACTTCACCAGCAGATAGCAGTTAAACGTCATACCCAAGAAATTCAGACCACTCAGCCACCACCTTTCTGAGCATATATATGATATGATTAAAAAATGACTGATGCTTGAATTGACGTGACCTCCGATAGATAGAAGGGTACCTCTTTGATCGCCGGTCTAGCCTAAGTAAGGACCAAAAAGAATGTTGCATGTCATGGACTGCTCAGTCACCAGGATTCCGTTCTTAAAGCATCACGGTCCCACGCATGTTCAACAAGTGACCCTATTGAAGTGCAGTTGGTGTATTCTAATACACCTAATAATACGCCTAAAACTAATTTTACACATTTTTTAATCGATATATATATATATATATATATACTATATATATATATATATATATATATATAATATATATAGTCGTCCACAGGCATCGTGTTTCGACATATGACGTCTCTTCAGTGTGGATAGACATTTTTAAGCTAACCTACAGTCGGGATAGAAACCCAATCGATTCATTATCAGTTATGCTGCTTAACCGCTCGGTTACGTCCCCTATAGAATGAGAACGGGATTTTAACTGATAAATACTCACATCTGTATGTATGTATGTAAAGGTCTCCACAGAGTGCTCCATCCTCTTTATAGGAAAGCGTTATGCGCCGCGCGCGCGTGTTGTGTGTGTGTGTGTGTAATCCGGTTTTGCTGCTACTGTTAAAACCAACCAGTTGTGTGAATATGGCTTGCCAACGACTACGACCTTAGCCCCAGCCCCCGAGAAATACTCGGAATGTTCTGGCCGTGTTGCGAAGTAGAGTTAGATAAGTATTCGCAAAGATATGACTCGGGTTCAAATCCTTGACAGATCATTGATTTATTATCTATAAAGCGACTGATGGAAGCCCCTTATGTCATGTAGTTTTGATGATGAATTTGGATTTCATCAGGATGTGTTTCTAGAGCATTTCAGGGGCGTGGGTAGTTGCGCCTTGCATCGATCTAGCCCAAAACCGCAGCACCACAAAATATCCAAGATGTGAAATAATTGCCAACATAAATCCCTTTTGGCAATTTTAAATATTTCATATCAAACTATTTACTTTCGCGCCCACCATCTCTCTGTCTCTCTTATCAACACACATTACATACAGTATATATACACATATATGCATGCATATATAGATATTCAAATGTATATACAGTTTAATACATATAGAAACATATATATATATATAAATATATACACATCGAATACATATGAATATATATCATATATAAATACACTTATATATATATATATATATATATATATATATATATATATATATATATATATATATATATATGCTATAATGTGTGTGTGTGTGTATTCACAAGTAAAAGTAAAAGTAAAGTCGTCGGGGTGGCCTAAAGTCGTTATCAGCGAGGGCAGTGTATATCCTTTTTATTTGCGCTAACGAATTGCTATATATATATATATATATATATATATATATATATATATATATATATATATATATATATATATATATAATATATATATCACTAATTCAATTTAATAGAACACTAAGCTGTATTGATTTTGAAATATTCACATCCCCCGATGATGGGCTGGGAAGGGCCGAAAAGTACTTGAAAAATTAGTTATTGCTATTGAGAATGATATTGTATCCACCAATTCTGAGACTTAAAAAGGATTGAAAACAGAATATGTAGACAAAAAGATGTCTTTCACTATTAACCAAATATTTCTACACACACACACACACACACACACACAGCACAGCATCACTATATATATATATATTAAGGTATATGTAAAAACAAAATTTTTTTTGCGATGAAACAAAGAAAATACCAGTGCTCAAATCACAGTTTGTAAGAGCTACCATATATATTAAAATGGTTTTTTGAAAGACATATGCATCCTTTGACAAACGGATTAATTTAAAAATAAAAAATAAAAAATAAAAAAATAAAAACGTTTTTTTAAAAACGCCCTATTTTTTTAAAAAGTTAAAAATAAGTCCTATTTTTAACGAAAATAAAGGGAGCAACTTTCGTTGGCATTACTTCAAAAAAATTCAAATTTAAAAAAAAAATAATAACAGCGTCCGTAAAACTAACCGACGTTATTTAAATCCTAAATGTGACATTGAGTAAAGAACTCCACAAACACCATAGGATCTTGCTCTCAGCCTGATGATTGCCTTTGGCATAGAAACCGCGGTCGCTGATAATGAACATTGATCTATAGAAACATTGTAAAATAAATATATATATATATATATATATATATATATATATTAATATATCATTGATCATTTATAATTCATTGAAGGCTAGTCTGGATATAACTTTGATAGCACCATAACTTCTCCAAATGAATCTTTCTATCAATTCATCAATCGTCTAACACAGACTAAACCGACAATGTTTTCAAGCCGATGATACATAATTAAACTAACTCAACACACAACTAGCAAGGAATCTGGCATTGCTTGGACTTTTATTCCAAAATTATACGACACGGTGCATGGGTAGAGAGTATATTTTAATATATAAAACACACTTGTATCGTAAAAGCCCCGTCGGCAGGGCTTAGAATACGTTGGACATTTTATTATACTTTTAAAATACCCGATAAAAGGACTGGTCAAATAGGAATTAGTATTAACATCAAACTTCATATATTTTTTATATTTATCCTATAGATGTGACCCTAACAGGTACTAACTCACTCAGGTTAGTGTAGACCTGGGAATAATAGCAAGGAAGAAGTAATCAAAACACCTCAGAACTACAGAACTGGGACTTCACCGCTAGATGCAGTTTAACGTCATACCTAGGTCACAAACCCTCACCTACTGTCTTCTAACACATAATCAAAAGTGTTGGGGTTTGCTATATGGGCAATAGAATCGGACAATCATATAAGTGCTAGGCTTGCGTAAGCAGCCGGTTATCGAGGGGGACTTTCCGAATCGACGTTTAGCCTAAGTGAGGATCAAAGTGGAGTGTTCTGTCTTTAAGTATTAGAGGTCGCCACCACGATCATAGGTGGCTCCATTGAAGGATTTACCTCTATGTAGAGCTGCAAGTCGTGTATTCCTTCTGTCTCAGCCGATAGGGTGACCGAAGTTAAGCAGCGATAGGGCTTTTCAATACTTAGATAAGTGACCACTTAAGTAATACAGCAGGTACTTTGTAAGCAGCCTGGGGTGCCATACATAGTTAACATTTAGTAAAATAAAAACCAGGTACACATATCATCACCATGCATCATGTCGGCAAGCAGCACGGATATCCATGACAATCTCTCACCAACCTTCCCTATCATTCATTGCCCCTGGGAGGAACACACAGCAAGCATCATCCTCGCATAGTTGGTCAATGTAGGTCCTTGGTAGGCGGCCATATTAGCATGTCCATGTTTTGGCTTCCACAGGAGAACGTCACTTATGAGCTCGTCCTTGCTTCTCCAAACAGTGTCCTGCATGCCTAGTACGTTCACTCGGGTGTTTGTGGAGATGGGAGGCAGGTGGCCATACAGCTGCTTCCTTGTGGGGTACTGTTTTACGACTTGTTCAATATTGCACGTAGTATTCTTGTGCAGCTCCCATCTAGCTTATCTCAAGGCGTTTCGTTAGGGTCCCAACTGGGTGCAGCCATACAGCAGTACTGATAAAACAACAGCCTGGAAGAATGGTCGCTTTAACTTGCCAGTGAGATTGGATTCCCATATGACTGAGTAATTTGTTTGTGGCCCGACCATGCTCTCCTAATTCGTGTAATTACATCGCTTTCTGTGGATGAGATATTTACTACCTAAGTATGTGAATTGTTCTACTGGCTTAAGAAGCTTACCGTCAAGTGTGAAGATGTCTCATTTCTTTTTTACGGGTTAAAACACGCTGAAAACACCAGTTTATCGAAATGCCGAAGTCATGGCCATTTTAATACTTAGATAGTTGGCTGGTTGGATTTTACGGCATGTCAACTCTTGTTGGTTCATTTTATGCCGAAAATATTTTTTTATTCATTCTTGATGGTATTCAAATTTAAAAAAATTCAAAGTCATTTTTTTAACACAATTCTTCAATGCTCATTTTTTTTAAATCTATATTAACCTATAGGTGGTACTCTAACAGGTACTCCAATCCGAGTCAGGGTGAACCCAGGGAGCATTGGCACTAAAGGGATACTCCAAACGCCCCAGAGTTCCAGAATTGGAACTTCACCATTAGATTGAGTTTAATGTCATACCCAGGACAGTAAGACCCTCAGCCACTGCCTCCTACCACAGGGTTTAGTGTTTGCCATAAGGGTGACGGTCGAATAATCATATGTTCAGGGTTTAAGGACCAGCCTATTTATCGAGGGGGCCTCTCCGACTGCCGTTTAGCCTAAGTAAGGCCCAAAGAGGAGCTTTGCATGTCATACTCAGTATACTTAAGTATCTTAGGTCGTCACCGCCACAAGAAACAGGTGACCCCATTGGAGGGATTTTACTCTCTACAGAGGTGCAGTCGTGTGTTTCTACCCTCCGCTGAAAGGGTGAATACTTAGATGGGTGACCACTTAAGCAACATGTGGCTTTGGTACGCATCTATACAAAGCTTAGTAAATAACAGCTAGTTAGTAGTATGGTTTAATAATTACTAAGTAATATTTACTATTTACTAAGAGTTAAAGTTAAAAAGAAATTTCAAATGAGTACTTCTTTAGATATTCTTTGGCCAAGAGCAAGATGAGACGATGATGGTATCACTTTTTTCGATTATTTATAGTGAATGAAAAAGCTGGAGGGCAACGCCAAACCAAAGATGTCTAGTTGAGAAAGGGGGAGAGGAGAGGAAAGAGAAAGAGAGAGAGAGGGGGAGAGAGGGAGTGTGTGTGAGAGAAAGAGAGAGAGGTGTGTGTGTATGTGTGTGTGAGAGAAAGAGAGAGAGAGAGAGAGGTGGGGAATGAGAGAGAGAGAGAGAGAGAGAGAGAGAAAGATAGAAGGGAGAGAGAGTGGGTGTGTGAGAGTGAGAGAGAGTGTGTGTGTGAGAGAGAGAGAGGTGTGAGATAGAGAGTGAGTGTGAAAGAGAGTGTGGTTTGTGTGTTGTGTGTGTGTGAAGAGAGAGAGAGGTGGGGAGAGAGAGTGTATGTGTGTGAGAGAGAAAGAGACAGAACGAGAGAGGGGGGAGAAGAGTATGTAGAGAGAGTGTGTGGAAGGAGAGAGAGAGAGAGTGTGTGTGTGTGTGTGAAAGAGAGAGAGAAAGAGAGAGAGTGTGTGTGTTTATGTGTGTGTGTGTGTGTGTGTGTGTGAGAGAGAGAGAGAGAGAGAGAGAGAGAGAGAGAGAGAGAGAGAGAGAGAGGGGAGAGAGAGAAGAGAGAGAGAGCGACTGGCGCAGACGAGTCAAATATTATTGCGCAAAGCTCGAGAACAAAAGTAGCATCACTAGACCCACAAGTAGACGACGTCGACGACCAGAAACGTCTGAAAAGAGATCGATTTACCGACGTCTGCGTCGAGAGTCCTCACCGACCGCTCCACACCACCCACCCCGCCCGCTCACGAAGTTTGGAACAAAAAAAAAAAAGAAAACGTCATATTAGCCTTTGAAGAAAAAAAAAAAGAAAGAAAAGAAAAAGTTGAATCATATGCCTGGGTAGGGTTTTTGTGTTTGGTCCTTCCGAGGTAAATAGATACCTCACCACATTGAGATTGGCGCGAAAAATGTCCTTGAAATGTGAAAAAGAAAGGGACAAAAGCCAATAATGTCAGTGATGGTGGACGAACAAGATATTGATATTTTCCGGTCTAAAATGTACCTTTTGTTAAGACTAAATGAATTCGATTATATATATATATATATATATATATATTATATATATATATATAAGGAGAATGTATTTGAAAAGCGAGGTTGTTTTGTAAATAGACACTTATCTCTTAACAGTCCGTTAATTATTTATCTACCTATCTATCTATCACTGTTCATATATATATATATATATATATATATATATATATATATATATATATTAATCTCTGTTCGTATCTATCTTTCAACATATGTATCTATCTTTCTACTTCAGTTTGTTCATAATATAATATATATAATATATATATATATATTATATATATATAATATATAATAAGTCATCTACAGACACGTGTTTCGGCGTTTCATGCCTCTTCGTGTGGCTAGACACAACTATCTTTGGCTAGGTTCGAACTCAGACTGAGCCGTTTGGCAGTCTGATATCTTATCCCTCGTCGACTGACAGCTGTAGCGGGACTGGTGTTTTTAAAACTATTAAGTACATAGGTTTGTTTATGTATTTTACGGTCACAGAGAGATCAAATTTTCGATATATATATATATATATATATAATATATATATATAATATTATTTATTTCTCTAGCAGAATTTGAATTCAAAGTTTTCCTTCTCCTAGACGGTTGCTTAATCAGTTAAAGAGTCCAGTCTACCCTACTATTTATCCATAGTGGACAGAGAATAGTTAGATGCATACCTTGTAAAGAGTATAAGCACTATGTAAAATACAAATACACACACACACACACACAACACAACACACAGAACATATATATATATATATATATATATATATATAATATATATATATATATTCAGAATTATCCTGAAGAACCATTCGGGTGAAAGCTAGGTAGATAGTATCTGACTCATGTAGGTCCTTATAATCATGCTATAATTAATGTATTGAGCACTTTCTACATATAAAATTTAGAAAACTCCCCCGGTGTTTTTTTCTTTTGGCCACTACATACGAAACTGATGATTATTTCAGAAAGTATAGATGTGCCGGTTTTTTCTGTTTTAAAATTTTTTTTCCCAGATGTCAATTTGAAAAAATAAATTATTTTGAAAAACTAATTTCTGAGTTTTTCCACACCGGTAGATTATAGAAGTAAAAAATTATATATATATATATATATATATATATATATATTATATATATTAAATGAATCATCCACAAACACGAGTTTCGGCGTTTCACGCTCTTCAGTGTGGCTAGACGCAACAACTATCCTTGGCTAGGGTCGAACACTGACTGACTAACTGTTTGCCAGCCTGCATTCTTATCCCCTCGGCCACTGACACCTGCTGTAGCGGGGCTGGTGTTTAAACTAAATTTAATAAAATAAATACATAGGTTTGTTTTATTATACGATCACAGAGAGATCAGTTTGTGAAGCAAACGATTATTGCTTATATGTTTTAGGGAAAGTTAATTTAAATCACCTGAGAGAGTACCAAATTTATTGGGATCGATAGAATATTAACTCTATAATATATATATATATATATATTATATATATATAATATAAATAATTTTCTTCTTATCTATCGATATATATATTGATCTATGTCCTGGGTTTGCTCATGGCAGAGTGGTTAATGTGCTGGACTGCAACATCTTAGTAAAGCGAATTCCTGTCACCCTATAATGTTTTCTTTCGCACTTGGGAAAGTTATGGACCCTCATAATACCAGCAGTGGGTGTAATAGTACATCACTGTTCTTCTATGAGGGTGGTTTTGATATTAGATAACCCAAAAGTTTGATATGCTATTAAACAAAAAATCAGAAATCTACCTCAGTCTCTTATATATATATATATATATATATATATTATATATATATATATATATATATATATATATGGAAGTAAATGAGGAAATCAATCCGACAGTATGTGGAGAAAAGTACACAAACATGAGATGTTATACTGGATATAAGTTTAATACTGGTGGTGATGTCGACGCTATAACGTTGATTTTATAGCACTGGCTTCGAAAGTTTGCCTTAATCTTTTTATTGTGGATGTATGCTAGCATGGGGCACTATTGAAGTCGAAGTTGTGTTGTTTTTTAGCCAGTCCTTATATACCGAATTAACTACCCCAAATGATGCTTTTTCTTCTGTTTGAATACAAAACAAAGACACGAATAAGATGCAGTCAAAAATTGAGTACAACCCTTATCTATTTTTCTCGAATCTATCAGATATTTTGCAATATTATTGTTGTTTACAGAGTTGTTTTATGAGGAATTTGGTAAAAGATAATACTTAATCATATCCGTTGTGATTGTTTAATATTAAATTTAAATAATAATCCTGGTATCCCTGGTTTTGAAGGAAATAACCATTTTATAAAAAATATTTTAGTGTACATACACGTACTCCATACATACTCTATGCCGACAATAATATTAAAAAATTAAAAATTGTCTAAGTTTTATATGCATAAAATTTAGACACCCCCCTATAGAACAGAATTAATTATAAAACCAGTGATAGCATTCTAAAATAGTTCAAATAGATAAAAACAATTTTTGTTTTAAATTACGTTTTCCTGCACGTCGAATATATTAAGAAATATAATTCAAACCTTACATAANTTAAACCACTGTCGTATTTAGTGACCTTAGTGACATGGACAAAAACAATAATTTAGAAATTAATCACAATAATCACATCCACAGCCTTGATAATGGTTCAGAAGAGAACTGAAAGTACTTGGTTCGAAAATGTAAACGATTATGGAAAAACTATTAATTATTTCGTGGTGAGAACATTAAACAATTTTAGAAAAATTGAAAAGAAAAAATAAAAACTCCAGAACAATAAGGGTTCCATTATTTCTAAACAACCTTGTAAGAAGAAGAAAAAGAAGAAGAAGAAGAGAAGAAGAAGAGAAGAAATATTATTATTATTATTATTATTATTATTATTATTATTATATTATTCCTATAGAGTTTTTCACATCAGCGTTAGTTGATGGTATTTAGCTGAAGTCTGAGTGATAACAAGTCTCTTCAAGTCTCCAGTACTCTTCTGAGTATTATATTATGATTATTATTTTTTACTCCTTTTGAGTTTTCACATCAGTGTTAGCTGATGGTCTTTCACTGGAGTCTGAGTGACAGCAAGTCTCCTCAGGTCTCCAAGACTATTCTGAGTATTCTGGCAGATTGCAGCAGTACAGTGTTCTGAATGGTTTCAATCCTTCCTCTGATATCCAAACTTTCCAAGCCCTTTTCTAATCCTTGTGGGACTGTTCCAAGTGCACCAACTACAATTGGTATCACTTTGACTTTCATATTCCATAACTTTTTCAGTTCTCTGGCAAGGTCCAGATATTTGTCCATTTTTTCATTTTCCTTTAACTTCACCCTGTGATCTGCTGGCACTGCAAAATCCACCAGTTGACAAGTTCTTTCTTTTTTGTTTATCATCACTATTATTATTATTATTATTATTATTATTATTGGTGGTGGTGGTGGTCTTGTTTCATTGGATTTTGATTGACAGCAGGTCTCCAGGACTCTTCTGAGTATTCTTGTCGATCTTGACAATGTTGTGATTTATATGGTCTTAATTCTTCTGATTTCTAATTCCAACTGTCTATTTCAATGTTCTTGGTGTTCCAAGTGCACCAACTGCAATTGGTACCACTTTTACCCTCATGTTCCACAGTTTTATTCAGTTCTCTGACAAGGTCCAAGTATTTCTTTAATCCTTTGGTTTACTTTCGTTTTCTCTCTGTAGTCTTCCTAGACGGCGAAATCAACTACATGATAGTTCTCTTTTTTTAAATTAGTAATTGGTCTGGTCTTTTCACTGGGATTAGGTGAATCATTTGTATCTCAAATTCCTATAGAATTTCTTGCTACATAGCCTGGAGAAGGCAGCATGGAACATT
>CM042148.1:82170489-82177989 GCA_023376005.1 Doryteuthis pealeii
CAACACAATGCAAAAATCGACTGAGTGATAGCTCGTATCTTTGAAAACTCGTAACTTGGTGTACTCGTAAGTCATGGTGTAACCCAATGGTTCTGACGTGGAACCATGGTGGCGGTTTAAGTCATTAGTTAGGGAAAAGTTTGAGTGGTGACGTAATAGGTAACGGAAAGTTTGAAGGATGATGTCAGAAAATGCCGCGTGGCATTGTTTTTGATTGGAAGAGGAATGATGACGTGACGAAGGTGATAAAGTAAGAGTGAGAGGTGATAGTTTGGGAGATTGAGTCTGGTCGCCGAAGGGTTCAGGCAGGCTGAGGCCTGGTCTTCCCCGTGCGGTGATCATGGGTTACATAAAAAAAACTACTTGACATAACAAAAGATGTCTTTGTAATTCATTAATTCAAACAAGCAATGACCAAATCAGCCCTTAATCAGAAGAAACAGCTCTTAGAAGAACTCAATGGTACTGCTGTATATTAATACAAACCAGAACAAATGCTGAAGTAATGTACTAAAACTGATCAAAATAAAGAAAAACGATAGATCTACAGTGATTGAAATGAATATATTATCCCAATCAAGCAGGATGTGACGCAAGGTCAATTTTAAAGCAAGTTAAAGCTTGTTTTAATTTAGAATTTTCTTTCTCCTAGACTGGTTTCCTTGCAAAATCTAAAGAATCCAATCTGTCCTACTAAAAAAATTAAAAAGTTGGCGGGTGGCCTATTGTCGGTATCAGCCAAACAGCAAGAGAGTCTATCCCCTTTTCGTTAGCGAAGAATCATTTTGTTGTGGTGCAGCGTCATACCTACCGTCAACTTCCCCCTTTACCGCACGGTCAGATTACCCAATCGCGTACCATAAGTGGTAGTACTTGTTAGAGTCCCATCTATGCGTTAAAAAGATTTTAAAAATGAGTTCTAAAATAAATTCTAATACCCAGCAGAATACGCTAAGTTGGCGGGAGCCGGTATTGAACCCCAAAATGCGATTTCTAGGCGGGTGCTCTACCGACTGAGCTAAACCGGCCCTACTATTTACCCATAAATAGGACAAGAAGAGATTGATTCCTGCTCTTCCCAATGACATTATGCGCGAATGAAAACGTAAACAGCGTCCTCCAGAGTTTGAACCCCGGTCGAATCGGCAATAGCCTATAACGATAACCATTCGGAAAAGCACGCCTCTTAAAATACAACTCTTGCATAGTGTTATCCATATTACGAAACGATTTAAATAATGTTTAATACATTTTCCGCTATGTATAAAACAATAAGTCTATTATCGTTCATAGATCAATTACAGAGATGTCTACTGCCCACTTTTCTCATCGATATGATTTTTAATAGTCTCATACGAATTAAAATTCAACGAAATCACAAAATTTAGAATTGCAGGCGAATGTTGCCAAATGTTTGAATTGTTTCGGCATTTCAAACAGTCTATATCTAGTCTCATATTATGCCAAGAGGTAAGAGGATCATATGTTGCATAGGGCCAAACTCGAGTTGTAGTCGTAGCCGTTAGTAGTAGTAGTCGTCGTTAGTGCAGAAACAACATACACAAGCCGTATAGTCACAAAGGGGCTGTTTAGTTCTTTCTAGGCTCGTGGGTTCTTTTCAGTAAAAAAAGAGAGAGAGAGAGAGAGAGAGAGAGAGAGAGAGAGAGAGAGAGAGAGAGAGAGAAGAGAGAGAGAGAGAGAGAGAGAGAGTATGATCAATCTATTCTATCGTAAATCATGTTCAGTACTACTATGCGAAACCCATGCGGGGAACCGGGAGGCTACGTCTGCCTCCCACCAAAGCCCAGTCGAAAAAAAAAAACGATTTTCCTCTTCTCGGGGTGGGAGGGTCACCCAAATTCCGCTTCCGGTTAAAACCAGGAACTTTTTTTTTTTTTTTTTTAAATCTAATTTGAGTTCCAAACTTTAACTTCTCTTTGTTCTTATTTATTTTTCCTCTCTTTCCCCAGAAATCCGAATACCGTTTTATTTTTCATCCTGAAATCCCCGTACACCATAATAATTACGCTACACATATTCATCGTACGTTTATACTTACATTTTTGCATAGCTGTTACTTCAGAGATTTTTTTTAGCACAGTTATATTATATCCCGTATTCTTATCTAAAACAAATAATTCCTTACGTAGGCTAGCTGGGCGGTCGGAGAGACCCCTCTAATCAATCGGCTAGTTACGTTATTCTATCACCTATATGATTATCCCAACTCTATTGCCCTTATGGCAAGCACCAACCCTTTTTATCATATATGTACTAGAAGGCGGTGGCTGAGGATCCTCATGTCCTGGGAAGGACATTAAACTCTATCTGATGGTGAAGTTCCAGTTCTGGAACTCTGAGGAATGTGGAGTACCCCTTCATCACCATTATTCTCAGGTCCACTCTGAACGCTCCGTAATACCTGTTAGGGTCCAATCTATGGGTTGAACAGAACATAATGAGTTTAAAGAAATGGGTTTAAAAAATGAGTTTTTTAAAAAAATTGAGTACCAGTCAAGAATAAATAAAACAAAACCTGTTCAGCATAAAATAACCCAAATGGGTTGAAATGCCGTAAAATCCTACCAACCAGCAACAAATAATTTCTGAGTATAATGTTGAATTGCATTTAGAGGTGAGTTTTCAATTTTGGAGCTCTGGGGAGTGTGGAGTACACCTTCATCAACATTACTCCCATACCGCTACTTACCAGGGTGGTATTACGTGTTAGAGTCCCATCTATGGGTTAAAAAGATATACAATGAGTTTTAAAATGATCTTTAATACCCATCAGAATGAATAAAACAAACGTTTAGTGTCCTGGGCATGACATTAAATTACATCTAATGGTGAAGTTCCAGTTCTGGACCGGAGGAGTGGTAATACCTGTTAGGGTCCCATCAATGGGTTAAATAGAAAAAATATGTTTAAGAAAAAATTGAGCTTAAAAATAAATTTTCATCACCCATCAAGAATGAATAAAACTAAATGTATTCAGTATAAAATAAGGGCTGACATACCGTAAAAATCAACCAGCCAACTGTTATAAGTGATACACCCTATAAGACTAATGGAATGCGCCGACAGGTTACTATAAGTAACAGGGATAATTGTGGTTTGAAAGTAAGCCAATGCGAGTAAGCCAATAACTCTATTTGTCGGACGTAATTTCCACTTATCGGTATTGTATTTGTCTACTTTCTGTTAATACATTTTTCTTACATTTGTTACCCGTCGTTTTGTTCTTATTTGATCCCTTAAAACCTCACAACACCAACCAGCCAACCAACCAACGTCTTCGGCATAAAATAACCTAAGATTTGACATGCCATAAAATCCAACTATCAAACAAACAATGTGTTAACAAGTATTTCTATATAGAGGAAACATGGAGCCTAACATTTTTCTAGTATATAATCTTACCAAACACACGAAATGAATGGTTCGGTCGTCTGATGGTGACACTGACACAGATTTATCTTACACTAGAAGCGGCTACCCGGCGTCGCCTGGGTAGATGGAGGGGGATAAAAAATGGTAGTCTCATAGATCGATTATTCTTGAATTGCGAGTTGGATCCTCACAGGATGCCCCATTAAAATCTGTACATAAAAAAGACCTTGTGCTGATCTAGCCCCTCTGAAATGGAAAAAATAGTGTCTCCTAATTGAAATATTAGATGCAAAAAAGAAATTCCATGCTGTTAGCATTTAAATCTTAGTTTTAATCATCTTCACAAATATAAATCAAATCTTTATTATTTTTGCTCTGGTGGTAGTGAATGTGTATATATATTTACTTTGTCATTATTTGTTTTAATTTCATAGTTTCCTCAAGAAAATATCTACACACAAAACTGCCCTTATATATGTATAGATAGATATAGATTATCTTTGGGTTCTCGAAGGGATATATATTAACACCTTTTCTATTTACTAGTAGGACCTGTGGATATACCACAGAATGATAATTCAATAGTTACAACGTTTGATATGTTTACTTAAGAGCTATTGCTAATAGTTCAATATGTAAAAACCATAATAATCTTGATTTAATCTCTCTCTCTCTCTCTCTCTCTCTCTCTCTCTCTCACTCTCTCTCATTCTTTTTCTTTTTTTTCTTTCCTTCTTTTCATCTTTTCATTATGAACGATTGAAACGTATTAGCGTTACCACTTCTACGGCCCCTTCTATCTATCTTTCCCCTAATCTCTCTCTTTCCGTCTTTCTTTCTTATTATATTTTTCTGTGCAGCATGTCCTTTTTCTTCCCGTTCTTTCTTTCTAATAAAAACAGAACGATCAATTATTTAGCTGAGGTGACAACACTCATAAGAAATAAGAATCCTGCGGATAATCAGATCATCAGGATTTACATTTTTGCATTCTATCCTGGCCGATTTGAACGGCTTCCTTTTTTAACCAGAGTGAGTTGAAAGATGATAACGGTCGTAGATTACGCTTTTCGAACGTCAGTGGATCTCTTGAAGAAAAAGGGTTTCACACTGATAACGACAAGAAGCTGATGATATCCCGCAAAACTATTACATATGCAGACTACACAGATGATCTAGCGTTTCTCGCAAATACACTTGCCAAAGCCGAATAGCTGCTGTATATTCTGAAGAAGGCAGCGAGAGGCCTTGGCCTCTATGGGAACTCGGATAAAACAGTTCACAAGTTTTAAAGAAGTTGGGCCAGTTTCCACATTAAAGGACAAGCCTCTGAAATTAATAAACTGGTTAACATACCTCGGTATCCATATCACATTTACAGAAAGGTACGTTACTATACGCATATATATATATATATATATATATATATATATATATATATATATATATATAAAGTTTGTTCTTTATAGTATCATTGAAGCATTGTGTGTGTATGTAATATAAAGATTTTGAAGGCAATTTACAATGCAATATGTGTTGAATTTATTTAACTTTTGCTTTTTTTTTCAAAAACTAAATATTTTCGGAAGTAAAATTCCATCTTCAGATTATTGAAAGTTGAAAGTATTGAAAGTACTAGGTGATTTTTTTTATAGTACTTATCCCACGGCGATATTGTAATCTTTTGTTGTTTAAGAAGTTGATGAACGCCATATATTTGAATTTTTTTTTCCGTGATGTTAAATCGGCTAATTCCGTGATGTTAATTTTTCAATTAATTCAGTTAATTATTCAAAAGTTAATTTCGAACATTTACCACGCGCAAGAACAGCCGAGCCGAGTTAACATCACGGAATTAGCCGATTTAACATCACGGAAAAAAAAAAATTCAAATATACGGCGTTCATCAACTTCTTAAACAACAGAAGATTACAATATCGCCGTGGGATAAGTACTACAAAAAAAAAAAAAAATCACCTAGTACTTTCAATACTTTCAACTTTCAATAACTCTGAAGATGGAATTTTACTTCCGAAAATATTTAGTTTTGAAAAAAAAAACAAAAGTTAAATAAATTCAACACATATTGCATTGTAAATTGCCTTCAAAATCTTTATATATAATATATATATATATATATATAATATATATTATATATATGGGTGCTGGAATATAAAAGGAAAGAAATTTTATCATAATTGTCGGATTCACTTCCATTATATATACTAGCAAATATATGCACCCTCCGGGTGCAAGTATTTAAGTGTTGATATAATAAAATATCATATTAAATTAGAAATTAATAAAATATCATATTAAATTAGAAATTAAATAAAATATCATATTAAATTAGAAATAAAATATCATATTAAATTAGAAATTAATAATGAAACTGACTAAGAATGCAGATAAAAAGATCTGCAACAGAGGGGGTATGATTGAAAAATAGAACAACTTTGAAACTAACTATTCCATCATTTTCCATTACTCCCCTCTTTCATTGGTAAATTTTCCTAATTTAACTATTTAGTTAAAATAGGAAGTAAAGGATAATATTACAGTTATTTCTTCTTGTAAATAAATTTCTTTTAACATTTATCCACGAGATTTTTGTTTATATTTCTTAGATAAAAACCAAACAATTAGAAATCAATAATACCAAGCACGTATTTATTAAAATAAAATCTTAAATATCAATATGCAAATTAGCCTTCTCTTTCAAACTGTAAACCACTATTTTGTTGTATATATAAATACAATTGCATGTTATTAGTACGTAGATATGGTCAACTGTATTGATAATGTAAAACAATTTTTATTAATAACTGAAGGTTTAAAAGAATGAAATCATGGAGAATTTGACGTAAATAATTAAGGGAATTGTGACTTGAGTAGTAATATAGTTTCGGTTACAGACAGAAAAACACACAATCTCCATTATAATAAGATATGTGATGATATCAAGTATTTCTTTGATAGGATTCAACCAAAATTAAGAACTCAAAGGCATACATAAATATATGCATACATATTTTTATGACGAGACAAAGAAATGGCGAAATCAATTTAATTTTTTTATCTACACAACCGTATCCGTTCATATATATTATATAGAGAGAGAGACAGAGAGAGAGAGAGAGAAACAGAAAGAGAGACAGAGAGACAGAGACAGAGACAGACAGACAGACAGAGAGAGAGATACATAAAGATAGATAGAAAGTTAGATGGGGAGATATATAGAAATTTGTATAGATAGATAGATAGACAGAGAGATAGAAAGTTTGATAGTGATAGAAAGTTTGATATATATATAGAGAGAGGCACATTTCGAGAGATAGATATATATATATATATATATATATATATATATATATATATATAGAGAGAGAGAGAGAGAGAGAGAGAGAGAGAGAGAGAGAGAAGGAAGAGAGAGAGAAAAAAAGAGAAATAGAGAGTGAGAGGAGGAGAGAGAGAAAGTTTATATATATATATATATAGAGATAGAATGTGTGAGAGAGAATGTGAGATAGACAGAGAGACAGAGACAGAGATAGAGACAGACAGACAGACTAAGACTGAGACTGAGACAGAGACAGAGACAGAGACAGACAGACAGACAGACTGAGACAGAGAAATTGAGCGAGACAGAGAAAGTGTGTGTGTATGTGTGCGTGTGTGTGAGAGAGAGAGAGAGAGAGAGAGAGACAGAGAGAGAAGAGAGAGAAGAGAGAGAGAGAGAGAGAAGAAAGAGAGAGAAAAATTAGATAGATATACATAGAGACAGAGAGGCCAGGCTCAGAGAAACATAAAAAAATGACAGCTACCAGGCAATGTTAATTCATTTGTCCACACAATTTATATTTACTTATATACGTCCTATCTGTTATTTGAAATAACCCCTCCCCACCCCTCACCAGATCGAACAGAAATGTAACAATCGATTCGATTTCAGTTTTTCTTTCGATTTCTTGATTTCCAATATCAATTTTGACACCTGCACATAATTCAGACCGGTTGCATGTCTCTACAGGGCTAGGTAGAAGGGATTACATACGATTGATTTTTCTTTTACGCAAACAATTTCTAAGAGAGCAACTAAAAGAAAAT
>CM042148.1:82185489-82200489 GCA_023376005.1 Doryteuthis pealeii
GAGAGAGAGAGAGAGAGAGATAATGGGGGAGAGAGGGAGAGACACACACACACATGTACACGTTCACAGATACACACACACACACATATATATATGTATATATACATATATATATATACATATATCTATACAGTGGTACCTTCACTAATATACACATGTTTATATGTACATATAAATGTATATATATATATATATATATATATATATATATATATATATAAATCAAGGTACACGATATATATATACTTAGTCATACATATATATATATATATATATATATATATATATATACATATATATATATAATATATGAAATATATATATATATATAATATAATATTATATATATATATATATATATATATATATATCAAGGTACCATGATATTTATATACTTAGTCATATATATATATATATACATATATATATATATATATATAATATAAATATATATAATAATATATATATATATAATATATATAATATATATTATAAATATGTATATATATATATATATAACATAAATATATATATCAGTCATGAATATATATATATATACAACTTATATATATATATATATATATATATATATATATATATATATATTCATTCACAGATACCGTGTTTCTACGTATTACGTCTCATCAGTGTTGCTAGATTTAGCAGGGTACCGGGATTGAAAACAGACCGATTTATCATCAGTTAGACTTTTTAAGGATGATCGTATATATATATATAATATATATATATATATATATATATATATTAATATATTTAATAATTTTGGATTGTTAAATACATTATTACAAAGTTTCATAAACAACATTTAAAGAGTGTGTAAACGCAAACAATGCTGATCAGAGAATTTGAAATCCGTTTCTAAGATTTCACTAACATGGTGCTAAATATAACACAGCGTACTTTTAAGTCAACGCAACACACGCACACATAGATAAACACGCCTACGTATGATAACACGCACATGTACACACACATATTCATATAACTATCATTCTACTACTTAACAGACTATCATGGCTAATATACGTTTATAAACAAATTATTTATCTATCATAATATATATATATATATATATATATATATATATATATATATATAGAGAGAGAGAGAGAGAGAGAGAGAGAGAGAGAGAGAGGTGTGTCAAGAAAGTATCGTGTTTAAATCTGTATTTACCAGAAAAGAAATCAAGAATGAATGGAATGTTATTTTTTCTCAGAATACAAGGAGTGTCAAAAAATACCAAAAATTTCCATATTTTTGACATAGCTTATATATATATATATATATATATATATATATATATATATATATATTATTTATCTATCTATTTGCGAATATGTTTTTGAAATCTCTAGTTCGTGCTAGGGATTGTCTGCTACAGATTGTCAGAAATTATGTCTCACATCCCTATCTCACACCCCACCTCTGAATTACACATATCTGCAACGATGTTCCGTTTTACGGTCCATTGATTGCCTGGAATTAATTCATAATGGTTTCACTATAAGTGTGGGAGAATATCAGCATGGGATAATGTTAGAGGTAACTTGGGGAATTGCTGTCATTTCTCTTATGTCTATCTATTCCCAAAAATATTTACTTTTAGATTCTTGACTTTTAATGTATCATGTGTACTACCACCACTACCACTACCACTACCACTACTACTACTACTATTACAATAACTACTACTACTACTACTACTCCATCCTGTTGTCTGGTGCTATAGAATACATCAACCACACCTCTGCATAGGGGAAAAATCACCACAGTCTGGACACCTGCTGACCGGAGGTGGTGAATATTTACCACGTTCCCCACGTGTACGGGTTAGGCACAAGGCCCTATTAATGTGGGACGACCCACGAACCGAAACTCATGCGAGGCGGGTCCAAAAAATGCATTGATACCGTCGGTACTCCCCCTCAAGGGAACGCCTCAGGCACCGTGTAACAATCCCAGCCCCGCCTCTTCAAATCGAGTGGACAGGCGTTGCTTGGGGGGACGGCCCCCTAGAATCAATGATGTTAGCTTACGCGGTCCGGGGCCCTCCGGTCAGAATCCTGGTGAAAAGAGAAAAGATGAGTAGGAGAAGCTCTCACTTTTGACTAACGAGAAGAATGCCCCTTTAGTTTGAATTCCGAGTTTTCCTTCATTTAAGACTGCCTTAACTTACGAGTTTTCCGAGTTACGAGTTAATTTTTACCTCGTGCAGAGAGCTCGATATTAATGTACGAGCGAGCTTCAGATACGCTTATTCGATTGACCGGTTGCCATACCAAGGTTAAAGAGACCAACCTTCCCTACTGTTTACTAGTAAAAGTCGTCGGGGCGGCCTAATATCGGTATCAGCTAATCAGCGAGAGAGTCTATCCCCTTTTCACTAGCGCTAGACCAAGGAGATTATCTTGGCGGCTGAGGTGGAGCGCCACACCTATCATCAGCTCCTTACTTTACCGCACAGATCCCTGTGCTACTCTTACGCTGAGTCGGCGAGGACCGGTATCGAACTAGGAACCTTGTGGTTTCTAGCCGAACGCGCTACCGACTGAGCTAACCCGGCCCTATTGGAGGAAAATACTTGGATTCAAACCTTTTCTGAGAGTATTAGCGCAATGTGAAACGCAAACAGCCACGTCCATGAATTGAACCCATGTCACCGTGTCCATTTCTTACGATAGTAATCATTACACCAAGCGCCCTCACATATAATACTGGAAAGGTTGAGTGAATACATACATACTTTGGGTTGCTGGTTGGTTGGTTGGTTGGTGGTTGGTTGGAATTTTACGGCATGTCAACTTATGCTGGGTCATTTTATGCTGAAGACGTTTTGTTTTATTCATTCTTCATGGCATTCTTTTTTTTTTTTTTTTTTTTTGAAACTCAATTTTTTTAAAAACACATTTTTGAAACTCAGTTTTAAGATATGTAACTTATAGACGGGATCCAAACAGGTACTACCACTCCGGGTCAGAGAGAACCTGGGAGTAATGGCGGTGTTGTGTTGTGTGGGACCATGAAAATAAGACGGAAGAATCTACTCCAAAATAAATAGGATCCAATCTTTAAAACACATTTTTGAAACTCAGTTTTAAGATATGTAACTTATAGATGTGATCCAAACAGGTACTTCCACTCCGGGTCAGAGTGAACCTGGGAGTAATGGCGGGTTTGGGTTGTGTTTGATCTTTAGAATAAGACGGAACAATCTACTCCAAAATAAATAGGACTCAATCTTTATAACTCAGTTTTAAGATATGTAACTTATAGATAGGATCCTAACAGGTATTAGCATTCCGGGTCAGAGTGAACCTGGGAGTAATGGCGGCGTTGGGTTGTGTTTGACCATGAAAATAAGACAGAAGAATCTACTCCAAAATAAATAGGATTCAATCTTTAAAACTCAGTTTTAAGATATGTAACTTATAGATAGGATCCTAACAGGTATTAGCATTCCGGGTCAGAGTGAACCTGGTAGTAATGGCGGCGTTGGGTTGTGTTTGACCACGAAAATAAGACGGAAGAATCTACTCCAAAATAAATACGAACCCTGACAATACAAAGCCGATATCCCGGGAAGCTGACTCTTTTAGTCCGGCTTTTGGTAATAATCTTCCGAATTATAATAATGCCAGCTTTTTTTTTCTAGATTTTATTCTGGTATTTTGCTATTTTGAAGATGCCAAAAAGGGTTTCTGATAAGCTGCCTCGATGCGAGGATCACGTGGTAACAGGGCCGAGTACGGCACGCAACATGGCTGTCATTTCAATGTAATGGAAAGCGTTCGCTATGCAAATAGACGCCGAGCGGCGCAGATGGAATTTCTCGGCTCCTTACATCTACGCCCCACTTTGACAGATGCCCGTTCGTTTTTGCTTGAGGACCGATAACAAAATTCATAGGCAATTTTCTGGGGTTCTGAACCCGACATTCTCTTTCCAGTCGATACATTTATGGGTAGCTCGCTCCATCAAACACACTGCCTCCTGACAAAAGCGAGGCCGATGGTTTGCCGGCTGGCGAGGGGGAAAAACAACCCCCAAATCATTCAAATGCAACGTAGAGACTTGTTACGCGCCAAAAACAATTAGACATGAGCAAAGAAAGGGGGCGAATTTGGAAAAAAAATGAAGATGGTATAATCCTTTTCTTCAAGAAAATATACAGTGTGTATCGATAATATTGGGTTGGTATATAATAATTGCGGCTTTCTTTTTCAACAAATTTTATTTAAAAAAAAAAACAATAAATATTTGTTCATATATTATATATATATATATATATATATATATATATATATATATGTGTGTGTGTGTGTGTGTGTGTGTGTGTGTGTAAACCATCCAAGTAAGACGAGCAAGATATGCTGGACACTGCTGGAGAAGCAAGGACGAACTCATAAGTGAAGTTATGTTTACCTGTGGACACTTACACATGGACACACAAGTGTGGGTCGACCAGCAAAATGTACATCAATAAAATGCGGATTTTGAACGTCATTCTAAAGACCTTCCAATAGAGATTGATAGTGTATGTGTGCCTGTGCGTGTGCGCGCCCGCGTGTGTGTGTGTGTGATAGATAGATAGATAGATAGATAGATAGATAGAGAGAGAGAGAGAGAGAGAGAGAGAGAGAGAGAGAGATTTTTTAAAAATTTGTTTCATAAAAATAATCCTCTCTTTTTACAATGCGTATCATATATCATATATTTTATATTTCAGAATGTACATCAAAAATCATATATTGTATAATTGTATATATGTTTATATCTATGTATGTGTTTATATATATATATGTGTGTCTGTGTGTGAGGTCAGGTCTTCTTTCTTACCTGCTTCTAGTACCATGTAAACTAGTACTACCTGTTCCATGGTCAGGACAAGACATGTCTTCTTTCTTACCTGCTACTAGTACCATGTAAAATAGTACTACCTGTTCCATGGTCAGGACAAGACATGTCTTCTTTCTTACCTGCTACTAGTACCATGTAAACTATTACTACTTGTTCCATGGTCAGGACAAGACATGTCTTCTTTCTTACCTGCTACTAGTACCATGTACTACTACTACTTGTTCCATGGTCAGGACAAGACAGGTCTTCTTTCTTACCTGCTACTAGTACCATGTAAACTATTACTACTTGTTCCATGGTCAGGACAAGACAGGTCTTCTTTCTTACCTGCTACTAGTACCATGTAAACTATTACTACCTGTTCCATGGTCAGGACAAGACAGGTCTTCTTGCTTACCTGCTACTATACTACCTGTTCCATGGTCAGGACAAGACATGTCTTCTCTCTTACCTGCTACTAGTACCATGTAAACTAGTACTACCTGTTCCATGGTCAGGACAAGACAGGTCTTCTTTCTTACCTGCTACTAGTACCATGTAAACTAGTACTACCTGTTCCATGGTCAGGACAAGACAGGTCTTCTTTCTTACCTGCTACTAGTCCCATGTAAACTAGTACTACCTGTTCCATGGTCAGGACAAGACAGGTCTTCTCTCTTACCTGCTACTAGTCCCATGTAAACTAGTACTACCTTTTCTATGGCCAGTTTCCTGGCTTGTCTGGTGGGGTGGGTATGTGGACACCCAGCATCCCTAAAAAGAAGCTATCAAAGGACGGATGAGTTCCAGGGGAGCCAAAGGCCATACACATCGATCAGAAATTATATCCATTCGTCATGTTATGCTCTACCACTTCGAGAAAGGTTGGAATGCAGAACAGTAATTTCATGATCTTAATGAACTCTTTGGTGAAGGACAATCAGCAAAAAATAAAATTAGAAAAGTTTAAATAGGGTGATACAAATCTAGCAGAGGAAGTAGAAAGAGGTCGACTATCAAAGTTCAATGACTAGACACTTTTGGCAGCTGTGGAAGAGGACGAAAGATTGGCAACAAGAATGTTGGCCGAAGCTTCAATGGGGACCATTCGAGCATCGTTTGTCGTCTCAAAATGCTCGGAAAAGTATGGAAATAGTTTGAAAGGGTCCCTCACAAATTCTCCGATAGAGAAAAAAATGAGCGTGTTCGATTTTTTTTCTAAATAAAATTTGTTGAAAAAATTCCGCAATAATTATGTACCAACCTGATATAAATATTGCAAAAATAGAGGATGAATTACGCACGGATGTATTGTTACATAATCATTAGATACCTAATGATTATGACAATAGTGTAGAAATCATATTAGTGCAGCTGATGGCCTTGAGGGTGAGTGACGGCGCTTGACCTCGATCTCACCTTGCGTTCTGGGGATGGAACGTGAGAACCAGAAGGCCCCCTTCCGGTTTAAGGGGTAAGCAATTCAGTTAGTCAGTTACAGTTAGAACTTAGAAGCGAAGCTAGCAAGATGTGAGTCTCACTGCGCAGTTGTCTGGTGTGGGGAATCTACGAATAAAGTAACATCATCGTAAATCGAAGTCTTGTGTTTATTACTAAAAACTAACAATGACACAGGGCTTCTGATAACAAGAAATCCCTAGCACCAGAAACCAGACCCGGAATCCTCAATAGAAGACCAGACGAGACCTTAGAAGATATACCAGACCAAGATAGAAGATAGAAGAAGCAAAGCCGGCCAGAGAAGAATAGACGACAGAGTAAGAAGTAAGAGAAGTATATAACATATATTATATGTATTAGATACTCACTGGATGCCCCAGCTGGTTATGGTTGGCGACCTGTATTGCTTAAGGACAGAATCTTGGTGGCTGAGCAGTCTATGACATAAAACATTCCACTTACTTGTGCAAGGCAGACGATCGGAGTGACCCTCTTTGATGAATAGGCTACTCATGTCTAACCCTAGCACCTATATTATTGTCCTATACTTGCAACCTTGTATCACATCTTACTCATGATTGTCCCCACCATAGCACTATATTGTATAAAAATATGATGAATTAGAATATAATGAATTATGTGTTTTAATATGTTTCAATGTTTATTTTTTTTTATAAATAATATTTTCCTTTGGCGTAATAAATTTGGAAACTTAAATGTTTTTGTGAACTTATTATCATTAACAAAATTGTGAAAATTCCCTCTGTTGATCTGAGAAAAATAAACTTACCACAGCAAATCCATTATTACCCTGGTAATGGGATGGACGCCAACCTCGAGATAAAACTTAGATAACTTATATGATCAGAAGATACGTTCTTTAAATGCATGCACGTAGTCTAATGATTAGAGTCGTGGGAAATGGACTCGTCGACCCGAGTTCAATTCCTGGGCGAAGCTGATTGCATTTCACATGGCGCTAATAACCTTGGAAAAGGTATGAATCCAATTCTCCCCCAGCTATGGGTAAATAGCAGGGTAGACTGGACTCTTTAACCATGGCTAGGAGAAGGAAAATTGTTAATTCAAAATTGTTAAACTCCGCTTAAAAAATTGACCTTGTGTCGCATTCTGCTCGTGCGGAGGGGTTGGTAAATAATAGTGATGCGCAATTATCATTGCCAATTTCGGGTTCTTGTACATCATATTGGCTCCAATAGCAACCCCGGTCTGAATGCGAAATTGTCAGGGACGCCGACCTGAAATCGCCGTGCTACTCGTCTTGAAGTTGCAAACTCAAATGATAAAAGCTACAAAAGATCAACCGTTTAAATTGAAAAGCCTCCGTCATTGCAAGCCAATGAGAAAAACCCATCTACCCTTTAATTCCCGTATAATGGAATTTTTGGTGTCTTCCCGTTTCAATTGGAGTTACCTTTCATGGATCCAGATTACGCTATGTTAGTCCCTTCTATAGAATAGCCTAATTGATTTACTTGTTCTAACATACTACCTCCATGACCTCATCAAACAGTTACATAAAACTACACACTAACCATTACACAATGGACTAGTTTTATTCCCTACCCATCAAAAATATTAAGATAGCAGTAACAAAGAATTCAAACATCATTGGCTTGGGGTCATATGGATAAACGTATAAAGCTATGGAACAACGTAGACGGCAAAAATCGACCAATATTAAGACAGAGGCGAGGTATGTAAAAGCCGATTGCTCTGTGTGTAGGGGGAAAGGGGAAGAATCAGGGTCTGCTTGGGTCGACTGGGAGAAAAAATCTAATTTTGTAAGACCCGAAACTTTTAAGGGACCCAAGAATGTGACATTGCTAATGACTTGCTTCTTCTCATCAAAAATATGTAGTATGCGGAAAATGTATCTAAATTTCGCTCGTACCTCAAATTTTAGCTCACAAGGGAAAGCAAAAAAAATCAACGAAATTGTAATAGTTTGCACCAGATCTCTTCAGTGACGTCACATTAATAAACAAAAATAATTCATTATCACTTTTTCTCATATAGCTTCGGTCAACACACACATGTATGATATGGGTATCAATGAATGTGCCCAACACGTGGTGTAATGGGTAGCAAGCTAGATTCACAGACCATTGTTAGTGAGTTCGATTCCCACTGGGCACATCATACATCTGGCCTTGTGCCACATCTTAGTAAATAACTAAAAATCTCAGTAAAATGCTGAACCGTACAGCGTGTTTGTTATTCTGATTTTCTCGCAATATATAACACGACTGACAGCACGTAACTCGGAAAACTTGTAAGTTAGGGAAAGTCCAAGTATCACTGTATATCATTTATATATCAATACTGCTGTTTCGAAACCTTCCGTCCGTTATCATTCTGCAACACCGTCTGGTTAAAAATGAGACCGTCCAAATTGTTGAAGATGCTATAAAAAAATGTAAATATCTGGTATCGCTTAATCGCAGCTTTCTTATTTGTCCCATTTTATTTCACCCAATTTTTAAAATGAAGCATTACAAATGGTCTTGCGTCGCGTAAATGCCCAAACGTGAAATTAATTTAATTGAAATAAAGTTACATGCTTGTTTTATTTGTAATATTGAAATTGTGAATTACGGAAGATATTTTAATTTACGCTATGTTTTAGCGTACCAGCGTCAGGCAAATTTCAGACCCCACTTAGATATTTTTCAAGTCATGTTTTTGTTAGTATTTTGTCGGCAAATTAATGTAGAATATTTTACCCCCCCCCCCAGCCCAGATTTTTATCGGAAAATTAATGTAAATATTTTACAACCACCCCTTTTAAAAAAGAGTGAGACAGAGTTAAATCAAGATTATTATTATACATTTTAGATATTGAAGTATTTCGCAATAACTCTTAAGTAAACATATCACCCGTTGTGATAACTGAATTATCATACTGTGGTATATCCACATGACCCGCTAGTATGTATCTGATTCTTCCATTTCTGACAAAAACAATATTAGTACATATATATATAAATAAATATATATGTGTGTGTGTGTGAGTGTGTATGTGTGTGTGTGTGTGTGTGTGTATGTGTGTGGGTGGGTGGGTGTGTGGTTTTTGGTTTGTTATTAGCTCATCATTCCTTGGTTTTAGCCCCTTTATATAACCACATGGCCGTTGCAAAAATCTTGTTTATATGTTCCTGGCCTTCTTTTAATTTCCGGTATACAGTCTTCCATTTCCGTTCCCCCATTAAAACCTTGGGAATCCCGTATTCAGTAATTAATTTCTACACTTTTGGAAACGTATCGACCATTTTTATTCTTGGGATAAGTTTCTTTCTTCTTTCTTCTTTTTTCTTCTTTTCTTCTTTTTTCTTCTTTTCTTCTCCTTCTTTTTTTTCTATCATAGTTATTTTTCATGACCAATCGACGCCATTATATCCTGTTGTCCATTGAATATTTATAAAGCTTCATTTTCGTTTTCTGTTTTTTTCTTCTTTTCTTTTTATACCTTCGTTGTTTTGTCCATTCATCCCTCATATCTACAAGGATCAATACGATGCAGCTGCAGTCTTTAAGACACTCCATACTCCCTCTTCCCTCTCATCCACGTGCTGCAATTGGCAACAAAAATATCACCAGAAAAATACGTTGCTAATATTTTTCCGCCTCCTCTGTATCGTTCTGCATTTGAACACACCCGTTTCCGTTATCTGTCCAGCCGATACATTTAGAATGTACCATATCAGTCAGTCTTATTATGATTTACTCAAAAATAATCGTAGGGACATCTACATTAGCGGGAAGGTTGGCAGCAATTTGGCTAAGGATTAGCGAACTGCGCTATCAGTCCACCGTTAATGAGTTCGATTCTCAATGTGTGTCTCACGATTCTAGCTTTGTGCCAAGTTCGAATCACGCACAGGGCGGTCTTCCCATCTATAGCGCTGCTGATGAGGCCTAAGAGGCCGAAATGTACATACAGAGATTGATTTTTCTCGATTTGTTTAGCCTTACATTTAAATAGGCATTCCCGCCTATTTAATTAATTATTAATTAATTAATTTTCATAATTAGGTACGACTTCAATTAAGCACATATTCTCCCAAAAGATTGTCGACAAAAAAGGCATATCCAAACACATCGTGTTTGCATACTTATATCGTCGTGTAATAAAAGTCACACACCACACACACACACACACACACATATATATATATATATATATATATATATATATATATATAAAGTAAAGTCGTCGGGGCGGCCTAATGTCGGTATCAGCCATGCAGTGAGGGAGTCTATTCCCTTTTCACTAGCGCTAGACCAAGGAGATTAATTTAGCGTCTGAGGTGAAGCGCCACACCTACCTTCAGCTCCTTACTTTACCGCACAGATCCCTGTGCTACTCATACGCTGAGTTGGAGAGGGTGGGTATCGAACTAGGAACCTTGTGGTTTCTAGCCGAACGCTCTACCGACTGAGTTAACCCGGCTCTCCCCTTCGCACGGGTAGGATGTGATACAAGATCAATAACAGGTTTGAATTCAGTTTTCCTTCTCCTAGACTGGTTACCTAGTCAAGATTAAAGAGTCGAGTCTGCCCTACTATTTACCCATGACTGGAGAGAGCAAATCATTTGTATAGTTGTATGCATACCTTTCCCGAGGGTATTAGCGCTATATGAAAATGCAAACAGCCTCATCCAGGATTATAATCATTAGACAACGTACCTCCAACCTATCAAAATAAATTATATAACATCTTTCTTGTATTCGACGTATTAGTATACCCGTGGCTGTACACCATCTTAATCTTGTAATGTACTTATCTTTTCTGTAGCTTTTTATTAGCTTGGGCTGAGTAGCTCTTCTAACTTATTATTCAGGATCTGTCTGTCTTCTTAATGTGACGATTTGGACAGATTCCTTTTTTACCAGAGATGTTGCAAGATGATAACGGTCGGAAGGTTAAGGAACAAGAATAATGATGTATAGATAATAATAACAATAACAAATTATTAATTATCACATCGTCTACAACGTGTTGAAATGAGGAAGAGTACAATAGTGAGGGAGTAGAGAATAGTAGGTATTTACCCAGGTAGGATGCCGCCCTGTCGGCTGAGGCGTTAGAATGAACCGACTGCACCTCTGAGAAGGGGTAAGACTCCCCCAATGGGGCCACCTGTTGGTCGTGGGTGGCGATCCGTGATGCTTAAGGATAGAATCCAGGTGGATGAGCAGTTCATGACTTGCAATACTTTGACCCTATCTTGAGCTAGACGGGTGGTCGGAGAGGCCCCTCCGATCAATCGGCTGGTCACGTCAAGCCCTAGCACCTATATGATTTTCCCAACCCTATTGCCCTTATGGCAAGCTCCAACCCCTTTTTATCATATGTGTGCTAGAAGGTAGTGACTGAGGGTCTACATGTCCTTCTTCTGTTGGCTATATATACGGGGAGAGTTTTCGTTTTATTATGATTATGAGGTCATCCGTGGTTATACCCTCATAAATCTTTCTCGCTTTTTTGCTGGAGCAGCTGACTGGTACCGTATGGCTGGATTTCTTATATTTTATTTCTTGTAGCTGAGACATTTCTTCTAACTTCTGTCACTGGTCGGGTTATGCTATCGCCAAGGCCACCATTTAGTTCATAGATACAACCAAGTCATATATATTCTGTGATCACATTTTTATTCTGAAATAGAACTTTCTCAACCAAAATCATCACGTTATACAAATGCTGGAACAGTCACTTTTTACTATTCAACCGTCTGACTATTGCCTAATACACATGAAGCTTATGTGTAAATTAGCACTATACTATTATATTTGAGATTATATATATATATATATATATATATATATATATATATATATATATATAGTTTAAATAGTATGACAGTCTGAGCCCTTCAGCCTTGGGTAGGTAATCAGTCTAGGAGAGGGATAACTCTGAATTCAAAATTCCTGAGGTCGGTCGTTGATTGGGTTTGTGGCAACCCTTGATGCCACAAACCCAATCAACCCAATTCTTTCCTATCGGCTGAGCCAAAAAGTGTGGATGGTCCAACACAAGCCTTCACCACTATAAACAAATCACTGTGTGGATGTTCATTATATGAACACTCATACGTCGATCGACGGGAGAGTCCATCATATATATATATATATATATGATCGTCTGTTTACAGACTGGATATCTCTGGGTATCGTAATATATATATAAATAAATGTATGTATTTAATAGTTTAAACACCACCCCTTTACGACAGCTGTCAAATGGCCGAGAGGTTAATGAATCGGGCGGACGAAAAGTTAGTCGGGTTTTGCTTCTGGTCAGAGGTAGTTGCTGTGTCTAGCCACACTGAAGAGACGTAAAACGAGTAGGATGTGACGCAAGCAAATTGCTTAAGCGGAGTTTAACAATTTTGAGTTTTTTCCTTCTCTTAGACTGGTTGCCTAACCAAGGTTAACGAGTCCAGTTCGTCCTCTTATTTACCCACAGTTGTAGGGAGAAGAGTTGGATTCATACCTTTCCCAAGGGTATTAGCACAATGTGAAATGCAAACAGTCTCGTCCAGGATTCGAACTCGTCTCGTCGTGTCCCTTTGCTACGACGATAACCATTACACCTCAATGTATGAGTCGTAATTACTGATCACGTGATCTTATTTCGAGGACCAAGGCAGGAAATGATGCGAAAATAGATTTTCAAATTTGGCCAGAAGAATAGTATAGGTCGTTTATTAAATAAAAATAGCTTATATCTTCAGGATCTGTTGGGGATGGGGGGGGGGAATGACCTAGTTACTTTTTTAACTCTCGGCCTACCAAATTTCCCCCACGGCCGTACCAGATTTTCTTGGTATTTTTTTACCTGTATGATGATATATTCCAAAGTTCACAATCCTTTCACATTAGAACTTATTCTATTAAAATCATCATCATCATCATGTCGCGCAGGCAGCACGGATATCCAAGACGATCTCTCGCCAACCTTCCCTATCATTCATCGCCACAGGGAGCTCCTCTTCGCTGCAGCCAGCATCTTTACATAGCTGGTCGATATAAGTCCTTGCTGGGCGGCCCACACTGGCATGTCCATGTGTTGGCTTCCACAGGAGAACATCACTTATGAGTTCATCCTTGCTTCTCCAGCAGTGCCCTGCATGCCTAGTCCGTCTCACTCGGATAGTCTGTGAGATAGGGGGCAGGTGACCATACAGCTGCTCCCTTGTGGGATGCTGTTTCCACGACTTGTTCAGAACTGCTCGCAGCATTCTTGTGCAGCACCCATCTAGCTTATTTTCGAGGCGCCTCGTTAGGGTCCAGGTAGTGCAGCCATACAGTAGTACTGATATGACTACAGCCTGGAAGAGATGTCGCTTTAGCTTGTCAGTGAGATCAGACTTCCATATGACAGACAATTTGTTTGTGGCCATCCATGCCTTTCCTATTCGTGTGTTAATATCGTTATCTGTGGATGAGATATTACTACCCAGGTACGTGAATTGTTCTACTGGCTTAAGGGCTTACCGTCTAACGTGGAGATGTCTCCTTTCTTTCTGAAGCTCATGAACTCTGTTTTGGCAGAGTTCACATGCAGGCCGATGCTTTTTGCTGCCTCCTCCAGGCTATGCAGTAGTGTCTCAGCCTGTGCCGGTGTATCTGCAAGAAGTGCGAGGTCATCAGCATAGTCTGCATCTGTGACTGTTTGTGCAGGATATCTCCTGCTTCTTGCTTTTCTTAGTGTAAAACCTTTTTCTTTATGGTATCTAAAGATGTTCGGAGTACATAGTCTAGGCATATTATAAATATATATGGTGCCAATGTATCACCTTGTAGGACTCCGGCGACGATGTCAAAAAAATCCGTATCGCCATCAGGTGAGCGTACCATTGCTTTAGTATCTTTGAGAGCATCATTATAGCGTCAGTAGTTTCTTTGGGGAGACCATATGCCAGTAGTATTTGTTCCATTTTCCGTCTATGTATAGAATCAAATGCTTTGGAGAAATCTACGAATAGTAATGTTGCCTCCAAATTCTTTGCTCGAACCCCTTCTATGATGCGTCGTACAGTCAGGATTTGAGAGGTTGTGGACCTATTTCTGCGGAAGCCATTTTGGTTTTTCCTGAGGACTTTCTCTATCTCGGGTCGGATTCGATTAAGAAGAAGGGCATTATATATCTTAGCTGCAATGGCAGTAAGGGTTATGCCTCTGTAGTTTTTAGCTATTCCTAGGTCTCCTTTTTTGGGGAATGGGACAATGCATCCTTTCGTCCATTTATCTATTCTGTTTTGCCTATATACTGCGTTGCATAGCCTAAGAAGTATGTCATTGAACTTACCTGACTTCCATACATCGGGGGGTATTTCGTCAAGTCCTGCAGCTTTTCTGCCTTTTAGTTTTTTAGGACTTCGTTGAGTTCTTCTGTTGAAAAATCCCCTAGTTTGATATCTAATTGTCTATCTATGATTTTTTGGATGTTATTTTCTATGATTTTAGGTGGGTTCCCCAGAAGTTTCTGGAAGTGGTCTTTCCATTTCTGAAGTCTATCTTTTTGGCTGGTTGCCTTTAGCTTTGATCTAGAGGTACCTTTCCTACCGCTAATTTCGTTCACTGTTTGCCAGGCTAATCTCGATTGTCTGTCTTCCACTGATTGTCTGATATTACTTATTTGTGCTTGGATATA
>CM042148.1:82205489-82217989 GCA_023376005.1 Doryteuthis pealeii
GCATAAAAAATAAAAAACCTAACATCAATAAAATAGCATTTAAAGTCGGATACAACATATTAGATATTTTTAATAACTAACACACTTAACTTACACTCCCTTCTTAAAAAAAATAATAGACTCTCCAAATTTAATAAAAACATAGATAAAAGAACAAAAAAAATGAACTAAAACCAACTTATATACCCCATGATGACGACTGGCGAAACAGTCGAAACGCTCGGGATAACAATATGGGAAACATTCTATATCAATTGGATCCAAACACCAAAAAGATCGTCAGGCGACTGGAAAAAATAGAGATCCAAAAATTGATGAAAGAGTACTCCGCGTTATTTAATAACACATGCCTGAAATATATATATATATATATATATATATATATATTATATATATATATACTTTTATAGAACATTTTCTGGTATTTCTTTTGTTGATTTTCAAACACTTTGGAAACTTTATAAAAAGAATTTCTTTTACAAGAACTTTTTCTCCTGACGATGACCTCAGGTCAAAACTAGTCGAGTACAATTCAAAAGTGAATAACATAAAAGAAATATTCTTTTTGTCTTATCATCTTTTGTTATACAAGCACACACACATACATACACACACAATATATATATATATGTATTTTGTTTGTTTATTGTGTGTGTGTGTGTGTGTGTGTGTGTGTGTGTAACATTATTAAGACGAACAAGACATGTTGGACACTGCTTGGAAACAGGGACGAACTAATAAGTAGCGTTCTCAGGTGGGCACCTGCATATGGACAGAGCAGTGTAGGCAGACCAGCCAAAACTATATCATTCAGTTCTGTGTGGTTTCTGGATTCGGTTGGAAGTACCTTCCAGGGGCGATGACCGATTGGGACGGCTGGTAAGAGAGAGTTATGGGTATCCGTGGGGTCAGAAATTGTAGAATAATTAAGCTAAGTTCCAATCTTCAGGTTTCATCCTGCCTGCAGCGCCATATTGAAGTCAGTCAGTCAGTCAGTCAATCAGCACACACACACACACACACACACACACACACACACAATCTTTTGTTATACAAAACTACCCCGTGCATTGTCCAGGTTTCTCCCCTGTAATCGGCCAGGTCGTAATGGACCAATTCCCTCTCAAAGGCCACTACGCCCGCGCAATGGGGGAGGGGAGATGTAGAATAATCAAGCACCAATTACCGTTGAATTGGTAAGACACGGCAACAAGCAGTCGTAACTGAATACGAACCTATCTTGCTGCGATCCTACTGCAGAATGACAGGGTATTTATGAAACTCCACAATATCATAGAAACCAAGCAGCCAATCAGAACTCAAAGAATGGAATCACCCAAATGCATGAATGGACTATTCTTGATTTCCATAAATACCAACTGTCTTGGACACTGCTTCAGTTGTGCTTAGCCAGTTGCTGTTGTTCAAACTAACAGTAGACTGACTGACTGACTGACTTCCATAAGAATGATCTGATGATGATGATGATGATGATGATGATGAAGAAGAAGAAGAAGACACATTAAAAGGGATTAACCAAAAACACCATCATCGAAAAATAATGGAAGTTCCTCAATGAAACAAAAGAAAATTCAAGATTCATTATCTGTGCTGAATGCAAGACATAATCCTAATTCTACGAAAAGATAATAATTTTTTCAAACCACCTTGTCGGATGGGTCTTTAAAATACCCAGGCTGCACCTATGCAGAGAAGTAAGACCCCCCCTCTAATTGGGCCACTTGTTGTTTGTGAGTGGCGACCCTTGATACTTAAGGATGGAACTCTGATGGGCTGAGCAGTCCATGACATGCACCACTAATCTTTAGCCCTTACTAAGTCTATCAATAGGTTGGTCACGTCAAGCCCTTGCACCTACATGAATGTCTCAACCCTAATGTCATTATTTCAAAACCAACCCTTTCTATCCTATATATACTAGAAGACGCTGGCTGAGAGTCCTAATGTCCTGGGTATGACATTAAACTCTATTAGATGGTGAAGTTCCATTCCTCGAGCTGTGGGGAATATGGAGTACACCTTCATCACCATTACTCCCAGGTCCACTCTGACCCGTAGTGGTAGTTACTGTTAAAGTCTCATCTATGTGTTAAATAGAATAAAAGTATTTTTAAAAATGTTTTTAAAAAATGAGTTAAAAAAAAATGAATACCCATCAATGAATAAAACAAAAACGTCTTCGGCATAAAATAACCCAACAAGGGTTGACGTACTGTAAAATCCAACCAACAAACCAGCCAACCAACCAATCAACCAATAAAGTACCCCGAGCAAGGCTTGAACTCGGTTTGCTATTTCCATTTTCCGTGCCGTTAATTGAGAAACCACCAACGTATGAATCCAACTACTCTCCCTCTAGTTATGGGTAAATAGTAGTTCAGACTGGTCTTTCTAACCTTGCAATGACAACATGTCTAGGAGATGGAAAACTTAAAATAAAACTTTAAAATAATCTTAATTTAACTCTCACACTTTTTTTCTTTCTTTCCTTCTTTTCATCTTTTCGTCATGTTCGATTGAAATAGATTAGTGTTATCGCTTCTGCGTGCTCACCTCTCTCTCTATCTTTCCCCTACTCTCTTTCTTTCTTTCTTATATTTTTCTGTGTAGCATGCTCTTTTTCTTCCCTTTCTTGCTTTATAATAAAAACAGAATGGTCCATTATCTAGCTGATGTGATGACACTCATAAGAAATAAGAATTTGATAGATAAGCCAGACTAGATAATCAGGATTTACATTTTTGCATTTCATCGTGGACTATTTGGATGGACTCATTTTGAACAAGAGGGTGTCGCAAGATGATAATGGTTGTCAAGCTCCGATTAAAAATTGACCTTGTATAACATCCTCCTCATTGCAGATGGGTTGGATACATACATACACCAGAACAGGATAACTTGAGGATTATACATATTTAGCAAAGTTTAGACCAAGTTGTATGAGCATTAGTCGGACGAAGACGCCTTCCATTATAAACCAATCAACATGCAGCTTTGACTTAACTGCAAAGCTTTGTTAAGTAATTCACTTGCACATATTTACACAATGTTTTCCCGGCTTTAACAACCAGCGTATTACATCACCTGTATTAATATATATTACTCCCCGTGTAAAATATAAACTTATTACACCACCTGTATTACGCCCCGTGTAAAATATAAACCTGAATATAATAATAAATGGTATGTGCACAAAACTTCCAGCTATGGGTAAATAGTAGGACAGACTGGGCTCTTTAAATTTGGCATTGCAACTGGTCTAAGAGAAGGAAAACTGAATCCAAACCTGTTAAACTCCACTTAAAAATTTACCCTGTGTCGCATCTCGCTTGTGGCAGAGGGGTTGGTTGAATGGGTTTACGGCATGTAAACCCATTGGGTTATTTTATTCCAAAGACGTTTTCATCTCATTCATCTTGATGGGTATTCATTTTTTTTAAAACTCGATTTATTTAAACAATTTTTTTCTACGAACAAATGGTATATCCACAAACCCCTCCAGCTATGAGTAAATAGTAGGTCAGACAGGGCTCTTTTATCTTGCTACAGCAATCGGTCTAGAAAAATGAAAACTCTTATTTAACTTGTTTAACTCCGGTTAAGACAAAATTGACCTTGTGTCGCATCCTGCTCGTGCGGACAGGTTGGGTAAACACGTACTTGCACCACCAACATCTCCATAACTACATTGGGAGTTGAATAATCTTAAAATACTCCGTTATTGAATAAATACGTTAATGTTTATTACTCACCTAAGAGTTGTTTTTCTAAACAAAAATAAACCCATTATACCTGATCACATTGAATGGTGCCACCCAGTTGAATTGAGAAAAAGATAAAATCGTTCCAACGCGTTAGATTTTTCTTCCTCTCTCGGCCCACGTGGGGGTGACAATCTAACTAATCGAACCGTATGGTTTATTTTCTCCAACCAGTTATCACCTGATAGCTGCAAAGCTCTGCATTCTAGGATCAGCATCATCTCTGAATTCGCTGGCATTGAGAAGATAATCTTTTTTTGTTTCTTTTTTTTTTGTTTCTTCTTTACAAAGTCAACAGTGTTATAAAAAGAATCGGATGCACTTATTCCATCCATACGATTATTTATCTATCGCACTATGTTAATATCCATCTATCTATCTATCTTGTCGGCTGAGGCATTAGAATACACCAAATGCACCTCTGCAGAGAGCTAAGACCCCTCCCCCAAAATGCGTGGCAACCCCTGATGCTTAAGGATGGAACACCTGTGGCTGAGGATATGCCACTTCGCCAGTTTATTCATTTGTAACTTATTAAATAGTTTGGAAACTTTTTTTTTTTTAATTCTAAAACATTTTTCATAATTTTTTTTCTCCCGACGATAACATAAGTCCGAAACTAGTTGAGGACAATAAAAAAATAACATGAAAAATATTCCTGTTTGTCTTATCACTTTTTGTTCATCGTATATATATATATATATATATATATATATATATATATATATATATATATATTTCTGTAGTTAGGATCTAATATCTCAATATATATATATATAATATATATATATATAATATATATATATATTTTTTATTTTTTTTTTTCTGTAGTTAGGATCTTTCTATGTGTGGTTTAACCAAGCAGATGCAGGTAGACCATAATAAGAGCTCAATGTGCCTAATACCAGTGAATGGAAGGACAGAGAACGATATTCAGTAAATGAACGAAAAAACATTAAACTTGCTTCATTACAATAATACGGTTGAAATAAATTATTGTAATGAAGCAAGTTTAAAGTTTTTTCCTTCATTTATATATATATATATATATATATATATATATATATATATATGATGGCACTCCGATAGTACTCGGGACCTGAACTTTGGTGAACTTATACACGAATTCCACCCAAATATTAAAAAGTTGGCCAGAAAACTCGAAAAGATCAAAAATAAAATTGTTAAACAGGAGATGTGTCTTTTGTTTAATTCTACACACACACACACACACACCACACACACACACACACACACACACATATATATATTATATATATATATATATATAAACAAAAAAACTCCAGACGGTGTAAAAATTTATTTTTGAAAGACATTGCCTGAGAGGGTGGGAGTTAAAAATTCAATGTCAGAGGGTTTGAATCATATGTAAATAAAATCATCAAATTTATTAAAGGGGTAAAACAAAAAAAATATTTTGAAATGGAAACTTAGTTCTGTCACCCTCAAATAAAATGTTGTGCGCATCTATCAATTATTAATTAAATAATTATTTTGAACATTGTACACATAAATTTTACAGAAAATTGTAGGTATCTATTTATTGGTAATTCTTTTAGTTAATTTCTTGTTACTGAAAAAATGTGGAGAGTAAAAAATCATTTTAAAAATTGATTACAAATTTCGCAAATATTTTTTCCATTTAAAGTGATAATGTAATTTTTTAATCAATTAATCATAGTTTATATCGTTTATTTATTTAAATAATATATATAGTTTATTCATTTAAATTGTCATTATTACAATGTAAAGGATTCAAATGTTGATTTAAGGAACAGCTTTCATTTATTTTATTAATATTAATTGTTTTTTATTTTACGTATTGGGGATTTTGGGTTTGTAACGGACGCAGTGACGTAGTTTTGGTTACAGACAAATATCTTCACTAGCACAAAAAAACACCCTCCGGTTGGTGTACAATAACATTTTTGAAAGATATTACCTGAGGGGGTGGAATTAAATGAATGAAATAAAAGCTTTTTTTTTTTTAATTACTTACTTACTTAAAAGGCATCATATTCATTCCACTTCACTGGGATATTTGATTTTACGGCTGTAGGGATCACCAAAACGTTTCTAAACATTTCTGATTTAATTATTTAGACTCTTATCTTTAGAGAAAAATTTTAAAATCGTACGAGTAAAATATATTTTGATCTGATTTCATAAAATTAAATAGGAAGTGGGTTGACCTAGTAAAAAAATATTTCCGCTAATAAATTTTAAGAAAAACTACTTTAAACATAAATTAATTCAAAGGTGAATAAGTATCGAAATTTTCGTGAAAATGTGACTATTAATTGATTTTTCATAGAATTTTAATATTTTTATGTAGTAATGATCCTGACTATAAATTAAATACTCATTGATAAACTTACTTAGTTCCTGAAATAACTGTGACGTAAACAGTGACATAGTTTGGGTTAATGACAAATAGAGACTGAATCTCCATTATTAATAGACTAGAACCAGTTACCCGGCGTCGCTTGGGTAGAGGTGGGGGGAATGGTAGTCTTGCAAATTCATTATTGCTGAATCGCGAGTTGGATCCTCGCAGGATGACCCATTAAAATGCATACGTAAAAAAGACCTTGCATTGATCCAGCCACTCTGAAAAGAAAAAAAAATTAATGTTTCCCATTTAAAATACTAAATGTAAAAAAATGATGCTGTTATCATTTAAATTTTATTTTTTTAAATCATTTTCCCGAATATAAATCAATTCTTCATTATTTTTGCTCAAAAAGCAAGATCTGGTAATAGTAAATGTGTATATATATATTTACATTGTCATTAATTGCTTTATTTTCGTAGTTTCCTCTGGACAAACATACACACAACTGCCCTTTATATATGTATATATAATATATAAATAATCTCCTTGTAAAAACGGTTGAGGGATTTTTTTTCTTTGTTCAAACTACGAATTCTTACTCAACTACTGTTTTATCATGAATAGGTTTGACATATTTCAAAATATAAAACCCTGGAGGATTAAAATCAGAAAGTTTTCTACTGAAATATAAAACAAGAATATTGATTTGTTTAGCAACCTTTTATTTATTTTTTATGTTATAGTTTATTAGATTTATGGTGTGTAAAAATATAAGAACAGAAATATTGTCGTTAATTTAAAAAAGAAATAAAGATTGTCAAAAAATTGATGGAAGTTTAATATTTGATCAGATTTTTCTTAGGTGGTGTACAGCTACAGATCATAGGACTACTCGTCACTAAAACGAATCTATTACTTAGGGGACGGAAGGGAATGCTTATCGGGAGATGACAATTCCTGTGAGCCCCTTTTCGTCTGTGACCAGAAAGAGAATCATTAACAACGAACTTATTAAACACACGACCTTATTTATCTATTCTTTTAGAATTTCTTTTTTTTTTAGTGCAATATCGAGTCACTTGAGATAAAGTAATGACAGATATTAGGAATTTTATGACAGTCAGGACATCCATATTACAAAATGGGGAACACTTACCTTCAGCAATCATCACTTACAACATGTAAAAAGACTGTGTTCTTATATATATTAAAACTGTTTCTAGTGCTCTTAAAAAGACTAGTTTTGATAGATAGTTTAAAACCGGTTAGCAAACTAGTCTCGCATATCTCTTACTATGGAATAGCATGTCGATCCTCGCTGGATGCCTTATATTTGCGACCTTGTGTCACATCGTGAACGGGTTGGGCAAATACTACTTTAAATTTCAGGAACCTCGCATCGTGGTATAATGTCTAGCAAGCTTCGATCTTTACTAGATGTGTTGTATACCCCTTTCCTGAGTATATATATATATATATATATATATATATATATATATATATATATATATATATATATATATATGTGTGTGTGTGTGTGTGTGTGTGTGTGTGTGTGTGAGGGGGAGATCAGAGACATCAGAAGCATTCGTATATGAATCCCGCATTTTTAAAGTCTTTATCTCTTATTACTTACTTGAGTAACTGTTTGATACTTTGGTCTGTCTCTTACGTAGCTGTAATATTTCTAAAGATGCTGGTCTGACTTTATTTCTTCTTCTTAAAATCCTGGTCTGTACAAACTGGTTCGCTATTATTAAAGACAAAATAAGGTGTATATTTTGAGTGATCACATCTTTTTATTTTAGACCTGATATCTCAACCGCGGCCGGAATGAAGGGAAAATACGATTTCTACATTATATGTCTTTCGCCAAACTGCTTGATAACTAATAAAACTTAACTTCAGTTCTCATGTGTTCCTATTGGGGGAAGCCGTGGGTTCAAGTAAAGGTCATTAATTATCAATAATATAACTTTAGCGTAGTTGGATTTTGAATTAAAATTGGTTGAAATTCAAAATCGCCTCCGATTTTGAATTTCAACGAATTTTAATTCAAAATCTAAGTACACTACAGATATAATTCATAGGCAACCCACGAATTATGAAACAGATGGCCTAATGCCAAATTTAAGATACGCTTCATTTTTGAACACACTACAATTGACATAATGGTTAACAATCTTTCCACGTCGTAATTCCTAAAAATATCGAAAAATTAAAAAGAAATCCTATCTTTAGCCAATACATTCTAGATGATATCAATATCTGTATTTTATTTATCTACACATCTCTCTCGTTCTCTCTATCTCTCTCTCTCTCTATATATATATATATATATATATATGTGTGTGTGTGTGTGTGTGTGTGTGTGCGCGTGTGTGTGCGTGTGTGTGTGTTTTATCTATTTATCGTTTTAATCTGTTTCGGGCATAAGTAATGTCAACAGAGTGGTCTTTTGTTGACATCAGCCGGGCAGCGAGGGAGTATATCCCCTTTTCACTAGCGCTAGATCTGGGAGATTGTTTGAATATCTGAGGTAGTGCGATACACCTACCATCAGCTATCCACTTTACCGAACTGATCCAACGCTTGTTACAAAAATTAAAAAAAGTTTTAACTTAAAGAAAAATGCTTGTAATCAGTTTCAGTCCGGAAAAAAGCATTTCATTATTTCCTTTTTTATTTGGAATTTTGTTTAGAATACACTGACTGTATCCTTTGCAGAGGGGTCAGACTCCCCCAAAATCCATCGAAAGGGGTATTCTAGGTATGACACTAAACTACATCTGCTTGTGAGAATCCAGTTAAAAAAAATGTAAATCTAAATGTTGTATCCCGAGATGTAGGATATACAGAATTGATAATAAAAACAGGGAATATGTTAACAATAACAATATTTGTTTTATTTATTCTCACTGACAGGGAATACAGTGGAATGGTTTTGGATTCAGTTCGGCTTGATGTAGGATACGCGTGTGTCACGTACCGTGCTCGGTTCTTGTCTCTGGCTGTCAGTATTTTGTCCTCCTCCTTTTTGGAGAGTTTCCGGTTCGAATCGTTAGGGGGAGATAACTCTCCAAAACAATAAATAAACGTGATTCCCTAACCTCTATGTTTAAAATAACCGTAGAAACTAATCAATAGACTGATCTGACACAATGGTATGGAATAAAGAGGAGTTTAGACAAAACTAGGAAGACCAAAGAATATATCGGTCGAAATTGTGTGTCAAATAAAAATTTAAAAAAACTCTGAAGAGAAAAGTTTAAATATTGTATGGAATAACTAAATTCTTATCAGAATTCTTGATAAATTAGGAAGGCTAAATATATATATAATATATATATATATATATATATATATATATATATATATATATATATATATATATATATATATATATGTTTGATACATTAAATATGAAAACATCTGTTTAAATATTGTATGGAAATATTAAATTTTATTGAAATTTTAGACAGAAATAGAAAGACCAAAGAATATATTATTTTATGACATTTTTAGATGAGGCTTGATAATTTATATTTTTTTGATTCTTCGGTCTATAGACCTCATCTTCATTGTTATATACACAATATTTCGTAAATGTTGTGTATATAACATGAACAAAGGACAATAGTCCTAAGAAACCAAATAATACAAAGAATATATCGGTCGAAAATGTGCGTTATGTATAACAAATATGATGACAGCAATTAAAGTATATAGAATAACAAAATACTTGTCAGAATTTTTGATAAAGTTACGAAGATCAAAGAATATATTAGTCGAAACTTTGTGTTAAATATAACAAATATGGAGACAAAAATTTAAATATTGTATGGAATAATGACAAATCTAGGAAGGCCAATGTTGTTATTTCTTTCTTTGTCAATTTTATCTATACATATATAAAGGGCAGTTGTATGTATATGTATGTCCGGAGGAAACTTCGAAAATAAAACAATCAACGACAAAGTAAATATATATACACATTAAATATCACCAGGGCTTGGTTTTTGAGCAAAAATAATAAAGATTCGGTTTATATTTGTGAAAAGGATCAAAAAATAAAATTTAAATGATAACTGAATGGAATATTTTTTTGCATTTAATATTTTGAAAAGAAGACATTAACATTTATTTTCAGAATGGCTGGATCAATGCAAGGTCTATTTTTATCATGGGGATTTTAATGGAGCATCCGACGAGGATCCAACTCACGATTGAGTAATAATGAATCCGCGAGACTAACTAAAAAAAAAAACCTTCTACCTTGGCGATGCCGGGTGGCCGCTTATTGTTATTAATAAACGGCAATGTGTTTCTTTTATTTTATTTCGTGTTTACTTTTCAGAAATTTAGATTAAACCAGGAAGACCAAAGAATATATCGGCCGAAATTTTGTGTACAACAAATATGAAGATAACAGTTAAAATATTGTATGGAATAATTACTTTTTTATCGGAATTGTTTCACAAAGTGTGGAAGGCCAAAGAATATATCGGCCGTAATTTTGTCTCAAAAACAAAAAGGATGAAAACAACAGTTTAAATATTGTATGGAATAATTAAATTCTTATCGGAATTGTTTGATAAAATGTGGAAGGCCAAAGAATATATCGACCGTAATTTTGTTTCAAAAACAAAAAGAATGAAAACAACAGTTTAAATATTATATGGAAGCATTACATTCTTATCAAAATTTTAGACAAACATAGGAACACTAAATAATATATCGATGGTAGTTTGAATTTCTTAGATGTGGCTTGATTGTATTATTTGGATTTTTCGAACTATTGTCCTCAACTTTATTGTTATGGACACAGTATTTCGTAAAAGTTGTGTATATAACATGTGATGAGGACAATAGTCCGAAGAATCCAAATAATACAAATGATATATGGGCCGAAATACAACAAATATGAAGACAACGGTTTAAATATTGTATGGAATAATTAAATTCTTATGAATATTTTAGACAATTAGGAAGACCAAAGAATATATCTGTCGAAATTTTCTGTTTGATACAATAATAATGAAGACCTGAGTTTAAATATTGTATGGAACAAAGAAAATATTTTCTTTCAGAATTCCATGGAAAAAAAACAGAAAATATAAAGAATGTATCGGCAGAAACGCAGTGAAAACCACAAAGATGGAGACAACAGTCTGATAATTATATGGAATAATAAAAACATGGTTGAATTGTTCAAATAATGGGGAAAAAATTTAATTCTTTCATTTTTTTCTTTCAGTGTTCATCTTTATTTCATCATTTGTCAATTCTATTGTTAATAAACACAAATGTGTTTTCTTTTCTTTTCATTTCATGTAGTCTTTCCATTTTTCCTTTTCCTTTGTGCGTTGCTCGTGTGTTGTTTTTCGGCGCCCGAAGACAGCGGCCTTTATTGAAAAGGATACAGTCGTTTTGAAAAGCATTCGACAATGTGAGTTTGTCTTTTCGGGAAACAAGACGCAATGATTATTGATTTGTTTACGTTGCTTCGATTAAGGAAAATGGCCGCCGGGGTTGGGGGAGGGGGAAACGCAGTTTTGGTTTCTTTGCCTTTAACAGATGCACACAATTTCACAGACACGTACACGCACGCACACACATGCATAACGTAACGTTGAAAGCATTGGTTTCCGTTAGGCTATTGAAGTTAAGCAGCGATGACCCGTAAAACCAAACGACCAAACAAACTGATATCAAAATGACTTGATTTGGCATTAAATGACCCAAAAAGGGTTGATATGCCGTAAAACAAAACAACCAACCAACCTGATATCAAAATGACTTCATTCGGTATTAAATGACCCGAAAAGGGTTGATATGCCGTAAAACAAAACAGCCAACCAACCTGATATCAAAATGTCTCTATTCGGCATTAAATGACCCGAAAAGGGTTGATATGCCGTAAAACAAAACAACCAACCAACCTGATATCAAAATGACTTGATTCGGCATTAAATGACCCTAAAAGGGTTGATATGCCGTAAAACAAAACAGCCAACCAACCTGATATCAAAATGTCTCTATTCGGCATTAAATGACCCTAAAAGGGTTGATATGCCGTAAAACAAAACAACCAACCAACCTGATATCAAAATGACTTCATTCGGTATTAAATGACCGAAAAGAGTTGATATGCCATAAAACAAAACAACCAACCAATCTGATATCAAAATGACTTGATTTGGCATTAAATGACCCGAAAAGGGTTGATATGCCATAAAACAAAACAACCAATCAACCTAATATCAAAATGACTTTATTCGGCATTAAATGACCCGAAAAGGGTTGATATGCCGTAAAACAAAACAACCAATCAACCTGATATCAAAATGACTTTATTCGGC
>CM042148.1:82224028-82278142 GCA_023376005.1 Doryteuthis pealeii
AACAGATTAACGTTATCGCTTCATGCGCCTACCCCCTCTATATCTTTCAATACTCTCTTTCTTTCTTGCTAATATTTTCCTGGTAAGCATGTCTTTTTTTCCTTTCTTTTCTTTTATAAACGAAATGTCCATTATTGCTCTCGTAAGAAATAAGAATGCGATGATCAATCAGATTTCCATTTTTGCATTTTAATCTTGGAAGTTTGATGTTCTCTTTTTAACCAGGGGGTTTTTGTAGTAATACGGTCGACTGTTAAGGAACACGATATTTGTATATGGATCATAATCGTAATCCAATGTTAATGGTAGCATAGTGATTATGTATGCATAGACATATCTTATTTTTACTGGACAGTTATTTTAATAACGAACTCAAGACGTTTTTAGAGCCTCATTTATTCTATCCCTACAAAATGCCCAGAACGAACACACGGCCATTGCAATGCATTTCCTTACAAACTCTTATCCAGGACTCCCCATCAATACACTCGAAAACTTCGAACCGTCTCCTCCTTCTGACCTAATGTCTCTTTCACTCTTTACACTGTTTGGCACTATTCGGCCAATCAGAAACCAACAGGTCAGCCTTTCACACGTCATCCAAATTCCAATTAAATTCCACTTGTTTATCACACGTATAAATAAATTTACGGTATTTCTGAATTTTCCAAATTTCTTTGCGTCTTTCCTTGTTTGGTCTTTTTCTTCTTATCTATGTTCGTTGTCAGTTTTAGTAACAAAGACAAATCAACAGATGATGGTTTTGTTTTCGACGTGTTTTATTCAATGAACTCAAGTTAAAAACAACCCACGCGTGATAAATGTCCATCGAATGGAAGACGGTTATAACTACCCGTGGTGAACGGTTTAAGAAAAGGGTATTGCATTGGTGCAATGGTTAGCAAGCTATTCCCGCAGATCCATTACTAATGAAAAACGCAGTTCGATTCGTCGTAGACGCCTAATACTTGCGATCTCACCAGCTTTGGTAAAGCAGGACATTTGGAAAACCTTTCATCCCAGGTGCCTCTCTAGTTCTGATATTGTGTAGTACCTGTTCTCCATCTCTCTCTCTCTCTCTCTCTCTTTCTTTCTTCTCTTTCTCTCTCTCCTCTTCTCACCACACACCACACTCTCTCTCTCTTTCTCCCCCCCTCTCTCTCCTCATGTCACTTTTCAATCTTTCCAATAGATGTGTTCTTGTTAATTACAACCTGACCAGCTTTAAGATAAGCATCGCCTGAACAGTTCCATCCGTAGCCCGCAATCCCTTTGTTTTTTGCGTGAATTGCCAGTTTACTGGATGAGGAAACAAATAAAGACCTCCTGGTCAAGTTTAAACGGGGAAAAAGCTGCAACAAACCTTGTTGCGACCTTGCAGTGGGTAAAAAGGAATCGTAACCTTAGGTCTAGTAGAATTAGTCCAGAAAAACGTAGTTCCCTCGTGAGTTGGTGACAAGGTATTTATTTACCAATTCGACCAATCAAAAGGAAAGTAGACACAACCACATTATATATTACTACGCAATCTTTTTCCTGCTTTCTTCCCTCAGAAGATTGCAGGTGAGTAGTTTCATTTTTTTTCCCGGACAGTTTAGAGAGTCTTTAAAAACGCATCTATTTCATTCAAGGAATCTCTAAGCCACCACAGCCTCGTCGGTTGGGGTTTAGAATGCGCCTCTGAAAAGTGGTAAAACCCACGCGTAACCGAAACTACGTAACCACTTGTTACCTAATCTAAGCAACTGTTTTTCAACTTTTTTCAATATGAAAGCTTTTCAAAACAATGAAAAGTGACTTTAAAAAAGAACATCCCTTAAACTTGACTACAGGCCTGCTTGAAAAACTTGTTCTGTTCAAATAAAAAAAATTTGCTTGGAATACTTCCCGTTTTGCAACGATAGACACTGGGTTAATTAGAATTTGTTTTCAGTCCACATTCTATACTTGTCCTATCTTTATTCTGATTTGGTCACGTAATTTTTCATCTCTTGATAAACAGCGTGGAAATAACAAACTGAAGCGTGTTCTTAACAAGAAAAAAAAAAAAAGAAAAAAACTGACAGAGTTATCCGCCCTTCTATTCTCACCGGAAAATATCGAAGAAAAAAAAATGTCGGCCCGCGAAGTTTTTGTTTGATAGAGTGATGAAAATAGTCAATTTATTTTATCGATAGATTTAAGTCGTCATTTTTTATTTTTTTTTTTTTTTTACATTTTTGAATTGGAATTTGTTTTTACTAAATTATTTATTACTTTGCGAAGCATCAGAATAGATCTGGCGAATCGGATTATGTCAAGTTATTTTAGAATGTCTACTTTATAATAAAAAAAAAAAGTCGCTTGTCGTTGTTTTTTAAATGCCTTCCTATTGAAAGGGAAAAGAAGAAAAGACTACGAAACCAATGTAATCCTTAAAGACGAGGAATGACACGGGTTTTAAAACACTTTCAACAGACAACATCAATTTTTCAAGTTCGTCACACATCTTCTTACTATAATGGAGATTGTGTGTCTGTTTGTAACCGAAACTACGTAACCACCCGTTATGATACACTTAATTATTTTGCGCTATTTTTCCAGTGGTAATTAATAATTTCATTATTTAATCTGAATTAGCGTCTTATCCTTAGCAATGTCTCTATAAAGGTCTAACTGAAGTAGATATGCCTCAAACAACCCGTATCATTAATGTTTTCGTGTGTGTGTGTGCTGTGTGTGTGTGTGTGAGAGAGAGGGAGAGAAGAGAGAGAGAGAGAGAGAGAGAGAGAGAGAGAGAGAGAGAAAGTCAAGGAAATATGTGAAGTCAGCACAGTAATGTTAATGACAATAATCATAAGCATACGTGGTCTCCATAACACTAATATATATATATATATATAATATATATATATATAATATATTAATATATATATAAAGTAATGAAATACAAAGAGACTTAGAGATTTTGCCATTATAATCTATTTCAAGGAGCTTAGACAAAGTCTAAGCTCCCTGAAATAGACTATAATGCAAAATGTCTAAGTCTTTTGTTATTTCTTTACTTATAAATTTGCTCTGTGACTCTAACATTTAGGAACACACATTGAGCTCTCAAACTGCGACAGGTTTTTAAAAAAAACTCTTGTGTCGTAAGGAAGATTTCTTCTCTGGACTTTTGGATTATATATATATATATATATATATAATATATATATAATATATATAATATTATTTACTCCTTTTGAGTTTTCACATCAGCATTTGCTGATGGTCTTTCACTGGAATCTGAGTGACAGCAAGTCTCCTCAGGTCTCCAGGACTCTTCTGAGTATTCTGGCAGATTGCAGCAGTGTTATGAATGGTTTCAATCCTTCCTTCTGATTCCAATCTTTCCAGACCCTTTCCAATCCTTTTGGGACTGTTCCAAGTGCACCAACTACAATGGTATAACTTTCAGTCATATTCCATAAATTTTTCAGTTCTCTGGCAAGTTCCAGATATTTGTCCATTTTTTCACTTTCCTTCAGCTTCCACCCTGTGATCTGCTGGCACTACTAAATCCATCAGTTGACAAGTTCTTTCTTTTTTGTTTATCAACAATAGGTCTGGTCTTCTTGCTGGGATAAGGTGATCCGTTTTTATTTCAAAGTCCCAGAGAATTTTATGCGTTTCGTTCTAAAGAACAGATTCTGGTTTATGCATATACCATTTTGTTGTATGGTCAAAATTTGATTTTTTGCATAATTCCCAGTGGATCACCTTCCCAACCCAGTCGTGTCTAGTTTTGTATTGTCGTTGTGCTAGTTTGCTACATTCGCAGAGTATATGGTTTACAGTCTCATTCTCTATTACCACAAAATCTACATTTACTATTTTGTGGGTCTTATCAATTTTCGCTTTATATAGTTTGTCCTTATGCATTATTTTTATGCAGCAATTATTAATGATTCTGTTTCTATTGTGAGGTTTCCTTTTCTTAACCATGTCCAAGTCTTTCCGTGTCCAACCTCTTCGATTTGTCGTTTGAAGCGTCCATATAATTGTTTTTCTTCCCATTTTCGTTTCTAGTCTTTGTTATTTTTCTGTTTGTCCATCTGTCACTTCTACTATTGTTGGCCGCCATAAGTAATTTGTCTTTGCTCTTTCTTGTGTAATCCTCAAGTTGTTGGATTGTGGTTTCTACTCTGTCCTCTATGTTGGCAAGACCTATTATCTATACATTTAATGGCTGATTCATTACCGCTGGTTTCAAAGCATTATATGTTTATAGTCAGACAAAATCGAAATTATTGTCAATATACGTTATGTATAGCAATCTCGCTTTATTTGACCGCGTGAAACCCTCGTACTCGTGTGATGTTAAATTAACACTAGATAAGATTTTCCCTTTAAGGTGGTTGATTTTCTGTTTTCTGTTTTCAGTCGAAATGTTTGATAAAAATGTAAAAAATTTATTTTTGTGTGGACATGTTCTGAATATCTAGTAACACACACACACACACACACACACACACACACACACACACCACAGATATATATATATTTATATATACATATACATATATATATATATATATATATATATATATATATATGTGTGTGTGTGTGTGTGTGTGGTGTGTGTGTGTGTGTGTTTCCAGACCTTCTTAATGGTTCTGTTTTTTGATTTATTCACTTATTCATTTCTATGCTTCATTTTACCAGAAAACAACGTTCACAAGAACAAAGTTTATACACAATCAACTATATATATATATTATATATATATATATATATATATATATATATATATATATATATATGATATAGAAATATATTCATTTTAACAATATTATGTGTTTCATACCCTTTTATCTCTCTCTCTCTCTCTCTCTCTCTCTATCTATATATATATATATATATATTATATATATATATATATATATATTCCTTCTTTATTTCCTTTCTTCATTCATTTATCAATCACATTTCTTTCATCCAACTTTTCCCTCGTTATTTTCTTTAAAAAATTCTTTCACCAAAAACAATCAGTTTAAATTGAATCATTTAATGGCCAATACAAAGGCAGAAACTTATTCGAAGGTCAATTTGAAAAGCGAACAGAAGAATCGGTTATCAAATAAGTGCTGCAAATCTATTCAAATTACAGCTTTGTTCTAGAGGCATTTATTCCAACAAAAATGCAAAGTTTTATCCATCTCTAGCATTAATACCACAATCCTGACGTGCCTGAGCTTTCGTTTTAAGCCGGTATCAAAGTAACAGCTCAAAATCATCAAAAAGCGATCAAACCTATTTCAAATTACCTTTCGCGTTAGATAGAACCGAGAGTGACAGAGACCGGCGTTTCAACCAAGTCACTGAGGTCAAAATGACGACCCAAATAAAATCAAAACACAGCATTGCTAAATAAGCTGCGTCAGCTAATAGCGAAAAAGCCTGAATTTGCGCAGACAGCTTTTGACTCTTTATTGACTAGAGAGTGATAAAAATGATTGCAAAGCAGAACGTATTTCATTGTATGACAATAAAAGTGATTAGAATATTCATAAAATAAACATGAAAACGCGATACCAATAAGTAGATTATTATATATATATATATATATTATATATATTATATATATATTTATATATATATAAACATATGAATATATTTACAAAGTGGTATTCTACATATGTATATATATATACATATATACAAATATATACATATACATGTGCATATACATATATATATACATATGTATACACACACATATATATACAATATATATACATATATATTTACAAACTGATATACCATATATACATATATATACATACATACGCATATATATGCACGCATATATAGATACTCATATATACACACACATATATATAAACAACAGATATATATATATGTACATATATATAATTTAAACTGGTATATTACGTATATATATATATGTATGTGTGTATATATATATATACATTTATATATACATATTTATACATATATGCTCATATATATACATATATACACACATATATATACACATACACAAACACAATCACACACACAAACACACACACTAACACACACACAGAGACACAGACACAGACACAGACACACACATATATATATATATATATATATATATATATATATGTGTGTGTGTGTGTGTGTGTGTGTGTGAAGTCTGTACTCTGAACCTTTCAAAGTCTCGTATGATTTCAAGTGGTCAAAAATAAAAGGTCTTTATTTCGTGTAAATATTGATTTATTTTGTCATTTTTATGTTTTAGCGAAATGAAAGATAGGTTTTCCGTTGATTCGACGAGGGAAGAAAATAAAAACATTGTTTTCAAGAAATAATGTAATTTTAGGTTTTATTGTTTATTTCAGAATTAAACAAATATGAAACACCAAAAAATACCGGAAATAAGATTGAAAGAAAATGCCAAAAACTTTTAAATGTATAACAAACAAAATTTATTCAGATATTGTAAAAAATCAAGTGACAATAAAATAACAATTTAAATCGGACTAATATCTCGTTTATAATCATATTAATCAAAGTATATTCTTCCTAATCAACCCCGTTTTTGCGAGGCTGGAGACCAATTTTAAGGAAGTCTAGAAAGGAACAAGTCATTGTATCCCGATTACACATTGATCATACAAGACTAACGCACTCCTGTATACTCAAACAAGAACAACAAACACAATGTGGAACACTTATTCATGGAATGCAGTTTTTTTGCTCACATCAGAATCCGTTATTTTAAAGCAAACAATATGAAAGATCTATTTGAAAATGTCAACATGGAGGATATTCTCTCTTTTTTAGGGAAATACAATTATACCATAAAATATAGACATGAAACAAATCAATACCATACAACATAATCCCAATAATGCTAACACATTTTTTAAAACCAATTACTAAAAACTATAAATATAAATACACGATATGTATCACTTCTTAACCGTTAGGCATGACAAAACTCCAGACGAGTTGATATGCCGTTAAAATCAACAAACAAAGTATACTCATATATATTTATAAAGGCACAATAATAATAGTAATATTCTTATTACAATGGAGATTGAGTGTTTGTCTGTCTGTAACCGAAACTATATTACTACTCAAGTCACAATTCCCTTTGTTATTTGCGTCACATTCTCCGTGATTTTATTTGATTTAAAACTCAATTATTAATAATCTTGTTTTACATTATTAATACTGTTGGCAATATCTACATACTTGATATTTACCCCGTACCCCACGTGTATGGGTTAGGTACAAGGCCATATTTATGTGGGACCACCCACAAGCCGTGACTCATGGGTGGCGGGGGCAAAAATGCATTGATCTCTTCGGCATTCCCCCTCAAGGAGGGCGCCTCAGGCACTTGGCAATAAACCCAGCCCCGTCCCTTTAAATCAAGTAGGCACGTGTTGCCTTGGAGGGTGGCCTCCTGGGATCAACGGTGTTTTGCTTTTAAGGTCCAGTGCCGCAGTTAGATATGTTGGACATATTTACAGGTATTTGCCTCATACCCCACTTGTATGGGCTGGGCACAAGGCCTCGTTTTAACGTGGGCCCGCCCACAAGCCAAAGCTCATGGGTGGAAAGAACAAAAATTGCGGCGATCCCTTCGGCATTCCCCCAAAATGGGGCGCCTCAGGCGCTGGGCAATAAACCCAGCCCTGTCCCTTTAAATCAAGGAGGCAGGTATTGCCTGGGGGACAGTCCCCTGGGATCGACGCTATTAACTTGTAAAGATCCAGGGCCGAAGCCACTGGACCCCCTTGGGTGGGTTTACATACTTATAACATGCAATTGTATTTATATATAAAACAGAATAGCGGTTTACAGAAGGAACAGAACCGCTAATTTTCGTATTGAGATTAGAAATTTGATTTTAATAAATATGTGCTTAGTATTATTGATTTCTAATTGTTTGGTTTTATCTTAATGAATATTAGCCAAAATCTCGGGGATAAATCTTAAATGAATTCCATTAACAAGAAGAAATAACTGTAATTTTATTATTTACTTCCTCTTTTAACTAAATAGTTAGATTAAGCAATTAAAGATGGGAGTCTCAGTTGTTCTATTTTTCGATTATACCCCCTCTGTTTCAAATCTTCTTATCTGCATTCTTATTTCGTTTCATTAGCCTTTCTAATTTAATATAATATTTTATTACATTAAAACTTAAATACTTACACCCGAAGGGTGCATATATTTGCTAATAATAATAATAATAATAATAATAATAATAATAATAATAAAAGTAAAGTCGTCGGGGTAGCCTAATGTCGGTATTAGCTAGACAGTGAGGGAGTCTATCCCCTTTTCACTATCGCTAGACCAAGGAGATTGTTTTTGCTACTTATAAGAGTTGGTGAGGACCGGTAATAATAATAATAATAATAATAATAATAATAATAATAACTAGCAGGACCTGTGGATATACCACAGTATGATAATCTAATTATTACAACGTTTGATATATTTACTTAAAAACTATTGCTAAATAGATAAACATATAAAAAGTATAATAATCTTGATTTAACTTTCTCTCACGCCTTCCGTGCACTCATTCCCTCTCTCTTTCTTTCCTTCTTTCTTTCTTTTTTATGATATTTTTCTGTGTAGCATGTTCTTTTTCTTCCCTTTCTTTATAACAACGGAATGGTCCATTATTTAGCTGAGGTGACTGCGCTCATAAGAAATAAGAATTTATCAGATAAGCAATACCAGATAATCTGGTTTCACATTCTTGCATTTCAACTTGAATGATTTGGACGGTCTCATTTTTAACCAGAGGGCGTTGCAAGATGATAACGGTCGTACAATTAAGAAACACGAATATATATATATATATATATATATATATATATATATATGAAGTAAAGTCGTCGTCGGGGCGGCCTAAAGTCGGTATCAGCCAGAGAGTCTATCCCCTTTTCAATAGCGCTAGACCAAGGAGATGGTTTTGGCGTCTGGGGTGGAGCGCCACACCTACCATCAGCTCCTTACTTACCGCACATATCCCTGTGCTACTCATACACTGATTTGGCGAGGGCGGGTATCGAACTAGGAGCCTTGTGGTTTCTAGCCGAACGCTCTACCGACTGAGCTAACCCGGCCCCTTTATATATATATATAATGTTAAATTCGAGCTTTTTACTATCCGCTAGTTCCGTTAAAGCAAAGTTTTTTTTTCTTTTTGGTTTAACCTGACAGAATAGACATCAACCAGAAAATTTCTTGGCAAAAAGCCAAGGTTATGACCCTCGTTTTTTCACAGTATGTTTTTTTTTTTGCAGTCGCAGGCAAGAAAAGAACTACTCAAGAATCGTGTTGGGTCATATTTGCATCGTTTTGTTGGGCATCGACTTATTTTGGCCAGTTGACCACATCGATTCCCCAGAGTCAAACTTTTTCATTCCATTCTTTATATCTACAGTTAGTCGGTTTCATTCCCCAGGGGGGAGGGGCCAGCTACATTCGTCATTAACTTGCAAATTGATCAGCCCATCGAGCTAATATGCTATTATTGATCTATTTTCTTGGTTCGCTGTTTTCTGCAACGCTTTACCAAGTCTTTTAACAAGGCTTTTACTACATATTTTACCAAGTCTTTTACCATGTGTTTGACTAAGTCTTTTACCACGTATTTTACCAAGTCTTTTACCAAGTCGTTTACCAAGTCCTTTAGTACGTCTTTTAACAAGGCTTTTACCACTTTTTTTACCAAGTCTTTTACCACGTATTTTTACCAAGTCTTTTAACAAGTCGTTTACCAAGTCCTTTAGTACGTCTTTTAACAAGGCTTTTACCACATATATTACCAAGTCCTTTACCACCTCATTTACTAAATCTTTTACCACATCTTTTACCATGACTTTTACCACGTCCTTTACGAAGACTTTTACCGCATCCTTTACCAAGTCACTTACCACGTCTTTTACCACGTCTTTTACCAAGACGAAAACCCCGTTTTTTACCACGTCTTTTACTGTCTTTTATCGGAGATCAGAGTTAAATAAAGTGTTTTTGTTTGGAAGTTATAAAGTAAATATTTACTGTACCAATTCGCCATGGTTAGGATGTGACACAATGTCGCTAGTATGGGGCATCAAGCGAGGATCGAACTCGCTCTTCAATAGGGATGGATCTGCGAGACGCGCTTACTAACCATTGCACCACGATGGGACGTCCTAAGAAATTATAAAGTATATCAGACTAAGTAAATAAGAATATCTATTTACTAAGCCGCCTTGTCACGAGCAGGATGGGACACAAGGTCAATTCTTTAAGTAGAGTAAAGCTGGTTTGAATTCAGAGTTTTCCTTCTCTAGGTTGGTTGCCTATACAAGGCTAATGAATCAAATCTGCTCTACTATTTTCCCATAGCTAGAGGGGTTATATACCGTCACTGGATCCGACAAAGAACAATTGTATATATAAAAATATAAAATTATATTTTTATTCTTCGATTGGGTGCAGACTGGGAATCGTCGGCCGAGGATGCACATACACAGGAGCCTTCGAGAGTTCTGACTGCGAGCGATCTCTATCGATCTGTTCAACCCAGATTTCTAAGGTTTTTTAAAAATAATTCTTTAACTCAAAGGGGTTATGCCTCTTTGATCGTGACACCTATGCAGTTTTCCTGTAGACACACCTCCTCGCCCACACAGCTTGTCTTCATTGATTATGGGCTACACCCACATATTTCCTGTGCCTACGCAGTGTCAATGTACATCTGCATTTTCCTTGTGTCAAAGGTCAGTTCAATACGTTCAAGGCAATATCCCGTTTGTGTTTTCAGGCCCCTGTTTGACACTCACGCATTTCCTGCGCCCACGCGCCAGTCATCCGCACCTGGTTCCCGGGTGCGAACTCGTTTACCTGGCAATATATTACAGAGGGAGAAGAGATTGATTCATTTTTTTAAAATTTATTTATGCAAATTAAAAAAAAAACACTTGTTGCTGTTCATGGTGATATTCGTTCTGGCAAGGTAGCGAGTTCACTTCCAATCTATCTGCTGGTCGCTACAAGCCTGCATACATATAAAGTAGGCGCGGGGTATAATGGTTCGAGTCGTAGGAAATGGACCCGTCGACCCGAGTTCAAATCTGAGATGAGGCTGTTTACATTTCACATAGCGCTAGTTCGATTGGGGAAGGTATGCACCCATCTGTTCTTCCTCCACCTATGGATAAATAGCAGGGCAGACTGGGTTGTTTAACCTTGGTTAGGCAACCAGTCTAGGAGAAGGAAAACTCTGAATTCAAACCTGTTAAACTTTGCCTAAAAACGAGCTTTTGTTATATCCCTCTCGGGGTTGGTAAATATATACATATAAAAGCATGTACACGTTCTTTATATACCCAGTGTATTTGTATAGTTCACAGTTTTTAGCTTTATTTTCAGTTTCGTACAATCCCTCACCTATTTTTTTTTAACCGAAACAGAAGGTGAGAGAAAATAGTTATCTTATGTATCTATGTTTTTTTTTCTTTTGTTATTTTTCCACTTACATCGATAGAACTCTCCAAAGGTGATAAACAATACCGCAAGGTGCATTTTTTGTATTTAATATGGGCTAGGACTGCCAGGTATCTAGTTAAAGTGTTTATCTGTCCCTTTCTTGGTTATAATATGGACTCCTACGATTAATGGCAAGGAGGTTGTTTAAGGTGTCACATTTTTCAATTTCTATTTCTAGGTCTTTGTATTTACTTATTTTATGATAATTTTTGGTTGATATGTTATTATCAGTTGATACTGACATATCAATCAAAAAGGTTTTCTTTCATAATTTTTAACCATTTGTATTGCTCATTATTTTTCTATCAGTTTGAATTGCATAGTTCCAAAGAATAGTAAATTCTTGGGATTCTGTGATTGGTTCCTCAGATTTCGGTATTATTATTATGAGTTTTTGACATCAGCGTTAGCTGACGGCCTTCCACTGGAGTCTGAGTGACAACAAGTCTCCTCAGTTCTCCAGTACTCTTCTGAGTATTCTGACAGATCGCAACAATGCAGTATTCTGGATGATCTCGATTCTCCCTCTGATTCCCGGATTTTCCAAACTTTTTTCCAATCTTTTTGGGAGCGTTCCAACTGCACCAACTACAATTGGTAAAACTTTCACTTTCATATTCCATAATTTTTTCAGTTCTCTGGCAAGGTCCAGGTATTTGTCCATTTTTTCATTTTCCTTCAGCTTCACCCTGTGATCTGCTGGAACTGCAACATCCACCAGTTGACATGTTCTTTCTTTTTTGTTAATCAACACTAGATCTGGTCTTCTTGCTAGGATAAAGTGACCCGTTTTCATCTCAAAGTCCCAGAGAATTTTATGCGTTTCGTTCTCAAGAACAGATTCTGGTTTATGCATATACCATTTTGTTGTATGGTCAAAATTTAATTTTTTGCATTATTATTATTATCATTATTATTATTATTATTATTATTTACTCCTTTTGAGTTTTCACATCAGTGTTAGCTGATGGTCTTTCACTGGAGTCTGAGTGACAGCAAGTCTCCTCAGGTCTCCAGGACTCTTCTGAGTATTCTGGCAGATTGCAGCAGTGCAGTGTTCTGAATGGTTTCAATCCTTCCTCTGATATCCAAACTTTCCAAACCCTTTTCTAATGCTTTTGGGACTGTTCCAAGTGCACCAACTACAATTGGTATAACTTTCACTTTCATATTCCATAACTTTTTCAGTTCTCTGGCAAGGTCGAGATATTTGTCAATTTTTTCATTTTCCTTTAACTTCACCCTGTGATCCGCTGGCACTGCAAAATCCACCAGTTGACAAGTTCTTTCTTTTTTGTTAATCAACACTAGGTCTGGTCTTCTTGCTGGGATAAGGTGATCCGTTTTAATTTCAAAGTCCCAGAGAATTTGTGCGTTTCGTTCTCAAGAACAGATTCTGGTTTATGCATATACCATTTGTTGTTGTGGTCAAAATTTAATTTCTTGCATAATTCCCAGTGGATCACCTTCCCAACCCAGTCGTGTCTAGTTTTGTATTCTCGTTGTGCTAGTTTGCTACATTCGCAGAGTATATGGTTAACAGTCTCATCTCTATTACCGCAAAGTCTACATTTACTATTTTGTTGGGTCTTATCAATTTTCGCTTTGATGTAGTTTGTCCTTATGGCATTATTTTGTGCAGCAATTATAAGTGATTCTGTATCATTATTATTATTATTATTATTATTATTATTATTATTATTTAATTGTACGAACGTTATCATATTCCAACACTCTCTTGTTTAAAATAAAAATGTCCAAAAATGAAATGCAATAATGTCAATTCTCATTATCTGGTGTTTCTTATCCGCCGACTTATTATTATCATTATTATTGTGATTTTTGTTTCTCACTAGCTGGTGATCTTTTACTGGGGTCTGAGTGACAGCAAGTTGCCACAGTGCTCGAGGACTCTTCTGAGTATTTTTTCCGATCTTAACAATGTTGTTGTTTGGATTGTCTTGATTTTTCCTCTGATATCAAATTCGTCCAGACTCTTTTCTAAACTCTAGGGGATTGTTCAAAGAGCACAGGGAACAATTGGTATGACCTTAACCTTCATGTTCTACAATTTTTTCAGTTCTCTGGCAAGGTATAATAATAATAATAATAATAATAATAATAATAATAATAATAATAATAATAATAATAATAATAATAATAAAGTTGCCATTGTCTTACATAAGTTTTGGTATTTTATCTAAACGAACAAAAATTAAAGAAAAAAAATAATTCCCATTTTTGGCAGAATTTTTACTTTGCGTTTTATAAACTGAAAATAAAATAAAAGAGAAATAAGGTTACTTCAAAATCTATTTTTAATTTTTTTTTTCCACGTGGAATTTCATCTTTTAAAGCTGCAGACGAGACGTTCTTGCATAAACATTGGGAAAAAAAGAACGAAAACAATCGAAACAAGATGAACATAAAAATAGAAACGGAACAAAAAGAGATTAACGAATTAAAAAAAATACAACTTTTAAACCGTATTTATTAAGAAACAAAACAAGAATATATATATATATATATAGGGTTTAGGGTTAGGGGTGCATACAAACAAACTGATTATAGAAGCCTTGACTTTTTAAAAAATATAGTTTTCATATTATCGTTTATTTCTATTATACAATTGAAATTACAGTCTAGTCTTGTGGAGTGTTGTTTCCACAATTTGTTTAAAACCGCATACAGCATTCTTGTGCGACTATCATCTAGCTTATTTTCTAGCTGCTTCGTTGGTGTCCATGTGGTGCAGCTGTAGAGTAGCACTGATATGACTAAAACGATGTAACGGTATATGAATGATTGGAGGCGCACTGTGTGTTGGTTATTGTCATAGAAAATGGATTCGGTGACCCCTTTTTTAAATCCTGGACGAGGCTGTTTGGATTTCACAAGAGCGCTAATTCCCTTGTAAAAGGGATGCATCCAAATATTCTACCTCCATAGGAGTACCAGATTGGAACATTTATTGTAACTTTGGTTTGGTTTGGTCTTCTTTTTTAATGGCATATCAACCCCCAATGGGTCATTCAACCCTTCCACCGTTCAAGGCGAATTAGAGGTATCTACTCACACGTTTTCCCAAGTTTGGTTTTGTTTCCTTGTTTAATGGTATATCAACCTTCGTGGATTATTTAATGCCAAAATCCTTGTAGAAGAATAGTATTGATACTATTTAACCCATCGGTGTGAGGATGAGGTGATCTACCTTTCCCATAGGTATTAGACTTAAAGTGAACGCAGTAGTACGACTGAATTTCGAACTCACTTAGTATGTGGTCGCAGTCAAGCACATTAGCCGCTACGGCACATGGACTCCCCTTTATTGTACGAATATCAGCTGAAACGTTCAAGATACTTTTAAGGAATATGACCAAATGAGGTTTACTTTTTCCATCTAGTTCCCCTTGCAGTTCACACACTTCTTTCATCGGTGTTGCAGTGATTTGATTCCATTAGTAAAAAACGTTGCAGCAGAAAATATAACATCATATTATGAACTTTTTAACCTATGAGAGTCTCTCTCAACAAGTCCAGCACCGAAAATCCACAGGGGACAAATTTTAGATCAACACCGAAAATCACATATAAACACACCGTTTCTCGTATTTATACATGCTCGACTAATTTGTAATGGAAAATGGAAAATAGACCGTGCCTCCTCAAAATTTCCTCCGGTTTTTTCTTATGGCAACCATGAATAATTCTCCTCCAAACCACACGATTTGTAGCACCCCTCTCCCAGTCCTCAACATTTATATCAAGAGTTTTAAGGTTGTTTTTATGACATTCCTAAAACATTCCATGGCCTTGTGCCTTGCACGCTTCCCATCCTGGAGTTCTCTATAAAATAGTTGCTTCGGGAGTCTTCCGTTTTCCATCCTTGCATGATATCCTGCCCAGCTCATCTGGTTTCTTATTATAACATCTGCTAATATTTCACTTGATTTTTTAAAACAATATTTAAAATATACACTTTCATAATAACAGCAGAATCTACATATACTACTATTAAAGAAGGTGGAAACGATGAAAAATATGTTATAAATAAAACATTTATTAAAAAAAGTTATATAGACATAAAAACAAAAATAGGAATCTATTCACACCAATATATATATATATATATATATATATATATATATATATATATATATATATATATTGGTGTGAATAGATTCCTATTTTATATATATATATATATATATATATACATATATATATATATATATATATATATATATATATATACATATATATATGAGAATGGGAAATGAATCCGACAATATGAGGAAAAAATGAGTAAAGAAAAGAAATGTAGATGGATAAAAATGAATTTTTATCCATCTACATTTTCATTTCTTTTCATTTTTATCAATCTACATTTCTTTTCTTTACTCAATTTTTCCTCATATATATATATATATATATATATATATATATATAGTTAATTTCTTGTTAGTATTGGAGAAATGATAATAAAGTGCTCAATTACTTCTGTAAGAGCTGTATTTATTTATTTAATTATAGTTTACAATACATTTAAGAGTCCGTTTTACCAATGGTTTCGGAGCATCACATTTAGGTGATTGGTCGTCATCAGAAACGTTCACTTTTGAAAATATATTATATATTATATATATATATAATATATATATATATATATATATATAATTTATAACCTGATACACATCATTTTTGTTCTATATTGCTATTATATCAAAAGTGTTATGCAACAGATACAGATTATAAATAAAATCGCTGATAATACGTGGGCCAAATGTATACCAACACGTAACACAGTCAATTTACCATTGCCATACACATGTTGGTATTATATTATACCACAGAGGCGTGACATATTATTGGTCCACTACGTGTACCAACAATACTTTCAAAACTGATGCAATAATGGAAATGTGGCAACGTCAGCATTTTAAATGTTAAAATGCAACATGACTTCTTATATATATTTACCAACCCCTCCGCACGAGCAGGATGCGACACAAGGTCAATTTCTTAAGCGGAGTTCAACAGGTTTGAATTCAGAGTTTTCCTTCTCCTAGACCGGTTACCTAACCAAGGTTAAAGAGCCCAGTCTGCCCTACTATTTACCCATAGCTGGAGGGAGAGTAGGATTCATACCTTTCCCAAGGGTATTAGCACAAAGTGAAATGCAATTACCACGTCCAGGATTTGAACTCGGGGCGACGAGTCCATTTTCCATGACTTTAACCATTACACCATGCGCTTCCTACTTCCTACATGACTTCTTATCGTTCTAGCTTTTAAGCACACACAAAACAAGTTATCTGTGTAAGCTTTTAATTAGAGAAAAATTAATCGAAATTTTATTTACAGTTTTGCAACATTTTTGCTGACCGATTCTATCAGTAGATTGTGTGTCCAAACTCAGAGAATATTCGAAATTATCATCTAATTTGCATATTCATGACGTTATCAGTTTCCAGAAGTCCGGTTGGTTGTTTACTTTGGCTTTGGAAATGGAAGCCAATAATTAATGGAATGTTTGGTCCCTAAGAGTTTGTCCCCGCTCACACAATTTAATAATTTAAAAATGAAGTGTCAGGGTCACGTTCTGATAAAAGACGAAAGGTTATTTCTGGAGGAAACACCACACGTTTCAACCTTTGATGTGTGTGGGAGGGGGAAAGAAGTCCCCGTGTTGTAACGGCTACGGGCTGAACTACGATTGGAACATTGAAAATAGACATGATTAATTTCACACTCAAACTCAAAAGCCGGGGCTGAGAAATGCACCGACTGCACTTTTGTAAAGTAAAGTCGTCGGGGTGGCCTGAAGTCGGTATCAGCCAGGCATCGAGGGAGTCTATCCCCTTTTCACTAGCGCTAAACAAAGGAGATTGTTTTTTGCGTCTGAGGTGGAGCGCCACACCTACCATCAGCTCCTCACTTTAATGCACAGATCCCTGTGCTACTCATACGCTGAGTTGGCGAGGGACGGTATCGGACATTCCCTCAATGGGGCCGCCTGCTGGCCATGGGTGGTGAACCATGATGTTTATGGATGTAATTCTGGGGTTTGTCATAAGGGCCATAGGCGGAGAATCATTGGTGCTAGCGCCCAACCGTAACCAGCCGATTGATTTATGAGCCCTCTCCGACCGCTTCCTCTAGCTTAAATAAGGACAAAGTGTATTGTTGCATGTAATGGACTGCTCAGCCACCAGAATTACATCCATAAACCATCATGGTTCACCACCATGGCCAGCAGGGCGAGCCCCATTGAGGGAAAGTCCGATTACCGTCCCTCGCCAACTCAGCTTATTGGTAGCACAGGGATCTGGCATTTAAAGATATGAGGAGCTGATGGTAGGTGTGGCGCTCCACTCAGACGCAAAAAAAACAATCGCCTTTGTTTAGCGCTAGGGAAAAGGGATTAGACTCCCTCGAGCCTGGCTGATACCGACTTCAGGCCTCCCCGACGACTTTACTTTACCAAAAGTGCAGTCGGTGCATTTCTCAGCCCCGCTTTGCGTTTCAGTGTGAAATTAATCATGTCTATTCAATGTTCCAATGTAGTTCAGCCCGTTAGCCGATGTACACCACGGGGACTTCTTTCCCCCTCCCACACACATCAAAGGTTGAAACGGTCATGTTGGTGTTTCCTCCAGAAAATAACCTTTCGTCTTTTATCAGCAACGTACCCTGACACTTCATTTTAAATATAAATTGTGTTTGAGCGGGGACAAAACTCTTAGGGACCAAACTTCCATTAATTATTGGCTTCCATTTCCAAGCCAAATAAACAACCAACCGGACTTCTGGAAACTGATAAACGTCATGGAATATGCAAATTTAGATGATAATTTCGATATTCTCTGAGTTTGGACACACAATCTACTGAAGATCGCCGTCAGACAAAAATTTTTGCAAAACTGTTATAATAAAATTTCGATTGAATTTTTCTCTAATTAAAAGCTTACACATATAACTTGTTTGTATTGTGTGCTTAAAAGCTAACGATAAAAGTCATTGTAGGAAGTAGGAAGCGCATGGTGTAATGGTTAAAATCATGGAAAAATGGACTCGTCGCCCCGAGTCAAACCTGGACGTGGTAATTGCATTTCACTTTGTGCTAATACCCTTGGAAAGGTTATGAATTCCTACTCTCCCGCTCCAGCTATGGGAAATAGTAGGGCAGACTGCGGCTCTTTAACCTTGGTTAGGTAACCGGTCTAGAGAGGAAAACTCTGAATTCAAACCTGTGAACTTCGCTAAGAAATGACCTTGGTCGCCATCCTGCTCGATGCGGAGGGGTTTGGTAAATATATATAAGAAGTCATGTTGCATTTTAACATTTAAAATGCTGACGTTGCACATTTCCATATTGCCATCAGTTTTGGAAAATTGTTGGTACAGTAGTGGACCAAAATATGTCACGCCTCTTGTGGATTAATATAATACCAACATGTGTCATTGGCAATTGGTAATTTGACTGTGTTACGTTTGGTATACATTTGCCCACGATTTATCAGCGAATTTATTTATAAATCTGTATTTTGCATACACTTGATATAATAGCAATATAGAACAAAAATGATGTGTACAGGTTTATATATTATATATATATATATATAATATATATATATATATATATATTATATATCAAAGTGAACGTTTCTAGATGACGACCAATCACCTAAATGTGATGCTTCCGAAACCATTGTAAACGACTCTTAAATGTATTGTAACTATAATTAATAATAAAAATACAGCTTTACAGAGTAACTTGAGCACTTTTATTATCATTTCTCCAATACTAAAAGGAAATTACTATTATATATATATATATATATTATATTATATATGGGGAAAAATGGAGTAAGAAAAGAAATGTAGATTGATAAAAATAAAAGAAATGAAAATGTAGATGGATAAAAATTCATTTTTATCCATCTTACATTTCTTTTCTTTACTATTTTTTCTATATTGTCGGATTCATTTCCCATTTCATATATATATGTATATATATATATATATATATATTTTATATATATGTATATATAAATATATATATATATATAAATAGAATCTATTCACACCAATATATATATATAATATATATATATATATATATATAATATTATATATATTGGTGTGAATAGATTCCTATTTTTGTTTTATGTCTAATAACTTTTTTAATAAATGTTTTATTATAACATATTTTCATCGTTTCCACCTTCTTTAATAGTAGTATATGTAGATTCTGCTGTTATTATGAAAGTGTATATTTTAAATATTGTTTAAAAAATCAAGTGAAATATTAGCAGAGTTAATAAGAAACCAGATGAGCTGGGCAGGATATCATGCAAGGATGGAAAACGGAAGACTCCCGAAGAAGCAACTATTTTATAGAGAACTCCAGGATGGGAAGCGTGCAAGCACAAGGCCATGGAATGTTTTAGGAATGTCATAAAAACAACCTTAAAACTCTTGATATAAATGTTGAGGACTGGAGAGGGGTGCTACAAATCGTCTCTGTGTGTTGGAGGGAATTTATTCATGTTGCCATAAGAAAAAACCGGAGGAAATTTTGAGGAGGCACGGTCTATTTTCCATTTTCCATTACAAATTAGTTCGAGCATGTATAAATACGAGAAAACGGTGTGTTTAATTGTGATTTTCGGTCTGTGATCTAAAATTTTTTCCCCTGTGGATTTTCGGTGCTGACTTGTGAGAGAGACTCTCATAGGTTAAAAAGTTCATAATATGATGTTATTATTTTCTGCTGCAACGTTTTTTACTAATGGAATCAAATCACTGCAACACCGATGAAAGAAGTGTGTGAACTGCAAGGGAACTAGATGGAAAAAAAGTAAAACCCTCATTTGGTCATATTCTTTAAAAGTATCTTGAACGTTTCAGCTGATATTCGTACAATAAAGGGGAGTCCATGTGCCGTAGCGGCTAATGTGCTTGACTGCGACCACATACTAAGTGAGTTCGAAATTCAGTCGTACTACTGCGTTCACTTTAGTCTATACCTATGGGAAAGTAGATCACCTCATCCTCACACCGATGGGTTAAATAGATCAATACTATTCTTCTACAGGATTTTGCATTAAATAATCCACGAGGTGTATATACCATTAAACAAGGAAACAAAACCAAACTTGGGAAAACGTCTGTAGTAGATACCTCTAATTCGCCTTGAACGGTGAAGGTTGAATGACCCATTGGGGGTTGATATGCCATTAAAAAGAAGACAAACCAAACCAAAGTTACAATAAATGTTCCAATCTGGTACTCCTATGAGGTAGAATATTTGGATGCATCTTTTACAAGGAATTAGCGCTCTTGTGAAATCCAACAGCCCGTCCAGGATTTAAAAAAGGGGTCACCGAATCCATTTTTATGACAATAACCAACACACAGTGCGCCTCCAATCATTCATATACCGTTACATCGTTTACATATCAGTGCTTCTACACGCACCACATGCACCAACGAAGCAGCTAGAAAAACTAGATGATAGTCGCACAAGAATGCTGTTATGCGGTTTTAAACAAATTGTGGAAACAACATCCACAAGACTAGACTGTAATTTCATTGTATAATAGAAATAAACGATAATATGAAAACTATATTTTTTTAAAAATCAAGGCTTCTATAATCATTTGTTTGTATGCACCCCTAACCCTAAACCCTATATAATATTATATATATTCTTGTTTTGTTTCTTAATAAATACGGTTAAAAGTTGTTATTTTTAATTCGTTAATCTCTTTTTGTTCCGTTTCTATTTTATGTTCATCTTGTTTCGATTGTTTTCGTTCTTTTTTTCCCAATGTTTATGCAAAGAACGCTCGTCTGCAGCTTTAAAAGATGAAATTCCACGTGGAAAAAAAAAATTAAAAATAGATTTGAAATAACCTTATTTTCTTTTATTTTATTTCAGTTTATAAAAACGCAAAGTAAAAATTCTGCCAAAAATGGGAATTATTTTTTTCTTTAATTTTTGTTCGTTTAGATAAATACCAAAACTTATAGACAATGGCAACTTATTATTATATATTATTATTATTATTATTATTATTATTATTATTATATTATTATTATTATTATTATACCTTGCCAGAGAACTGAAAAAATTGTAGACATGAACTGAAGTCATACCAATTGTTCCCTGTGCTCTTTGAACAATCCCCTAGAGTTTAGAAAAGAGTCTGGACGAATTTATTCAAGGAAAAATCAAGACAATCAAAACACAAATTGTTAAGATCGAAAAAACTCAGAAGAGTCCCTCGAGCACTGTGGCAACTTGCTGTCACTCAGACCCCAGTAAAAGTCACCAGCTAGTGAGAAACAAAAAATCACAATAATAATATAATAATAAGTCGGCGGATAAGAAACACCAGATAATGAGAATTGACATTATTGCATTTTCATTTTTGGACATTTTTATTTTAACAAGAGAGTGTTGGAATATGATAACGTTCGACAATTAAATAATAATAATAATAATAAAATAATAATAATAATAATGATACAGAATCACTTATAATTGCTGCACAAAATAATGCCATAAGGACAAACTACATCAAACGAAAATTGATAAGACCAACAAATAGTAAATGTAGACTTGCGGTATAATAGAGATGAGATGTTAACCATATACTCTGCGAATGTAGCAAAATGCACAACGAGAATACAAAACTAGACACGACTGGGTTGGGAAGGTGATCCACTGGAATTATGCAAGAAATTAATTTTGACCACACAAACAAAATGGTAATGCATAAACCAGAATCTGTTCTTGAGAACGAAACGCACAAAATTCTCTGGACTTTGAAATTAAAACGATCACCTTATCCCAGCAAGAAGACCAGACCTAGTGTTGATAACAAAAAGAAAGAACTTGTCAACTGTGGATTTGCGAGTGCCACGGATCACAGGTGAAGTTAAAGGAAATGAAAAAAATGACAAATATCTCGACCTTGCCAGAAACTGAAAAAGTTATGGAATATGAAAGTGAAAGTTATACAATTGTAGTGGTGCACTTGGAACAGTCCCAAAAGCATAAGAAAAGTTGGGAAAGTTTGGATATCAGAGGAAGGATTGAAACCATTCAGAACACTGCACTGCTGCAATCTGCCAGAATACTCAGAAGAGTCTGGAGACCTGAGGAGACTTGCTGCCACTCAGACCAGTGAAAGACACAGCTAACACTGAGTTGAAAACTCAAAGGAGTAAATAATAATAATAATAATAATATAATAATAATAATGCAAAAAATTAAATTTGACCATACAACAAAATGGTATATGCAAAACCAGAATCTGTTCTTGAGAACGAAACGCATATAAATTCTCTGGGACTTTGAGATGAAAACGGTTTCACTTTATCCTAGCAAGAAGACCAGATCTAGTGTTGATTAACAAAAAAAAACATGTCAACTGGTGATGTTGCAGTTCCAGCAGATCACAGGGTGAAGCTGAAGGAAAATGAAAAAATGGACAAAACCTGGACCTTGCCAGAGAACTGAAAAAATTATGGAATATGAAAGTGAAAGTTTACCAATTGTAGTTGGTGCAGTTGGAACGTCCCAAAAAGATTGGAAAAAAGTTTGGAAAATCGGGAATCAAGGGAGATCGAATCATCCAGAATACTGCATTGTTGCGATCTGTCAGAATACTCAGAAAGAGTACTGGAGAACTGAGGAGACTTTTGTCACTCAGACTCCAGTGGAAGGCCGTCAGCTAACCTGATGTCAAAAACTCATAATAATAATACCGAAATCTGAGGAACAATCACAGAATCCCAAGATTTACTATTCTTTGAACTATGCCAATTCAAACTGATAGAAAAATAATGAGCAATACAAATGGTTAAAAATTATGAAAGAAAACCTTTTATGATATGTCAGTATCAACTGATAATAACATATCAACCAAAAATTATCATAAAATAAGTAAATACAAAGACTAGAAATAGAAATTGAAAAGTGACACCTTAAACAACCTCCTTGCAATTAATCGTAGGAGTCCATATTATAACCAAGAAAGGGACAGATAAACACTTTAACTAGGATACCTGGCAGTCCTAGCCCATATTAAATACAAAAATGCACCTTGCGGTATTGTTTATCACCTTTGAGAGTTCTATCGATGTAAGTGGAAAATAACAAAAGAAAAAAAAACATAGATACATAAGATAACTATTTTCTCTCACCTTCTGTTTCGGTTAAAAAAAAATAGGTGAGGATTGTACGAAACTGAAAATAAAGCTAAAAACTGTGAACTATACAAATACACTGGTATCATAAAGAACGTGTACATGCTTTTATGATATATTTACCACCCGAGAGGGATATAACAAAGCTCGTTTTAGCAAAAGTTTAACAGGTTTGAATTCAGATTTCCTTCTCCCCATAGACTGGTGCCTAACCAAGGTTTAAACAACCCAGTCTGCCTGCTATTTATCCATAGGTGGAGGAAGAACAGATGGGTGCATACCTTCCCCAATCGAACTAGCGCTATGTGAAATGTAAACAGCCTCATCTCAGATTTGAACTCGGGTCGACGGCCATTCCTACGACTCGAACCATTATACCCCGCGCCTACTTTATATGTATGCAGGCTTGTAGACCAGCAGATAGATTGGAAGTGAACTCGCTACCTTGCCAGAACGAATATCACCATGAACAGCAACAAGTGTTTTTTTTTAATTTGCATAAATAAATTTTAAAAAAATGAATCAATCTCTTCTCCCTCTAATATATTGCCAGGTAAACGAGTTCGCACCCGGGAACCAGGTGCGGATGACTGGCGCGTGGGCGCAGGAAATGCGTGAGTGTCAAACAGGGCCTAAAACACAAACGGGATATTGCCTTGAACGTATTGAACTGACCTTGACCACAAGGAAAATGCAGATGTACATTGACACTGCGTAGGCACAGGAATATGTGGGTGTAGCCCATAATCAATGAAGACAAGCTGTGTGGGCGAGGAGGTGTGTCTACAGGAAAACTGCATAGGTGTCACGATCAAAGAGCATAACCCCTTTGAGTTAAAGAATTATTTTTAAAAAACCTTAGAAATCTGGGTTGAACAGATCGATAGAGATCGCTCGCAGTCAGAACTCTCGAAGGCTCCTGTGTATGTGCATCCTCGGCCGACGATTCCCAGTCTGCACCCAATCGAAGAATAAAAATATATTTTATATTTTATATATACAATTGTTCTTTGTCGGATCCAGTGACGGTATATAACCCTCTAGCTATGGGAAAATAGTAGAGCAGATTTGATTCATTAGCCTTGTATAGGCACCAACCTAGAGAAGGAAAAACTCTGAATTCAAACCAGCTTTACTCTACTTAAAGAATTGACCTTGTGTCCCATCCTGCTCGTGACAAGGCGCTTAGTAAATAGATATTCTATTTACTTAGTCTGATATACTTTATAATTTCTTAGACGTCCCATCGTGGTGCAATGGTTAGTAAGCGCGTCTCGCAGATCCATCCCTATTGAAGAGCGAGTTCGATCCTCGCTTGATGCCCCATACTAGCGACATTGTGTCACATCCTAACCATGGCGAATTGGTACAGTAAATATTTACTTTATAACTTCCAAACAAAAACACTTTATTTAACTCTGATCTCCGATAAAAGACAGTAAAAGACGTGGTAAAAAACGGGGTTTTCGTCTTGGTAAAAGACGTGGGTAAAAACGTGGTAAGTGACTTGGTAAAGGATGCGGTAAAAGTCTTCGTAAAGGACGTGGTAAAAGTCATGGTAAAAGATGTGGTAAAAGATTTAGTAAATGAGTGGTAAAGGACTGGTAATATATGTGGAAAAAGCCTTGTTAAAAGACGTACTAAAGGACTTGGTAAACGACTTGTTAAAAGACTTGGTAAAAATACGTGGTAAAAGACTTGTAAAAAAAGTGGTAAAAGCCTTGTTAAAAGACGTACTAAAGGACTGGTAAACGACTTGGTAAAACTTGGTAAAATACGTGGTAAAAGACTTAGTCAAACACATGGTAAAGACTTGGTAAAATATGTAGTAAAAGCCTTGTTAAAGACTTGGTAAAGCGTTGCAGAAAACAGCGAACCAAGAAAATAGATCAATAATAGCATATTAGCTCGATGCTGATCAATTTGCAAGTTAATGACGAATGTAGCTGGCCCTCCCCCCTGGGAATGAAACCGACTAACTGTAGATATAAAGAATGGAATGAAAAAGTTTGACTCTGGGGAATCGATGTGGTCAACTGGCCAAAATAAGTCGATGCCAACAAAACGATGCAAATATGACCCAACACGATTCTTGAGTAGTTCTTTTCTTGCCTGCGACTGCAAAAAAAAAAACATACTGTGAAAAAAACGAGGGTCATAACCTTGGCTTTTTGCAAGAAATTTTCTGGTTGATGTCTATTCTGTCAGGTTAAACCAAAAAGAAAAAAAACTTTGCTTTAACGGAACTAGCGGATAGTAAAAAAGCTCGAATTTAACATTATATATATATATAAAGGGCCGGGTTAGCTCAGTCGGTAGAGCGTTCGGCTAGAAACCACAAGGCTCCTAGTTCGATACCCGCCCTCGCCAAATCAGTTATGAGTAGCACAGGATATGTGGTAAGTAAGGAGCTGATGGTATGTGGCGCTCCACCCCAGACGCCAAAACCATCTCCTTGGTCTAGCGCTATTGAAAAGGGGATAGACTCTCTGGCTGATACCGACTTTAGGCCGCCCCGACGACGACTTTACTTCATATATATATATATATATATATATATATATATATATATTCGTGTTTCTTAATTGTACGACCGTTATCATCTTGCAACGCCTCTGGTTAAAAATGAGACCGTCCAAATCATTCAAGTTGAAATGCAAGAATGTGAAACCAGATTATCTGGTATTGCTTATCTGATAAATTCTTATTTCTTATGAGCGCAGTCACCTCAGCTAAATAATGGACCATTCCGTTGTTATAAAGAAAGGGAAGAAAAGAACATGCTACACAGAAAAATATCATAAAAAAGAAAAAGAAGGAAAGAAAGAGAAGGGAATGAGTGCACGGAAGGCGTGAGAGAAAGTTAAATCAAGATTATTACTTTTTATATGTTTATCTATTTAGCAATAGTTTTTAAGTAAATATATCAAACGTTGTAATAATTAGATTATCATACTGTGGTATATCCACAGGTCCTGCTAGTTATTATTATTATTATTATTATATTAATTATTATTACCGGTCCTCACCAACTCTTATAAGTAGCAAAAACAATCTCCTTGGTCTAGCGATAGTGAAAAGGGATAGACTCCCTCACTGTCTAGCTAATACCGACATTAGGCTACCCGACGACTTTACTTTTATTATTATTATTATTATTATTATTATTATTATTATTATTAGCAAATATATGCACCCTTCGGTGTAAGTATTTAAGTTTTAATGTAATAAAATATTATATTAAATTAGAAAGGCTAATGAAACGAAATAAGAATGCAGATAAGAAGATTTGAAACAGAGGGGTATATAATCGAAAATAGAACAACTGAGACTCCCATCTTTAATTGCTTAATCTAACTATTTAGTTAAAAGAGGAAGTAAATAATAAAATTACAGTTATTTCTTCTTGTTAATGGAATTCATTTAAGATTTATCCCCGAGATTTGGCTAATATTCATTAAGATAAAACCAAACAATTAGAAATCAATAATACTAAGCACATATTTATTAAAATCAAATTTCTAATCTCAATACGAAAATTAGCGGTTCTGTTCCTTCTGTAAACCGCTATTCTGTTTTATATATAAATACAATTGCATGTTATAAGTATGTAAACCCACCCAAGGGGTCCAGTGGCTTCGGCCCTGGATCTTTACAAGTTAATAGCGTCGATCCCAGGGACTGTCCCCCAGGCAATACCTGCCTCCTTGATTTAAAGGGACAGGGCTGGTTTATTGCCCAGCGCCTGAGGCGCCCCATTTTGGGGAATGCCGAAGGGATCGCCGCAATTTTTGTTCTTTCCACCCATGAGCTTTGGCTGTGGGCGGGCCCACGTTAAAACGAGGCCTTGTGCCCAGCCCATACAAGTGGGTATGAGGCAAATACCTGTAAATATGTCCAACATATCTAACTGCGGCACTGGACCTTAAAAGCAAAACACCGTTGATCCCAGGAGGCCACCCTCCAAGGCAACACGTGCCTACTTGATTTAAAGGGACGGGGCTGGGTTTATTGCAAGTGCCTGAGGCGCCCTCCTTGAGGGGGAATGCCGAAGAGATCAATGCATTTTTGCCCCCGCCACCCATGAGTCACGGCTTGTGGGTGGTCCCACATAAATATGGCCTGTACCTAACCCATACACGTGGGGTACGGGGTAAATATCAAGTATGTAGATATTGCCAACAGTATTAATAAGTAAAACAAGATTATTAATAATTGAGTTTTAAATCAAATAAAATCACGGAGAATGTGACGCAAATAACAAAGGGAATTGTGACTTGAGTAGTAATATAGTTTCGGTACAGACAGACAAACACTCAATCTCCATTGTAATAAGAATATTACTATTATTATTGTGCCTTTATAAATATATATGAGTATACTTTGTTTGTTGATTTTAACGGCATATCAACTCGTCTGGAGTTTTGTCATGCCTAACGGTTAAGAAGTGATACATATCGTGTATTTATATTTATAGTTTTTAGTAATTGGTTTTAAAAAATGTGTTAGCATTATTGGGGATTATGTTGTATGGTATTGATTTGTTTCATGTCTATATTTTATGGTATAATTGTATTTCCCTAAAAAAAGAGAGAATATCCTCCATGTTGACATTTTCAAATAGATCTTTCATATTGTTTGCTTTAAAATAACGGATTCTGATGTGAGCAAAAAAACTGCATTCCATGAATAAGTGTTCCACATTGTGTTTGTTGTTCTTGTTTGAGTATACAGGAGTGCGTTAGTCTTGTATGATCAATGTGTAATCGGATACAATGACTTGTTCCTTTCTAGACTTCCTTAAAATTGGTCTCCAGCCTCGCAAAAACGGGGTTGATTAGGAAGAATATACTTTGATTAATATGATTATAAACGAGATATTAGTCCGATTTAAATTGTTATTTTATTGTCACTTGATTTTTTACAATATCTGAATAAATTTTTTGTTATACATTTAAAAGTTTTTGGCATTTTCTTTCAATCTTATTTCCGGTATTTTTTGGTGTTTCATATTTGTTTAATTCTGAAATAAACAATAAAACCTAAAATTACATTATTTCTTGAAAACAATGTTTTATTTTCTTCCCTCGTCGAATCAACGGAAAACCTATCTTTCATTTCGCTAAAAACATAAAAATGACAAAATAAATCAATATTTACACGAAATAAAGACCTTTTATTTTTGACCACTTGAAATCATACGAGACTTTGAAAGGTTCAGAGTACAGACTTCACACACACACACACACACACACACACATATATATATATATATATATATATATATATTATATGTGTGTCTGTGTCTGTGTCTGTGTCTCTGTGTGTGTGTTAGTGTGTGTGTTTGTGTGTGTGATTGTGTTTGTGTATGTGTATATATATGTGTGTATATATGTATATATGAGCATATATGTATAAATATGTATATATAAATGTATATATATATACACACATACATATATATATATACGTAATATACCAGTTTAAATTATATATATGTACATATATATATATCTGTTGTTTATATATATGTGTGTGTATATATGAGTATCTATATATGCGTGCATATATATGCGTATGTATGTATATATATGTATATATGGTATATCAGTTTGTAAATATATATGTATATATATTTGTATATATATGTGTGTGTATACATATGTATATATATATGTATATGCACATGTATATGTATATATTTGTATATATGTATATATATATACATATGTAGAATACCACTTTGTAAATATATTCATATGTTTATATATATATAAATATATATATATATATATATATATATATATATATATATATAATCTACTTATTGGTATCGCGTTTTCATGTTTATTTTATGAATATTCTAATCACTTTTATTGTCATACAATGAAATACGTTCTGCTTTGCAATCATTTTTATCACTCTCTAGTCAATAAAGAGTCAAAAGCTGTCTGCGCAAATTCAGGCTTTTTCGCTATTAGCTGACGCAGCTTATTTAGCAATGCTGTGTTTTGATTTTATTTGGGTCGTCATTTTGACCTCAGTGACTTGGTTGAAACCGCCGGTCTCTGTCACTCTCGGTTCTATCTAACGCGAAAGGTAATTTGAAATAGGTTTGATCGCTTTTTGATGATTTTGAGCTGTTACTTTGATACCGGCTTAAAACGAAAGCTCAGGCACGTCAGGATTGTGGTATTAATGCTAGAGATGGATAAAACTTTGCATTTTTGTTGGAATAAATGCCTCTAGAACAAAGCTGTAATTTGAATAGATTTGCAGCACTTATTTGATAACCGATTCTTCTGTTCGCTTTTCAAATTGACCTTCGAATAAGTTTCTGCCTTTGTATTGGCCATTAAATGATTCAATTTAAACTGATTGTTTTTGGTGAAAGAATTTTTTAAAGAAAATAACGAGGGAAAAGTTGGATGAAAGAAATGTGATTGATAAATGAATGAAGAAAGGAAATAAAGAAGGAATATATATATATATATATATATATATATATATATATATGTTATAGAGAGAGAGAGAGAGAGAGAGAGAGATAAAAGGGTATGAAAACACATAATATTGTTAAAATGAATATATTTCTATATCATATATATATATATATATATATATATATATATATATATATATATATATATATATATATATAAGTTGATTGTGTATAAACTTTGTTCTTGTGAACGTTGTTTTCTGGTAAAATGAAGCATAGAAATGAATAAGTGAATAAAATCAAAAAACAGAACCATTAAGAAGGTCTGGAAACACACACACACACACACACACACACACACACACACATATATATATATATATTATATATATATATATATGTATATGTATTATATATATATATATCTTGTGTGTGTGTGTGTGTGTGTGTGTGTGTGTGTGTGTGTGTTACTAGATATTCAGAACATGTCCACACAAAAATAAATTTTTACATTTTTATCAAACATTTCGACTGAAAACAGAAAAACAGAAAATCAACCACCTTAAAGGGAAAATCTTATCTAGTGTTAATTTAACATCACACGAGTACGAGGGTTTCACGCGGTCAAATAAAGCGAGATTGCTATACATAACGTATATTGACAATAATTTCGATTTGTCTGACTATAAACATATAATGCTTTGAAACCAGCGGTAATGAATCAGCCATTAAATGTATAGATAATAGGTCTTGCCAACATAGAGGACAGAGTAGAAACCACAATCCAACAACTTGAGGATTACACAAGAAAGAGCAAAGACAAATTACTTATGGCGGCCAACAATAGTAGAAGTGACAGATGGACAAACAGAAAAATAACAAAGACTAGAAAACGAAAATGGGAAGAAAAACAATTATATGGACGCTTCAAACGACAAATCGAAGAGGTTGGACACGGAAAGACTTGGACATGGTTAAGAAAAGGAAACCTCACAATAGAAACAGAATCATTAATAATTGCTGCATAAAATAATGCCATAAGGACAAACTATATAAAAGCGAAAATTGATAAGACCCAACAAAATAGTAAATGTAGATTTTGTGGTAATAGAGATGAGACTGTAAACCATATACTCTGCGAATGTAGCAAACTAGCACAACGACAATACAAAACTAGACACGACTGGGTTGGGAAGGTGATCCACTGGGAATTATGCAAAAAATCAAATTTTGACCATACAACAAAATGGTATATGCATAAACCAGAATCTGTTCTTTAGAACGAAACGCATAAAATTCTCTGGGACTTTGAAATAAAAACGGATCACCTTATCCCAGCAAGAAGACCAGACCTATTGTTGATAAACAAAAAAGAAAGAACTTGTCAACTGATGGATTTAGTAGTGCCAGCAGATCACAGGGTGAAGCTGAAGGAAAGTGAAAAAATGGACAAATATCTGGAACTTGCCAGAGAACTGAAAAATTTATGGAATATGACTGAAAGTTATACCAATTGTAGTTGGTGCACTTGGAACAGTCCCAAAAGGATTGGAAAGGGTCTGGAAAGATTGGGAATCAGAGGAAGGATTGAAACCATTCATAACACTGCTGCAATCTGCCAGAATACTCAGAAGAGTCCTGGAGACCTGAGGAGACTTGCTGTCACTCAGATTCCAGTGAAAGACCATCAGCAAATGCTGATGTGAAAACTCAAAAGGAGTAAATAATATATATATATATATATATATATATATATATATATATATATATATATCCAAAAGTCCAGAGAAGAAATCTTCCTTACGACACAAGAGTTTTTTTAAAAACCTGTCGCAGTTTGAGAGCTCAATGTGTGTTCTAAATGTTAGAGTCACAGAGCAAATTTATAAGTAAAGAAATAACAAAAGACTTAGACATTTTGCATTATAGTCTATTTCAGGGAGCTTAGACTTTGTCTAAGCTCCTTGAAATAGATTATAATGCAAAATCTCTAAGTCTTTTGTGATTTCATTACTTTATATATATATATATATATATATATATATATATATATATATATATATATATATTAGTGTTATGGAGACCACGTATGCTTATGATTATTGTCATTAACATTACTGTGCTGACTTCACATATTCCCTTGACTTTCTCTCTCTCTCTCTCTCTCTCTCTCTCTCTCTCTCTCTCTCTCTCCCTCTCTCTCACACACCACACACACACACACACACACACGAAAAACATTAATGATACGGGTTGTTTTGAGGCATATCTACTTCAGTTAGACCTTTATAGAGACATTGCTAAGGAATAAGACGCTAATTCAGATTAAATAATGATTATTTAATTACCACTGGAAATATAGCGCAAATAATTAAGTGTATCATAACGTTGGTGGTTACGTAGTTTCGGTTACAAACAGACACACAATCTCCATTATAGTAAGAAGATGTGTGACGAACTTGAAAACATTGATGTTGTCTGTTGAAAGTGTTTAAAACCCCGTGTCATTCCTCGTCTTTAAGGATACATTGGTTTCGTAGTCTTTTCTTCTTTTCCCTTTCAATAGGAAGGCATTTAAAAAACAACGACAAGCGACTTTTTTTTATAAAGTAGACATTCTAAAAAATAACTTGACATAATCCGATTCGCCCAGAATCTATTCTGATGCTTCGCAAAGTAATAAATAATTTAGTAAAAACAAATATCCAAATTCAGAAAATGTAAAAAAAAAAAAAATAAAAAAAATGACGACTTAATCTATCGATAAAATAAATTGACTATTTTCATCACTCTTATCAAACAAAACTTCGCGGGCCGACATTTTTTTTCGATATTTTCCGGTGGAATAGAAGGGCGGATAACTCTGTCAGTTTTTTCTTTTTTTTTTTTTTTCTTGTTAAGAACACGCTTCAGTTTGTTTATTTCCACGCTGTTTATCAAGAGATGAAAAATTACGTGACCAAATCAGAAATAAAGATAGGACAAGTATAGAATGTGGACTGAAAACAAATTCTAATTAACCCAGTGTCTATCGTTGCAAAACGGGAAGTATTCCAAGCAAATTTTTTTTATTTGAACAGAACAAGTTTTCAAAAGAAAGGCCTGTAGTCAAGTTTTAAGGATGTTCATTTTTTAAAGTCACTTTTCATTGTTTTGAAAAGCTTTTCATATTGAAAAAAGTTGAAAAACAGTTGCTTAGATTAGGTAACAAGTGGTTACGTAGTTTCGGTTACCGTGGGTTTTACCACTTTTTCAGAGGCGCATTCTAAAACCCCAACCGACGAGGCTGTGGTGGCTTAGAGATTCCTTGAATGAAATAGATGCGTTTTTAAAGACTCTCTAAACTGTCGGGGAAAAAAATGAAAACTACTCACCTGCAATCTTCTGAGGGAAGAAAGCAGGAATAAAGATTGCGTAGTAATATATACATGTGGTTGGTGTCTACTTTCCTTTTGATTGGTCGAATTGGTAAATAAATACCTTGTCACCACTCACGAGGGAACTACGTTTCTTCTGGACTAATTCTACTAGACCTAAGGTTACGATTCCTTTTTACCCACTTGCAAGGTCGCAACAAGGTTTGTTGCAAGCTTTTTCCCCGTTTAAACTTGACCAGGAGGTCTTTATTTGTTTCCTCATCCAAGTAAACTGGCAATTCACCAAAAAACAAAAGGGGATGCGCTGCTACAGGATTGGAACTGTTCAGGCGATGCTTATCTTAAAGCTGGTCAAGGTTGTAATTAACAAGAACACATCTATTGGAAAGATTGAAAAGTGAATGAGAGAGAGAGAGGGGGGGAGAAAGAGAGAGAGAGTGTGTGTGTGTGAGAGAGAGAGAGAGAGAAAGAGAGAAAGAAAGAGAGAGAGAGAGAGAGAGAGATGGAGAACAGGTACTACACAATAATCTAGAACTAAAAGAGAGGCACCTGGGAGTGAAAGGTTTCCAAATGTCCTGCAATTTACCAATAGCTGTGGTGAGATCGCAAGTATTAGGCGTCTAGCGACGATCGAACTCGTTTTTCATTAGTAATGGATCTGCGGGAATAGCTTGCTAACCATTGCACCCAATGCAATACCCTTTTCTTAAACCGTTCACCACGGGTAGTATATAACACGTCTTCCATTCGATGGACATTTATCCACGCGTGGTTGTTTAACTTGAGTTCAATTGAATAAAACACGTCGAAAACAAAACCATCATCTGTGATTTGTCTTTGTTACTAAAAACTGACAACGAACATAGATAAGAAGAAAAGACCAAACAGGAAAGACGCAAGAAATTTGGAAATTCAGAAATACCGTAAATTTATTTATACGTGTAGATAACAGTGGAATTTAATTGGAATTTGGATGACGTGTGAAAGGCTGACCTGTTGGTTTCTGATTGGCCGAATAGTGCCAACAGTGTAAAGAGTGAAAGAGACATAGTCAGAGGAGGGAGACGGTTCGAAGTTTTCGAGGTGTATTGATGAGGGAGTCTGGATAAGAGTTTGAAGGAAATGCATTGCAATGGCCGTGTGTTCGTTCTGGGCATTTTACTAGGGATAGAATAAATGAGCTCTAAAAACGTCTTGAGTTCGTTATTAAAAACTGTCAACAGTACAAAAATATAAGATATGTCTATGCAATACATAATCACATGCTACCATTAACATGGATTACGATTATGATCCATATATCAATACTCGTGTTCCTTAACAGTACGACCGTTATTATCTTACAAAACCCCCTGGTTAAAAATGAGAACATCCAAATCTTCCAAGATTAAATGCAAAAATGGAAATCCTGATTATCAGTCGCATTCTTATTTCTTACGAGAGCTAAATAATGGAACATTTCGTTTTTATTATAAAGAAAGAAAGGGAAAAAAGGACATGCTACACAGGAAAATATTACAAGAAAGAAAGAGAGTAATTGAAAGATATAGAGAGGGGGTAGGCGCATGGAAGCGATAACGTTAATCTGTTTCAATCGAACATAATGAAAATATGAAGAGAAAGAAATAAAAAAAGCGTGACAGAGAGTTAAATCAAGATTATTATACTTTTTACATATTGAACTATTTCGCTATAGCTCTTAAGTAAATATATTAAACATATATTCTTAAATTATCTTATAGTGATATATCTCCAGGCCCCGCAAGTTATAATTTAATTTCCATGCAAGGGAGGTTTATTATTATTATTATTATTATTATTATTATTTTCACTCCTTTTGAGTTTTTCAAATCAGCGTTAGCTGATGGTATTTCACTGGAGTCTGAGTGACAACAAGTCTCCTCAGTTCTCCAGGACTCTTTTGAGTATTCTAGCCGATTGCAGCAGTGGAGTAGTCTGGATGGTCTCAATTCTTCCTCTGATTTCTAGATTCTCCAGTCTCTTTTCTAAGTTTATTGGTACCGTTCCAAGTGCACCAACTACAATTGTTATCGCTTTCACTCTCATGTTCCACAGCTTTTTCAATTCTCTGGCAAGGTCCAGGTATTTATTCATCTTTTCATTTTCCTTCAGCTGCACCTTGTGATCTGCTGGGACCTCAAAGTCCACCAGTTTACACGTTCTCCTTTTTTTTGTTAATCACCACTAGGTCTGGTCTCCTGGCTGGGATAGGGTGATCCGTCTTTATCTCGAAGTCCCAGAGAATTTTATGTGTTTCATTCTCAAGAACAGATTCTGGTTTATGCACATACCATTTTGTTATATGGTCAAAGTTTAACTTTTTGTATAATTCTCAGTGGACCACCTTTCCAACCCAGTCGTGCCTAGTTTTGTACTCCCGTTGTGCTAGTTTGCTATATTCGCTTAGTACATGGTTTACAGTCCCATCTCTGTCATCGCATAGTCTAAATTTATTATTATTATTATTATTATTATTATTATTATTATTAAATAACACAAGAACTATATAATCTTCCGAGACTGCAATGCCGATGACGATTGTTCATATAATTTTGTCTTATCTTTCCATGCCGCATATTCTGTGTTAGTGTAACATTACACCATTCTACTATCTCTTCTCTTTTTTTTTCTATCATTTCTTTATTTTCTTTTTTATCCTCATCCTATTTCTTCTCTCCTTTGTTAGGAATAATGTTCTTTTCTTCTCATCCTATTTTGTTTCTTTTTTTTTTTGTTCTTATTATTCTCGACTGACTCGTTCTTATTTTAGAAATCTGAGACTTTCATTGAAATATATTCCCACATGGATATGTAGCAAGAGTTGCTTACTGTTGTAAGGGAATATATTTCCCATTCTAGAAAGTTGGATTCATCCAACGAAACACATAAATAATACAGACTACACGAGGGTATTGGTAGAGTAATAGCTAGTCATGCTACCGGGATTTAATTACTGTTTTAAAGAGCTGGATATTGGACTCTATTTTATTTATATATTTCGTACCAAAGATAATAAACCAATGTAAATCTCACTTCAGGATTTCAATATTGTTATTTGATAACCCAGACACAACATCCATGAAAGAATTTTATATTTTGAAATAATTTTTTTTTTATATTCAAAACGAATTTATTTTGAAAATGCGACGTTGCTTTTTCCATGAAAGCCGTCGTCTAGCGAATCAAAAGCGAAAATTGATTTGAGATTTACGAAGAATTGAAATGATGTCATAATTTTAAGCGTTTAAACCGATTAATCATTTTCTTTCTTCTTTTATTTGTTTATTTGAATCAATTGTAAATAAATTTTTAATTGTTTTCGTTTCACAGTGTTTTACCAATCGACGAGATACTTCTGCTAATATCACACGGAGATTATTTGATTTTGTTTTTCATTCTATTGTTGAAAAGTAGCGGAAAAAAGTATTTAAAAAAAAAAGACAGGAAAAAGGATATACTAATAGACGAGTCTAAGAGTGTGCAGCATTTTAGTAGGTGCCAGTTTGTGACGCGAATATCACGTGACTGAAGCACTTGAAACACCAGCTGTGGTTGGTAGTATCTTGCTACTTAGTGCGCTGAAAAGTTAGTTGGATTTTACTGCATGTCAAACGTTGTTGGATTATTTTATGCCTAAGACGTTTTGTTTTATTCAATCTTGACGGGTGTTCAATTTTTTAAAGACGGTTTTTAAACTCATTTTTCTATTTAATCCCTACATGGGACCCTAACATATACTACCACTCCGGGTCAGAGTGGATCTGGGAGTAATGGTGATGAAGGAGTATTCCACGTTCCTAAGAACTCCAGAATTGGAACATCATCATTTAACGTCATACCCAGGACATTAAGACCCTCAGCTACCACCTTCTAGCACATATATGTTGAAAAGGATTGGGGATTTGCCATGAGGGCAATAGAGTTGGGACAAGCATATAGGTGCTAGGGCCTGATGAGACCAGCTGACTGATCGGACGGCGCCTCTCTGACCGCCCGGCAAGCCTAATTAAGCAACGTGGAAGCAACGAAAGACATTTATTGAGCGATTGGTGAGGGTGTAGTCGATCTCAGTAATCAGATGGTTCAAGAAATTTCGGATTGCAAGAACATTAACGATCAGTCAAGGTCAGGTAGACGTACAACAGGAGAATCCAAGCAATAGAAGTAAATGTGGCGAGTAGCATCCGGAGAGTATCAGGCGAGCCAAGCATCTCATATTACAGTGAGGATAGTGTTGGAATTTTTGGTAATATGAGTTGTGCTGGGGTCCACCACTTAAACTTATAGACTCTGCGTGGGCGCGTGGATTAAAGCCAGCCAATCAACACGCTCGAATACGTGGTTAGTTAACTATTTAATCACCGATCTTCAAAGCCGTAACGGACCTGCAACCAAAGACTTTGCTCAAACAATGGAGTTTACCCCACACTAAGTGACACTTAGGTACAACCAAAGGATTATTTACTAAAGATTAGCCTCTGCTTAACACAAGGGATCTCCACTGTAAAGTGCTCTCACTTGAAGCCTAAAAACGGCCACAAAAATTGTAACAGATAGTAACTTTCACGACCTCGTCAAATTGTGACTCACATTACCATTTGACTTACATTAACATTTTCTTGAAATTATTGTATCATTATATTAACTAAAATGAATATAAGAACCGGTTTAGCTCAGGTGGTAGAGCATCCGCCAAGGTAATTGCAAGATTCTCGGCTCGATACCAGTCCCCGCCAACTCGGTGCATGAGTAGCACAGATTGGACAACTAACCGTAGGTGTGGCGCTCCACCCCAGCAAAATCAATTTCCCTGGTCTTGCGCTAGCGAAAAGGGGATAGACTCCCTCGCCCTTCGTTTGATACTGACAATGGATCACTCCATCAACTTTTTACTTATATTAACCAAATATATGTACATTTAAGAGAGAGAGAGAGAGAGAGAGAGAGAGAGAGAGAGAGAGAGAGAGAGAGAGAGAGAGAGAGACTACCAAGCGAGTTTGGCATCTCGCATTCCACTTCGGTTCATTACTTTCAAGATCTCGGCAAAAGCATACAGAGCTGGCGAATTGTGACTCACGTTACCAAAATATTGGTTGTATAATTTATGCTGCTGATGCAACGAAACACATTTTTGGTGCAAAAAGGTAAAGGTGCTGTTGACGTGAGTGCAGTTAATTACAATACTATAACCAAATGGTTCAAGAAATTTCGCTCCGGTTGCAAGAACCTTGGCCATCATGTCTAAAACTGTGGATTTCTCCCTGTCCATGCTCCAAACCATAGAGGGAAATCAGGTGAGTAGCATTCGGAGAGTATCGGCCGAGCTCGGCATTTCACAGTCCAGTGGATGTTATCACCTTTACGCGCTCGGCAAAAAGTAAAATTGTGACTCACGTTAACAAAATGTTGCAAAACTTTTGATTTGTGATTGGACACATAGCGTGGATAAATTTTAAGTAGCACTTATCTCTAGACTGCAAGTTTAAACCTGGTCAGGGGCAACTGTAACATGGAATAATAATTAACACTGCTTAACACATGTATCCCAGCTATGGTTAGCTGAATGAGAACAGGATACCCCCGTGGATTAAATAATGGGTTGGGTTCAAATTTCCGTGATGGCTCCCGATTACGACAAAAAAGGTCCCTGAGTTCAAAAAAAGCTTCCCAAGTTCGAGAAGGCTGACGAGTCCGACGAGAAATACCCGAAGAAGGCCGGAGGGCACATCAGCCAAAACGTTGTACAGATAGCAATAAAGATGAGTACAATAGTCCGAATAATCCAAATAATACTAACTGTTGATTTTATTTGAATTTATTATTCAGGAATAAACCAAATGTCTGTAGATATAAGATATATATATATATATATATATATATATATATATATATGTGTGTGTGTGTGTGCTTAATTGGAGTCGTAGCTAATTTTGAAAATTAATTAATTAATAATGAATTAGGCGGGAATGCCTATTTAAATGTATGGCTAAACAAATCGAGAAAAATCAATCTCTGTATGTACATACATTTAAATAGGCATTCCCGCCTAATTCATTATTAATTAATTAATTTTCAAAATTAGCTACGACTCCAATTAAGCACATATTCTCCAAAAAATTGTCGGCAAAAAAGCCATTCCAAACATACCTTGTTTACATATATATATATATATATATATATATATATATATATATATATATATATATATAGAGAGAGAGAGAGAGAGAGAGAGAGAGAGAGAAAGAGTGTGTGTGGGGAGAGAGAGAGAGAGTGTGTGTGTGTGTGTATGTGTGTATGTGCGTGTGAGAAAGAGAGATATGTCTATAGATATAAGATAGATAGATAGATATATAGATAGGTAGAGAGAGGGAGAGAGAGTGAGAGAGAGAGAGAGAGAGAGAGAGTTCTGTTTATTTCCTTTAAAGCCAACTCTGTTTTATACGAACCCAACATCTATTATCGTACACCCACGTGCTCTACACACCCCGGTTCACGTGCGTGGTGTGTAGAACCTGATTGTAGCAGTGAAGCAAAGCCACCGGCCATTGAAGGTAGAAAGGATTGTGTCACACTTTGAATCTACTTAAGACTCTAATTAAAGCAATTGCCTTGATTTCGGCATCTGGTCATTCATTTGGAAATAATGATAGATTAGATAGGAACAACTTTGATGGGAGGTGATGATTAGTGCCCAATTCTGGCATTCGTTCCATTGCAAGAATTGGGGGTGGGGTAGGGGGTGTTGAATAATCAGATTATACACCTTCCTTTTAATATGAAATCCGGTGAGAGTTAGTTTAGCACGTTTTGTCTAGGAACATCTATCTGTCTATTTGTCGGTATATCTATCTATCTATCCATCTATCTATCTATCTATTGAGTTGTAATATTCTCTCAGTACATATATTTCGAATTATCGATTTCTTCAGTATAGCATCCATCTTGTATAATTGTCCCTCTCTCTCTCTCTCTCTCTCTCTAATATATATATATATATATATATATATATATATATATTATAAACCTAATGAGTCAGGTTACCTGCTAAAAGTTTGCTTAGTACTCTTCAGGCTAAGATCTGACTCTTAGCCAGATCTTAGCCCTGAAGAGCACAAAAAAAATTTTTCTATTTTTCATTTTTTTTCCCAGGTGATGTTTGGTAGTATATTTTTACAATCAAACTATTTGCCGGGTTTTTTCATACCGCAAGTGTTTACCAACAAGTTTGGTATATATATATATATATACATATATATACGTATGTATATATATATTATATATACGTATATGTCATATATATATACGTTATATATATATATTATATATATATATATATATATAATATATATATATACGTATATGTCTGATATATGTATATATATATTATTTTGATAAGCACACTATCAATCTATCTATCTGTTCACACACACACGCACAAACACACACACACATACGCACACACACACACACACACACACACATATATAATAGTATAAAAGAGAACACTATAGCTGTATGTTTATAATATTTTGAGCACTTTTGGATAAATAACTAATACATCAATACATTAATTAATTATTTGTGTTTTTTTGATTTTTTAATTAATTGTGTTTTTTGTAAAACAATATTTACGTATGTATGTATGTATGTATGTATATATCAATCTATCTCAATAAATCTATGTATTTTTCTATCTATACTGTTGTTAATTATCTATCAATCTATCTATGTATCAAATGACTGTATTTTCTTGGGAAAAAACAATATATATATATATATATATATATATATATATATATATATATATCATCATCATCATCATCATTATTGGCAATTCAGTCTCGAAAGACTATGATAAAAGTTTTTGTGTGCCCCTGAGGTTGCAGCGCCTCCTGTGACTATGAAGTCCTATGTTTGTGACTATGAAGTCCTATGTTTGAAAACTATATATATATATATATATATATATATATATATATATATATATATATATATATATATATATATATAATAGGCTCTTCTGTAAAACAGATTTGAGGTTCTAGCGGCTGTAACATATATTTCATGTATTTATCAGTTAAATTCTACCCCTTGCCTGCTAATGGCTTATGGTACAGTGGTTAAGAACCCTGACAGATGAAAAATCGGTGGTTTTCTTATCCTGCTAAATTTAGCCTCACAGATACGTCGAAACGGAGTCTCTGTGGATGACACACACACACACACACACACATATATATATATATATATATAATTTTTGTTAAGGTCACCAGGTGTATGATGAACAGTATTCTTCATCTGAGGTTAGAGAATCTGAAGCATTACGATCAACAAAGTTAAGATAACTGACCCATTAGATGCAAGTGCCCTTTCAGAACTCGTAACTGTCAGTTCTTTCTTGGGATGCTGATCTGCCTCACCGTTCTACAGATATATATATAATATATATATATATATATTATATATTATATATATATATATATCGAGAACCTGATCTAAGGATTAAACTAAGTGACTAGATAATGATTATCAGGGCTTTTCATCATTATTTATAATAAAGTGGATATCATTTGATGAAAGATGGTGCTATTTCCCTAGGAAGGCCGTTTTTTTTCCTAAATCTGAATTACTCTCATTATTTCCGGACAGACCTCTAACATAATGTATAGTAAATTGGATAGCATTTGATGAAAGATGCTAATTTCTTATTTTGTCGATAGGGGGAGCCGTAAGCATCTCTTTCTATTTCTCAGTCCATTTAGATCCTCTTGTTCGTTACCGTCAATTCTCCTTTGTTCCTTATTATTTGATAATGGTGTCTAAAGTGAGATTAATGACAATATGATACGAGACAGATTGAAAGCAATTAGAAATATCCATGATTGGAAACAACAGTTGTTCAAGCGAACGATAATCAAAAGCTTGCTTTGCATCTAGTTAGCAAAATCTAAATCCGATAATTAGGGAGGTGCTGATCAGTGGGCATTCAACCTGTGTCCGAGCGGATCATACTTTGTGATTCTCACTCAAGAGCTGTTAATGCGAGTCTCTATATCGGATTTTATAAGAACTATCAAGTATATGCACCCTACGGCGTAAGTATTTACGTCTTAATGTTTCTTTGTTTTGTTTTACGGCATATCAACCACAGTGGGTCATTTAATGCAGGCAAAGTTTTGAAAGATTCGTAGTGATAGTTTGGAAGAAAATTTTTTATACTCAGTTATTTTTGTAACCAAATTTTCTATTTAACCCATAGATGGGACTTTAACAGGTACTTCCACTCCGGGTCAGAGTGAACCTGGGAATAATGGTGATGAAGGGGTACTCCACATTCCCCAGAGACTCAGAATTTGAACTTCGCCAGCAGATAGAGTTTAAGGTCATACCTAGGACATTAAGACCCTCACCCACGGCCTTCCAGCACATATATAATAGAAAGTGTTGTGGCTTGCCATAAGGGCAATAGGACTGGGACAATCATAAAGATACTAGGGCTTGACGTGATTAGCCTATTGATTAAATTTTAATGTAGTTATTGCATTGCAGCCGATGCATTTTTGACCTTTCGCACACTTATACGCTATATGCTATATATATTTACCAACCCCTCCGCACGAGCAGGATGCAGCACAAGGTCAATTTCTTAAGCGGAGTTTAACAGGATTAAATTCACAGTTTTCCTTCTCCTAGACTGGTTACCTAGCCATGGTTAAAGAACCCAGTCTGTCCTGCTATATGCCCATAGATGGAGGTAGATTTGGATTCATATCTTTCCCAAGGGTATTAGCGCCATGTGACATGCAAACAGCTTCGTCCAGGAATTGAACACGGGTCGACGAATCCATTTCCTATGACTCTAACCATTAGACCACGCGCCTCCATAATACGCTATATATACGTCGCTAAAATAATTATATTTCAAACTCGGCAGTTTCAAAGGTAAATTACTTTACAGAAAAGAAACAGATTCTAAGTAGCATCTGAATAGAAAAATGAGTTTTAAAAAAATGTGTTTAAAAATGAGTTTAAATACAAAAATATCTGAATACCCTTCAAGAATGAATTAAACAAAACGTCTTCGGCATAAAATAACACAGCAAAGTTTGACATGCCGTAAAATCCAACCAACCAGCCAACCAACAGATTCTAAGTGGCTCCTTTTCGGAATTGAGTTCTCTATTGTAGTAGTTTCGTTCGACATTTATTGGGTCCGGCTCTTTTTTTCACTTGCTTCAACTCCGCCTCCAGTTCTCGTATTACCCGGCAGCAATTTGTCTTCTTCAGTCTCCTGAGTAAACTGCGCTGAATATTAGACTCTCTAATGGGGTTATTCAAAGAGAAGAAGAAGGAGGAGGAGGAGAAGGGGGTGTAGGAGCACGGGGAGGATGAGGATGAGGAGTTTTTGGGAATAGATAGATAGAAAAAGAAAACAAACAAAGATGAAGATAAAAAAGAAAGAAAGAAGTTGAAGGTCTTTGAAATAGATAAAAAGAAAAAAGAAAGAAAGAAAGAAAGAAAGAAGAAAGAAAAGAAGAAGAAGGTATTTGAAATAGATAGAAAGAAAAAAGAAAGAAAGAAAGAAAGAAAAGAAGAAGGTATTTGAAATAGATAGAAAGAAAAAGAAAGAAGAAAGAAAGAAAAGAAGAAGGTATTTGAAATAGATAGAAAGGGAAGAAAGAAAGAAAGAAAGAAAAGAAGAAGGGATTTGATATAGATAGATAGAAAGAGAAAGAAAGAAAGAAAGGAATAATAATAATAATAATAATAATAATAATAATAATAATAATAATAATAATAAGAAGAAGAAGAAGAAGAAGAAGAAGAAGAAATGAAAACAACAGAGGAAAAAATTTGATGGAATAAAGAAAAAGAAGGAAAAATAATTTTAAAATAATTTTAAAATAATGAAACATGAAAGAATGAGAAAAATGATGGCGAGAAACGGCCATGAAGAACAATAGAACCGAAAGAGATAACGAAGAAAAGAAAAAGTAACGAAACACACCAGGGAGAATGAAAAAAAAGCATTAAATGTATGAGAAGGAAAACATTGAAAATTTAAGATTGTAAAAAAAGAAATCAGTGGAAGGAAGAAAAAGGAAAACAAAAATAAAAAATAAAGAATGAATGAAAAAGAAAGAAAGTAAAAGAAAAGAAATATGACAAACATTGCATCATGGGAAAGAAAGAAAAAGCATGATAAGAAGAGGAGAGAAAAATAAACAACGACGTGTATCTTAGAGAGAATGAAAGAAAGAAAGATAGAAAGAGAGAAAGAAGATAGAAGAAAGAAAGAAAGATAGAAGGAAGAAAGAAGAAGAAGAAGAAGGAAAGAAAGAAAGAAAGGAAAGATAGAAAGAAAGAAAGAAAAGAAAGAAGATTGGTTTTATTAAACGAGAGAGAGAGAGAGAGAGAGAGAGAGAGAGAGAGACGTATATCTTAGAGAAGAAAGAAAGGTAGAAAGAAAGAAAGATAGAAATATAGAAAGAAAGATAGAAGTAAGGAAAGAAAGAAAGATAGAGAGAAAGAAAGAGAGAAAGAAAGAAAGAAAGAAAGAAAGTGTCAGATAGAGACAGAACTAAAGGAATGAACAAAACCCGAAAGAACAATGCAAAAATACGGAGAAGATTGGTTTATTAAAATGAGAGAGAGAGAGAGAGAGAGAGAGAGAGAGAGAGAGAGAGAGAGAGAGAGAGAGAGAGAGAGAGAGAGAGAGACTTAACCAAAGGAAAGAAAAAAAGAAAAGAACGATACGAAAATACAGAGAATTGGTTTTATTAAAACGAGAAAGAGATAGATAGATAGATAGATAGATGGAGGGAGAGAGAGAGAGAGAGAGAGAGAGAGAGAGAGAGGGAGAGAGAGAGTGTGTGTGTGTGTGTGTGTGTGTGAGAGAGAGAGAGAAAGAGAGAGAGAGAGAAAGAGAGAGAGAAGTAAACCTTGAAAATAAGAATGAACAGAAACCGGTAATTCCAAGAATGATCTGAGAAAGCCTAGAAGTCTTCTAAAAGAAAAAAAAAATCCATTTGAATCGTAATATTCTTCACCTGCCAAAGTAAATCTCTCTCTCTCTCTCTCTCTCTCTCTCTCTCTCTCTCTCTCTCTCTCTCTCACACACAACACACACCTCCCAGCGCGAACGCAAACTTCCCGCTCGTGTTGTAACTTGTGCTTCTCAGCACGGAGATAATTTCAGTACCATTTATGGTCCGTCACCATGGGGATTAGCAGATACGCTTCGCTTCAAATAATGAACCCTATTCTTCAATTCCACGGCCCTTATCCGTATCCCAATGGACTCCCCCCTACGGCTTATCCGACATCTCCACATCTGGGAAGCTTGTTTGTAACGAGATGCAGACGTCAAAAGCCATCAGTAAACGTCAGGCTAGCACAGTTTTGTAAGGGGTTGAAGGGGTCTAATGCGACGGGCCGGGAGGGTGGACAGTACCTCCCCAATCTGAATTATCTTTACACTTCTGGATATATTACTATGTCGCCACCCGACTCGCAGTTCTATTGGCTTCAATCGACTTGTAACCTGACACAAATTATTTTATGATGATTACATATGTAACATATGGAAGGATTCTTTGGGTAGGTCAAGTGACAACAAGTCCCCTCAAAATATTAAGCACTTGCCTCTGTAAAACTAAAAGTCGTCGGGCGGCCTAATGTCGGTATTGGCCAGACAGCGAGGGAGTCTATCCCCTTTTCACTAGCGCTTAGCCAAGGAGATTATTTTAGCATCTGGGGTGGAGCGCCACACCTACCGTCAGCTCCTCACTTTACCGCAAAGATCCCTGTACTACTCATTCGCTGAGTTGGCGAGGGCCGGTATCGAACCAAGAACCTTGTGATTCCTAGCCGAACACTGTACCGACTGAGCATATTGAAACGATTTCTGACAATCAATACTTCTGTGTTCTTAACTCAACACTAGTAATGTTAGCAAATGCAACCGATAGATTGATATATACACATGTTTAATCTTCGTGCAAGGGTTCACTGCACCAAAAGACAAAGACATAGGTTCCAGAATATTAACAATCATGGAACAGGACCCAGAAATCACTTTACAAAAGGTAACTGAGGAGTGTCAAAGACTAATTAATGTCAAACGCGATAACTCGCGTATCGAAGAAAAAAATATTTCGCAGGTACAAAGGATAAAACAAAGAGTCCCCAAAATCAAAGAAAAGAATTTTCAATGCAAAATTTGTGGAAAAAAACATACAAAAAGTGATTGTTATTTTAAGAATAAACCTTGTTTTAATTGTGGAATTATAGGTCACACATTTTCTGTAATAATGCAAATACCCACGCGTGTACATGGTTATTAGATTTTATACATGTATCAAGCACACTCTTATATATATATATATATATATATATATATATATATATATATATACATGGTGTTCGGGAGATATTTGACAGTTTCATAAAGAAAAAGAAAAAGTGCTTAGCAGCTACAAGATTTGATGGATTGTAAGGAAATTCAACAAGCATGGTAATTACACTACTGTCAACAAGCTTCACTTAAAATAACTGTCATTAGTGTCGATCAAAGCCTCAATCCTGCTCCGGAACCTGGAGCAAGCTGATATTACAGTTTCCCTGCGAAGGGTCTCAAAAATACCTTAGTTCTGTCGATTAACTGTGCTTTTGTAGTATTGGCACGGTGATTGGTGTCTTTCTCAACAGCTCCCCATACATAATAATCCATGGGGTTTAGATCTGGGGAGTTTGGAGGCTAAACATTGGACTGGTGTAGTCGTAAAAATTCGCCGACAACCATCCATTTTTGTCTTTTCCAAGAGGTGTATTAGGGGGTCGAATCCTGTAGTCATACATATGGCCTTGCATTGCCTACCTACCATTGTTATCCAAGGCTTGACTACAGTGTTTAGCAACTCCACGTGCACATCTGAGTGTCCTCCAACACTTTTTCTGCAGATTTTCGAGGAATTCTGCTGTACGAACGCAATCAGATCGACGGATATGTTGCTTTCTGCTAGCCACAGCCTCGTAGTCTCCATTGCAATTCTCCAGTTCATGCCTGATTGTTTTTACAGTGTTCAGGGAGCATTGAGAAGCAACCATAATCTCCTTATTTTGATGGCCGGTGCAGATCAGAATGATAAAAATTATTCTCTTCAGGTGCGTTCCAGTCATCCATTCTATCCCGTATATGAATGAAGAAGGGTCCTAAATTTTAAATGATGCGCAATGTGCGTCAATATCTCTAACCTACGGAGAAAAATAACCAAATATAAATATGTCAAATTTATCCCGAACACTATATATATATATATATATATATATACAAGGTGTATTGAGATTCTGTGTACTTTTTGATACACCTTGTATTCTGAAAAAAATTAACGTTCCATTCATTATTCATTTCTATCTTGGTAAATACAGCTTCAAACACGGCACTTTTAAGACGCACTTTGTATTCTGAAAAAAAAAAAAGGTTCCGTTCATTGTTTATGCATATCTTGGTAAATACAGCTTCAATCCCGATACTTTAATGACACACCTTATATATATATATATATATATATATATATATATATATATATATATGGTGGACTCTCCTATCGTAAACGAGAAATGAGGGTCATTAGTGAATGACTCGTTTCCTCCCACGTTGTGCATGCTATCAAGAAGACATTCTATTTGTGCTTTCAAGAAAACACACACACAACCAGACACACACACACACACACACACACACATATATATATATATATATATATATATATATATATATCTTTGTGTGTGTGTGTGTGTGTGTGTGTGTGTGTGCGTGTGTCAATTCATACGTAAATCTAAATTTATAACGGCTACGATGCTAATTATTTATAATTGTCAATGTTCTAAGAAATTTGCAAAAAGAAATCTTACGAGTATAGTTTAAAAGCTGAATGGAACGAAAACTAAATGAATGAAGGAAGGAAGAATGAAAGGACGTAAGAAAGGAAGAATGGTAAAACCAAAGTAAGGAAGAAGGAAGGGTGAAAGAAAGAGAGAAAGGAAGAATGGAAGAAAGAAATGATGGGAGAAAGGAACGAAGAGAGGAAGAAAAATGAAGAAAGAAAGGAAGGAAAAAAGCAAAAAAGAATTAAAGGAAGGAACCAAAAGAAGGAAGAAATAAATAAAGAAAGAAAAATGAGGAAAGAAAGGAAAAAAGAAAAAACAGAAAGAAAAAAGAACAAAAGGAAGGAACCAAAGGAAGAAAGAAAGGAAGGATGGAAGAAAGGAAGGAAGAAAGAAAGAAAAATGGAAGAAAGAAAGAAAGAAAGGAAGAGAGGAAGAGAGGAAGAAATGAAGGAGGAAGAAAGGAAAGAAGGAGGGAAAAAAGAAAAAAAAGGAAGAAAGAAAGGAAGAAAAACGAAAGAAAGAATAAAGAACCAAAGGAAGGAAGAAAGAAAGGACGAAAGGAAGAAAAGAGGGGGAGAAAGAAAAGAAGGAAGGGAAAAGGAAGAACGAAAAGAAGGAAGTAAGAAAGGAAAGAAGGAAGGAAGAAGAAATGGAGAAAGAAAGGAAAAAGAAAGAAAGAAAGAAATGAAGAAAAGAAGAAGAAAAAAAGAAAGAATCTAAAAGAGAAATGGAATTGAAAATATCAAAATTTAAAATTTGCACAGAAAGTTGGGAAGGAGGGAAAAGAAGAAAAAAAGAAGGAAGGAAAGAAGAAAGAATGAAGAAAAAACGAAAGAAGAATAAAGAACCAAAGGAAGGACCCAAAAGAAGGAAGAATGGAAAGAAGAAAGGAAGAAAAGAAGGGGAAGAAAGGAAATAAGGAAGGGAAAAGGAAGAACGAAAGGAAGGAAGAACGAAAGGAAGAAAAGAAGTAAGGAAGAAAGAAATGAAGAAAAGAAAGAAGAAAAGAAAGAAAGAATCTAAAAGAGAAATGGAATTGAAAAGATTAAAATTTTTAATTTTCACAAGAAAGTTGAGAAGGAGGGAAAAAGAAGAAAAAAAGGAAGGAAGGAAGAAAGAATAAGAAAAAGAAAGAAAGAATAAAGAACCAAAGGAAGGACCCAAAGGAAGGAAGAAAGGAAAGAAAAAGGGAAAAAGAAGAACCAAAGGAAGGAAGTAAGAAAAGAAAGAAGGAAGGAAGAAAGAAATGAAGAAAGAAATGGAGAAAGAAACGAAGAAAAGAAAGAAGAAAAGAAAGAATCTGAAAGAGAAATCGAATTGAAAAGATTAAAATTTTAAATTTGCACAAGAAAGTTGAGAAGGAACAATTCGTCCAGAAAAGCCAAAGAAAAAAATCTTAATTGAATTTTACAGACGTATGTAAGTAGTGATTCTTTTTTTATTCTCATGCAGTTGGTTCAAGATAATCAAAATCATTAATGAAAGTTATTTTTAAGACAACATTTTCCAGACAGAGTCAACAAAATGTAAACGGGGCTTTTGTTTGAAATAATTAGCGCTATATGTTAATCAAATATCTGAAAATCATTTTCTTTTGTTTAAACTTTCAATTGCGATCGTTAATAATTCAAATCCAGTTCTTGTTCTTTTCTTACAGCAGCTCTATCGATGGAGATCAAGGGACAGCAAGTCCACAACTGTAACGTTCCGTCCCATCTATGGGTTAAATAGAAAAATGTATTTATAAAAAAATTGTATTATCCATTAAGAATTGATCCACTGAGGTTGATATGCCGTAAAACAAAACATCCAAACAAACCAAAATGTAACGTTCCGAGGTTAGTAGAAAGTAGTTGACGTTGGTAATAGTAATAATATTCTTATTGTTTAACTATTCTCTTGGCTGGATCGGAGTAGCTAGGTCTGTCTGTGTCCATCGGTGGATCTGTGGTTGGGCTGGACGGCATTCTCGCTGTTCTTCGAGCCTGGACATTAATTGGGAATCTTTTGGGTTATCTTGTCTTTGTGTTGTTGATATTTCTTAATAACAAACACAGGAATTTCTTGTTTTTTTCCTAGCACATTTATTTTATCTCGAGTAAAAAAGGCATTGGAGAACAGAAATTCATCTTACGACTGTTCTCTTCAAACACTCAGTCCAGACTGCCAATTTATCACCCTCTCTTTTTATCACTCTCATATATATATATATATATATATATATATATATATATATATATATGAATGAATGGAGAATGAATGAGAAAAGTATTAGCATATGAAAGGTGCTCAATGCTAAAGTAGCAGGGTAGTTTTTAAAATCACATATTAGATATTATGGATTTAATATCCCGTAACTAAAGTTTCATGCGTACTTGCAATCATCAGACGGTCAAAATGTTAAACCTAAACGTTAAACAAGGCACTGTTTTTTTTTTAATCTGAAAATTTGGACCGTCTGATGATTTGCAAGTACGCATGAAACTTTAGATACGGATATTAAATCCAATATTTAATATGTGATTATATCTATCTATCTATCTATCTATCTATCTCTCTATATACATACATAATATTTAATATGTGATTATATCTATCCATCTATCTATCTATATAATATATATATATAATTATATATATATATGTGTGTTGTGGTGTGTGTGTGTGTGTGTGTGTGTTCTTTGAATACTCCTTTGAGTTGGAGAATATTATTTTGTTTATTTTTATAATGACAGAGTAATGGCCTGGTGGCTGATGTTAGAGAACAGCTGGCAAGAACTGTTTATTCTCCAAATGAGAAAACTTTTCCGTTGTTTCCTGGTTGTTGCAGGGCAAAATCTCTATATTCCATTTGTTTGTTTTTTTATATTGGTTTTTGTTATTGTTCTTTTTTTTAACAGTTTCCTTAATTTTTCTTTTCTATCCCTATGAATTTTTTTAGATAATTTTTTTAATTCCTTTTATTTCTTTTTTTCTTCTCTTTCTCTCCAAAATTTCTTTAAAAAATTTCTTTCTTAGTTATGACAAAGATTTTTTTTTCATTCCAACTATACAAATCTTAATTTTCCTTCTCTCAATTCATTTATTTCTTCATTTTCTTTCTTTCAATTTAGTTTCTTTTTGTATTTGGTGTTTTGTCTTTTTTAAATTCATTTTTTGCACTTTTAATCTTCATTCTTTTTATTTATTCTTTTTTCATCCCTCTTTTTGTCTTATAATTCTTCTTCCTTTCTTTCTTCCTTTTTTCTTTCTGTCTGTCTCTCTGTCTCTGTCTCTGTCTCTGTCTCTCTCTCTCTCTCTTCGTCGTTTGTTTCTTTCTTTATTGTTTGTTTGCTTCTCCCTTTTTGATCAATTTTTTTACACTTTTAATATCCTTCCTTACATTCATTCTTTTCAACCTGTTCTTTCATTCGATTATTCTTCCTTCCTTTTTTACTTTTCTCTCTCTATCTTTCTCCCTTTTTTTTTCATCGTTTCTTTCTTTCTTATTGTCTGCTTGTTTCTCTCTTTTTCTTTCCTTTCAGATTTTTTCTATCTTTTTACTTTTTATTTTTTGGGGAAATTTTTATTTTTTATTGCATTTCTATTATTCTCCTTCTTACATTTGTACTTTTTATTCTTTTTCTTTCTTTTCTTTCTATTTTCTTCTTTCTTTATTTTCCACTTTTTTCTTTTAATTTAATTTATTTTTGTTGTTTCTTCTTTTTTTCTGTCTAATTAATTATCCATTTTCTACACTTTTAATATTCCTTCTTTATATTCATTCGTTTATCACCTGTCTCTTTCATTCCATTATTCTTCCTTCATTTTTTTCCTTTTTCTTTCAATATATCTCTCATTTCATTCATCGGTTTTGTCTTTTCTTTATTGTCCGTTTGTTTCTCTCTTTTTTTCGCTTTCAGACTTTTATTTTTTATTTTTCCATTATTCTATTTTTTCATCAGTTTTATTTTTATTGAATTTTACATCCTCTTTCTTATATTTTGTATTTCTATTCTTTCTCTTTTTCTTTCTCTTTTTTCTTTCTTTTTTTCTTTTTTTTCTTTCTTTCTTTCTGTCTCAACTTTTTTTGGTTTTTCACTTTTTTTTCTTTCAATTTAATTTTCTTTTTGAGTTTATTCTTTTCTGTCTTGTTTTTTATTCATTTTTACACATTTAATATTTCTTACATTCATTCTTTTTTCATCTCTTTCTTTCATTCAATTAATTCTTGCCTTCCTTTTCTTTTACTTTTTGTCCTTTCCATCTTTCTCTCTTTTCATTTCACTGTTTTTTTCTTTCTTTCTCATTTGACCGTTTATTGTTTTTCCTCTTTTTCTTTCCTTTTCAGGCTTCTTTTCTTTTCCAACTTTTTCCTGTTCCTTTTATTTTTCATTGCATTTTCTAAATCTTCCTTCTATTATTTTGTATTTTTTATTCTTTCCTCTGTTTCTCTTTCTCCTGTTTAAATCTTTCTTTCTGTTGTGGACTTTGCGAAAGGGTCAAATAATTGCTTTCTACTTTCAAAAGTCCCGACAAAGTATTCGCACAACAACACACAGTTGCTCATCGCACAACTCAATAATCGCTCTAGAACGTCTCGGACCTTTTTCGGGGAACACGCAGGTTTTGATAATACACAGTTCAATTCGGAAAAAATTTGAAATACGCGCAAAACATTCTCACCAAATTCCTGGTTTCGAGATCTTGTTTCTTTAAATTACCGTTCCTAGGTATCATATTTTCTTTTCTCTTTCAACTCTCCTATCATTTTTGCAAGGAAGTGACGTTCACGCCTGCTTCGCTCCATATTGTTTTTTTTCCTTTTTTTTTTCAATATTTTTATTTTTGTGTTTCTTTTTTTCTATGTTTTAACATTTTTACACTTCTTTTTTATTTTCATTTAAAAAATCTTTTTTTTCACCCTCGTTATTTGTCTATCTATCTATTTTATCTATTATCATCTATCTATCTATTATCTTACTACTTACTTTCTTTCTTTTTTTCCTTATTTTCGCGTTTTTTTCTGTTACCCCTTGATAATTCGAATTTATTTTTCCTGCTTTCTTGTTTTGTCTTTTCTTTATTGTGTTTTCATTGGTTCCTGAATCCTTCTTTTTAAACACCCTTATTTTTCATTTTTCATGTCTGTTTTTGGAACTTATCAGTCCGTGTTCTTCTGTTCGTTCTTTCTTTCTTTTCTTTCTTTTTTCTTTCTGTTTTGTCTTCCACTGTTTTGACGATATTTATTCTCGACATGTTACATTCTTATTTACTGTCTTCAGGTTTTTTTTTAATTTTTCAATATTTTGTTTTTTTTTGTTTACCCTTCATCTTTTTTTCTTTCTATTTCATGTTTCTTTTTTTTCTCTCTTGGGTTTTCTTTCTTTCCTTTCCTCTTTATTTCTTTTCATCTTTCTTTCTTCTGTTTTTCTTTCAGCTACTTCATCATCAATAGTTGCATGTATGTTTTTTATAACTTTTTCCTTCTGCAATTTTTTCCTCTCATTTCTTTCTTTTCTTCTCTTTTCTCCCAAAAATCTTTTTTTTTTTCTCTTTTTCGTTTTTTAAAATACTTGATCGATATATATTCCCCTCTGTAACGACTACGCTATCCTTTTGGTTCTTTTTTTTTATCAGCCT